>QTSX02006395.1:337353-806520 GCA_014839935.2 Entomophthora muscae
ACAGTAGAGGGTTGCTGGAGGGTACTTGGATCATGGTGATTGAATCCACGTCCTGGTCCCTGTACAAGTCTTGTAAAGTGGGGGAGGGTGGCTTGCCTAAGCACTCCCCTGAGCTTTTCCCTCCTTGTTGGTATCTTCAGTGCTTGCCTGATTGGCTTGTGCAGTGTGATTCCCAGTTTGAGGATGGGTGGTTGTTGGCTCGGTTGTTTTGTTTATTGGGTCAAGGATCCTTCTTGGTTGAAGGACTTTCTTTGAGCTTGTTGGTTGCATGTAGATTGTCAGATTTTTGAGCTGTGTGTTTCCCTTCCAAGAATACGCCTTCAAGGTTCTTGCAGCAGGTCATATCAAACTGACATCTAATTTGTGTGGGAAGGCCATTGTAGAAGTCCAAGCGTGGCCCAGGTTCATCAAAGTTGATGGTGTTGGGTGCGCAGTCATGTAGGTCTTTGTATACAGCAATGTACTCCTCAATTGTTCCTGTCATCTTTAAGGTTTGAAGTTCTGTCATGATTACTACATTGGAATCCTTCATGGAGAACTTTTCAAGGAATGCACTCTTGAATAGCTCCCAGTCTCCTTTCTGGTTGGGGTGTTGAGCTATCCATCCGCTTACAAAATGTGATGCAGTCCCTGTAACACAGAGAGCAATTTTACTGACCCAGAGTCTTTGGGGGTAATCCACTTGTTCAAATTTACTTTCAGTACTGTTAATCCAAAGAGAGGTGTTTTCCTGGTGCAGTCCTGCAAAGGCATCAATTTCAGCTGTAAGCAGACGCTGGAATACAATATTGGGTATCTCAGGCTGCTGTGGTACTTTTGTGGTCAACACTGTGGGTAACAATCTTTGGGATTTGAGAGTGTTGTATTGTTCAATGGGTACAAGGACGTTGTTGTAGATAACAAAGCCTGTGGGAATGTCTTGTCCTTCCTCATAGTCTCTCCAGCCGTTAGAGAGTACCATTTCTTGGATCCTTTTATTAGAAGGAATTTTTCTTTGAGTTGGGTAGGTATTTATAACCTACCTGTGCTACCACTGTCAATTTTATACTTCTGGGAAGTATAATAAACGGAAAACAAGGAAGATTTAAGAAGAGAGTGATACTTTATTGAATATGAATATATGCAAATATATAGTATTATGACAAGCCACATGCCGTCAATGTATGTCATGAGGGTCATGGGGCCTATCTGAGTAATGTTCCTCTTGGGTCACGAGGCTTATTCAAGTTGTATTCCATTTAGGATCTGGATTGATTGATCCCCGTCATAAATGGCTTGACTGATAATGGTGCCACTGGTTTACTGGCTGGGCAGTGAACCATTTAGTGTGCCATTTAGTGATCTACTTGGGGTGTTAATTCCCCAAGAGGGAGTAATCAAATATGTTGCAACAGCAGCCTACAATAGAAAATAACATTTTAACAGCCAATCAACAGTGTTGCACTTTTTGCATTACAGCGCCACAATTATTTGAGATCATAGGGCACAGGAAATTTGATTGAATGCAGTCATATGTGAGGATATGAATAGTATTGTATCAGAAGAGCCATGATTGTATGGAACCATGATTATTGCCTGGTAATGGCTTCTGATTGCACAGAAGCACTTCAGAATTAGGATAAAGGTCAACCAGATTAAAGATACATCTTCAAGACAAGTCAAGATAAAAGCTTTCTTTTATTGTGAGTGATTCATTCTTCTGATAACTTCTGCAAAGGTTAATACCTGGGCTGCTAGCAATTTTTTCTAGGACATTCTAACACGTCCCTAGTTTGGGTAATTATTAATCTAGGTTTGGCGCTTATCACATGTCAACCAATAGAATATCTTCATCTTCACCCAGCACAGGTGATCCTTGCTGGCATGGAATAATTTAGTTACTTCAGGATCAGTTCCTACTTCTCTGGCATACTCCAGGCATAGTGCTTATTAATATTATAAATATGGGAATTTGAGATAATGGGAAATCAAACCAGGCACCTCGGTGCTTAATGTAAAAGTAAAGTGGTGCCTTGACGCCTGCAATATTTTCCAGATGGCGCTTGAAATAATTTTCAGTTGGTGTGGCGGCAATTGTTGTAAAAGTAGTTCAGCACTTTGGCAACTAATCCAGTTGCTAGGCAGCACCGCAGCGCTTGTGTATTTTCCAAAGTGGCGTGTTGGCAAATCATGTATCACTAAAGTGCTGTGGCAGCACTTATTACTGGCTAATTTAGGGTCCATATCAGCAGGCTACTGCTGATCTGATATGCATATGACTTATAATTCCAATTTATGTTATTTGGTAGCTGCAATTCATATCTGCAAGCTCTGTCATAATTAGCATCATTGTATTTTATACTACTAATTTATGGGTTTGGTTGCAGCAACCCCAATCTGTGAGCTCCATTATAATTGGCATCATTGCTTGGTCAAAATTCTCAACAAACAAGCTATCCAATTTAGGAAAAGAGCTATTTTATTCATTTTCATGGCTCCTGATTTGTATAAAATGGTTTTGAGAACCTTCCAAATATGGTCTTGAGATTACAATAAAAATAAATCATAAAATTTTAAATTTCTACTTTTAGTGATTTTATCCTAGGTTTTTTACAATGGTTTTTAAGAGCAACAACATTTTTGGTGGTGCCAGAAAACAAGACAGCATCAGCCAAGCCAGCTTCAGTGAAGGTGAGTCTCAGAACATGGATGCACCCGTTTACACCCAGGTCTTTGATGTGGGTAACAAGGAAGCTGATCTGTACTTGACCCCCGACCCCTATGGCTTTGACTTGTTTGAGAGTCACTTAGCGTCTAGCTCTTTCCCCACCCCCTTACCCACCTCTGCACAGGCTGCCAACCAACCAGCCAATCAGAATGACAACCCTGATTTAGAACAACTTCCTGCCACCAGCCAACCTACCCCCTACAGCTAATCAGGCTTCAGCTCCCCCGGCCCAGCACCTCAAACACAGAATAATCACTACCCAAATTCACCAAGAAACTGTCACAGCCCATACCAGAGTCTGGCTGAACTCCCACAGGGGAGGCAGGCCAGGCCTGGAAGGCCATGTACACAATAGGTGAAATTCTGAACAGGTAGTTGACTGCAATAGCTAGAGGACACCAACTCCCAGTATGGGGCACAACCTGGTCAGCCAGCCTCAATACTGTGATATAGACAAACCCCAACTTACTGAAGTCCTGAGCAGGAGGCGCGTTGGGCAGGGGGGAGTAGTAGGAATCTCCTTCATAGCATGTGGGATTGTCTCTCTAGTACAACCAGGAGGGAAATCCAGATGATAGGGATGGAAATACTCCAATTAAAGAGCGTGGGATGGTTTGACTGAGGTAGCAGGAGTATAGCCAGGAGGGTACAGATAGGCAAGTTTATATTGAGTAGTAGATTCACAAATAGATGCAAAAAGAATAATTAAATTTGAGCAAAAATAGATAATTCCTGCAAGAAGATAATAATTTCTGGGCATAAACTTGTTTATTTTAAGATGTCAACAGTGAGGAAGGCTTCTCCTCCTCACTACTTATACTTACTGGCAATTTTGTGGCCTTTTGTACCACCAGAGATCTGATGGCATCAATTTCAGTTAAACTTACAATTTTGACCGGAATTTATGTAGTTGGGCCTTGGGATGGATGGATATTGGGTGGTATAACAGAAACCTTTCTTGGGCTGCAGCAATCCAAGGTGCCACTGCTATTTATAGAACCCACAAGAAATCAAGTGCCCAATTGCAAAATCAAACAATTGTGCTCCCAATGTATCATTTCCTCATAATTAAGAGGACTGAAATTGTTAATGGAATCAAAGCCAGGAATTTGAGACTTGTATGCCTCTCAAATCCTAGGCCATTTTTTAATTAAAAGAGGGAGTTTCTTTCTCTGGGAGACAATTGGTGAAGGTTTTCAGGATGCGGATAGTTTGGCTTCTAAGAAGGTCATCTGGTTGTCCAGGGAATTCTGGCCCTGACAGAAACTGTGGCACTCAACCTGTGTGGTCTGTCCTGGGGCCAAATTTCTGACCAATTGCAATTTACCTGAGCCACTATCATGAGAGAATTCAATAATCTAATAAACAAGGGGAACCTGATTGGAATGGTGTCAGGATACCAAGAGTACTGTGGAGCTCCAGTAGATGAGGGAGGAGCCAAAGCAGGTACTGGCATGGCCCACCAGATGATGGGACCTAACTTTACCAGGTAGGAAAGGGCCTTCCCGGCCATAGCCCAAGGTCCAGCAGCTGGCAAGGCAGAGTCAATCAATCCTGTGAGCGCCAGGTATAGCACTCCTAGGAACTGACTACTCTGGCCAGTGGCATCAAAAGTGGGTGGGGCTGAGAGGGTCGGTTTGGGTGTCAGAGGTAGTTCCATGGGGACCAGGTAGGCAGCAGGATTGTTGTACTTCCCATTTAAGATCAAATGTTAGATGGTGATTGCTTTGCTGTCACAGGCAATTTGGTAGGGTTCCTTGGATGTATTTGGGTGGTTGTACCACTGCAAGTCTTCCAAGAACCAGGGTTTGTGATCAGGATTTGGGAGATACTCAGTGAAATGCACAGGGCCAACTGGAGAGTTGGGTGGACAGTAGTAGCTCAAGGCTTTGGTTTTGTCAACTGGAGTCTGGCTATCTATCCCAGGGGATGAGTGCTGATGCTTGGGTGTATGCAGATGGAAGAGTATCAAAATTATGTGTGGAAACAGATCGGTGCACCAAAGGTTAATTTCAACTTTATTTGGTAAGGATGACAATACATTACTTTTTCAGGTGCATCTGATTTAAATACTTATTTATTTACATGCAAGTGCCTCTGGGAATTCTTCTGGTGTTATCTGGATAGCAAGGCTTGACATCTCAGGTTCTGCTGTTTGGTTGGCTGCTTCATGATCATTTTTGGGTTTTCAGGAACAGTTGTTTGGCTTTTTGGTGGTCCATCTTGGCTTGGCTGGCCATTGATTCTGGCAGGCTTGGCTTCTGGGGTTATGGGATTATGGGGGTTCTCCCAATTTGATCACCTTTTTTGGACTGGTTTGACAGGCTTTTTTGAGGCCAAGGAACTTGATTAAAAAAGGGGTCCCCAATTGGGGACCCCAAATTACTTAATGGAGGGTGGGCTTGATCTGGGTTTACTGGGCAGCTAAAAATAGCCTGCCCAGGCCCAGCCAAACCCACCAAGGCTTGGGTGTAGCTTTTGGGGCCCAAAGCAAGCCCCTCAGCTACCACCAGGGCGGGAATGGTTTCTGCACCTGGATTTGCTTTGAAAAGCAAAAATCCAGGTGCATGAAAATCTCCCCTGCCTGCTAGCCCCGCCTGGGGCTTCAAAACTGTTACTTTTGTAACAGATGGCCAAGAAAGCAAAGAAGGCCCCAGAGTCCCAGATAAACAAGGTATACCTGATCATGCTCAATCTTCTGCAGAAAGACCCCAAGCTTCCCCTGACCCAGGTCCCAAAGCAACTTGTGCACCATGACATTTGGGTTTCTGAGCACATGATGCAGCTCTGGATGCACGGGAAAGTGACTTTAATCAGGGTGTTGACCAATTTGGTAGCAACCAATGGGATGACAGTGAGGATTCCCCATACAATTCTGCCATTGAGTCCACTCTTGTCTGATGCTTGAAAAGTTTATCAGATGATGTCATGTTCATCTCCTATTGCAAATTGTCTGTCGTGAATAACAGCATTCACCATGTTTTGATTTTGCCTTTGGTGGGCCATTTTGAAGACAAATCTCTAGCTTTTGCTTTTGAATCTCAAAATGAACTGGTTTCTACATCAGGAAATATGATTGTTTGGTTTCCTGACTCTGCGCAACTCACTTGTCCCACTCATACTTGTGGCAAGTGATCCTACCGTCCTGGTAGTGTTTTAGGGTATTCCTAACCACTATATAATCCATTTCCTAATTTACCAATAAAATTAAGTTCTATTCACATTTTTGTCTTTGTGTCTTCTGTACTTCTGCGCCTCTCTCTAGCCACAACTAGTAGAGATTATTCATCCAGGGCTGCAAGGTAAACACTTTTGCCTTCCCTGTCATCTAACTGAGACTTAGTACAAATCCAATCCTAAGGTTAGGATTTCCCATTGTGTATCTATGCCGCGCCTCAGAACACAACAAAAATGGTGCTCACTACAGGGGCTGTAAGCTCCTTGGTTATCCCTTTTGCATCTACGTTTTCAGGTCCCTTGCCTCTGCCTATTTGGGAGTTAACCTTGCCTGAAATTACCAGCCCTCCTATTGAGGAAGACATTGGCAACCTGCCTATTGTCCCTACTGTACTGAACTTTGGGAATGGTTCCCGCCTAGTTGCTTACCCCATGGATACCTCTGACTTAAAACAAGTCATGTCAGTAGCCCTTGGGATAGCCCGTGAAGGATTCATCCCTCGCCTTCAGTTACAGTTTAGCCATGCCAAATACTATGAGTTAATTGTGGCCCCTCTGATTCCACAACATCTCCTCTCAGCGGCTGGCTCCGCTGATCACCTGATGTCATCCTTTGTACAGCCCTCCCTGGCCCACCACCAGATGGTGTTGGGACTCCACGTTCAAGAGATCTTGTCTCTACAAGCAGCTATTACCCATCATTGGGACCAGTTTGCTGCCTATCAACAATGGATTAATTCCCTGTTCTCCCTGGTATCTGACAATCAGTGTGATTTGGTCACCTCTCAAACATGTTTAGTCAATTCCATTGAGCAAATGCGCCAGTCCATCCCTGAGTATGTTAGGGAGCAGCTATATGAGTTTCACCAGTTAGAACAACCCTGGCAAACTCAAGTAGACTCCACCCTAAATGCTTATCTCACTGACTTTGAACGCCTAGTACAACAGCTCAATGCATTCAGTGCCTATTCCTTCAAGAAATTGCAACAAGTAGCTGACCTTGTCACCCAAGGTCTAAATGAACTCAGTGCGGAATTTGATCAAGAGAGAGCTACCACTGCTGCTGCTATAGCCAAACTTCAGAGTCAAGTGAATGAGCTGTCTACTCCCAAACCTGATGTTCTGCCTTCTCCTCCTGCTGATGATCTGGTGGACAGAGAGCAGAAGATCTGGGAGGCCACCCAAGAATTACGCGCTTCCACTCATAGCCAAGGACGTCCTACTGAAACACCTCAACCTGACCCCTAGGTTCTTGCACTGACTGCTCAGGTCGCTGAACTGCAGCAAGAAGTTGCTGTGTTACGTGAGGTAGTGACAACCGCTGCTAGCCCACTCAGGGTTAACGAGGAAAATGGCTGTTGTCCTGGTTTGACGGGGGCTCCTTGAATCCACTGCGCTAGGGAGTTGATTGCCCTAGCAAATGAGGTGGATCACTTGAAACAAGATCAGATTGAGTTGGACAGAGACGTACAGGAGATGAGTGAATTGATTGACTCGGTAAACAACAGGTTTTCCCCTTGCCTATCAGTGGGGCCATCCCTTACTTTGCAACTGGCTGAGCTCTCCACTGTTGTCACTACCCAAGGACAACGCCTAAATGTTACTGAACAGCAGACTACTCTAGCCAACACTACGGGTGCCAGAACTACCGAGACTCTGACAACCCTTGAAGAAAGTGTTCAACAACTATGGGCTAGACAACCCCCCTCCGAATGTGAAGCTGAGTTCTCCCCGCACATAAATGTACTCAATAGCAGCAATGGTGGTCCAGCTCCCAAGGCACACTTCAAGCCTACTTTTAAACAAGTCTTTGATCCCAAAACCTTGATAATTTCAGCTTTCTTAACTATTTACAAGACTGCCATGAGACGAGCATCAGATGAGGTTAAGAAGGAACACATTCTAACCTGTCTACACCTGACCTGTCAAGAAGTAGTTGTGCCAGAGCTGCCCACCATTAAGACCTGGGAAGACATGAAACAGCTCCTGATTGACAAGTTTGGTGGTGATCTTAGCCTGGAGGTGAAAAAGGATGCCTTCATGCACATATAATTCAAGCCCAAAGAGATGTTAGCCAAATTTGCAGACAGATTTTACATGGAGGGACAACAGTTAATAACAAGCAGACAATTGACGGCACATGAAGCATATATGGCCTGCGCCCAGGCCCTCAAGGTGAATCAACTCCAGTGTCTTCATTTCAAGGCCCACAAAGCTATACTGTCCTCCATGAAAAGTATAAAGACACTGCTCAAAGATATGCATCTTACCTATTCTGGGGCAGTTGTTTGGGAGAGTTGTGCCGCTTCCAACTCTGGCTCTTCTTCTCGCGGCCCTCATATCCTCACTATGAACTCACAAAATCATTCTCAATGTCAGGGTTGCCACAACTGCGGCAAGATAGGCCACCACTCTTGTGTCTGCACCAATCCGCGGGTTGAAGGAGCTGATCCCAAGGATCAGTCGGGAAAAGAACAGTCAACCTAGAGGCGGAGACACTCTTGGTTGACAATTCTTCCCAGTATCCTTCTATACCTCCACCTGTTACTGACTCTGAGCCTGCTGATGATGAGGCTCCTCCTTTCCTCCTTCTGTTCCATGACATTTCTGATGATTCTGATGTGGATTAATCTGATGTTAAAGACCCTGATGCATACATGTATTCTGTGCTTGCTGTCCCTGAGAATATTACAGTTCCCTACAAGCTACAATCTGGGAAGACTACAGCTACCGCCAAGCCCTTGTCTGAGGCCAAAGCGGTTGTCTCCTGCCCCTATCTTACTCAGGCAAAATGGTCCCCTGTATTAGTGGAATCCTCAGAAGAAGCCGCTGAAGTTGCAGATGCCGTTTTCAAGAATGTATCTGTCTCACTCCCTCTCCAAACCGTATATAAGGAGTTCCTAGGACTAAGATGCATGATTGAAAAATGGGACAAGGAATTGGCTGAGGCGCAGGATATCTTGGCTGTTCTGCCACCCTTTGGACGCACCACCACCCAAGTAGAGATATCTATTCAGAAAGTAAAAATCAAAGCTATCCTGGACACTGGTTCTCCTGTCAATGTTGTTTCTTCTAAGCTGGTGAAGAAACTTAAGCTGGCCTCTGACCTCAACTACCATCAATCCTATGGCACCACTGGTCTCTCCATGACTCGCGCCATTGGCGCGTACTCCGCCTTGCCAATGAAATTTGGTAAACTCCTGTTGGCTGCGCCAGCTGTTGTTCTAGAAAATGAGAGCTACGGCATTTTGGTTGGTACCCAGTTCCTTTAGGAGTATAATGGGATCATCAACCTAAAGGATGGTTATCTTTTTATTCTAGGGTATAAAGTCCCTCTGATCTTTGAAGAGCCAATCAAAGTTCCTGGTAAATGTTTGAAGACATGTACACTGGAGTACCCAACTGGGGTTTTCACCCTAAAATACCAAACCCATTCCTCCAACATGAAGTGTCCTCCCATGGCTTGTCCTGCAACTGAAGGAATCCCTCTCATGGCCATGTCTGCTGTCACCATCCCTCCAGGCTCTCAGGCAATCATAGACTCTCATATATCATATGAACTACCTGAACAGACTTTCTTAGAGCTGTACTCCCCTCCTTTGCTGGGACATAACAAGCCTTACCTTTGTCCTGGAATTCTGGACGTCTCCCACAAGGATCCCGTTCAATTACTAGTTGCCAACCTTACTGCACTTCCTATGACTGTATCCAGAGGACAGGTTGTTGGTTACGGAAAGTTTTGAAAATACCCCTGACGTCTTGTCACTTCACCCTTTTGGAACATTTCAAGACTTTAACCTACCTGAAGACAAGCTTCAAGTCCTATCTCTGTTCACTGCTCAAGACTTCCCTTGGTTGTCCCTGGTACAACAGAAAGAGGTGCTTGATTTACTAGACTAATTCTCATACATCTTTGCTAAAGATAGCACTGACTATGGGCTGGCTAAAGGTGTAATTCATCAGATTGACACAGGAGATGCTCCTCCCTTTTGTGCCAAGCCATATTGCCGCAGCCAAGTGAAAGATGCACAGGTTTCTAAGGAGCTCAAATATCTGCTGGACGCTGGATTGCTAGCTCCCTCTCAAAGTCCCTGGGCTTCCCCTCTGCTCATCTTAAAGAAAAAGGATGGGGGCCACCGGATTGTGATGGACTATCAAAGGTTGAATTCTCTAACCAAGAAAGATTCCTATCCTTACTGCATATTGATGATGCTCTTCAACGCCTTGGAGGTTCTAAGTTTTTCTCTGCCATGGATTTGACGTCTGGTTACTGGCAAGTTGACCTCTCTCCTGAAGACCGTCAGAAGGCTGTGCTCATCACATCAGAAGGATTTTTTGAGCCTACCTGCATGCCGCAAGGGCTCTGTATTGCCCCGGCCACCTTCCAAAGAGCCATGGACTCCATCCTCTGTGACTTCAAGTTGTCGTGTATCTTAGTCTATCTTGATGATATAACAGTCTTCAGCGCAACTTTCATTGATCACCTAGCCCATCTTAAAGAGGTGTTCATAAAAATCCAAGAGGCTGGCCTCAAGATAAAGCCTTCTAAGTGTGCTTTCTTCAAAGAACGCCTTGAATTTCTGGGCCATGAAGTAACCCAAACAGGGATTTGTCCAATGACCAAGAAGGTTGAAGCCATTGACAAAATGCTTCCGCCCACCAACCTACGAGAAGTACAAGTCTTTCTGGGCATGATGGGTTACTATAGGCAATTCATTCCTGACTTTGCTGACACTAGCAAACCCCTGGTCCAACTGTTGTGTAATGTTCCTTTCAAATGGACCGCCAGCCAACAACAAGCCTTTAAGACTCTAAAGCAGAAATTCAGAGAAGCACCCATTTTAGTGTACCCCAATTACAATAAGGAATTCATCTTGTACACTGATGCTAGTGACCTTGCTATTGGGGCTATCTTGGCTCAGCTCAACAATGAAGGTGTTGACCACCCTGTAGCCTATACTTCCCGTGTGCTAAATAAGCATGAAAAGAATTATAGTGTTACAGAGAAGGAGTGCCTTGCCGTGCTGCATGCCGTCAAACAATTCCGCCACTACGTGTATGGTACCCATTTCACTGTTGTCACTGACCACGCTTTTCTCAAGTGGTTACAATAATGTAAGGAGCCTGAAGGATGCTTAGCCAGATGGGCCCTCTGCCTACAAGGTTATGACTTCACTGTACTCCATTGCCCCGGGATTCAACATCAGAACGCTGATGGGTTATCCCAAATGCCCATCCTTGCCCTACATCCTGTTAAGCAGACCGCCTGTACAAGCTAATTGGCTACCCTTCTTCCTGGGAAATCAAGACAGAAGAGGTTTGACTTGCCTTGGCCAAATTTTCTGAAGACACCCTCATACGCAATAACCAACTCTTCAAGAAGGTGCGGGGTCAATACCTGCCATACGTGCGCCCCAGCTTTGCCTCTCTTTGATGTTGCAAGCTCATAAAGAAACTGGTCATGGAGGAATTGCCAAGACCTTTGACTGGCTTCAGAAGAATTACTTCTGGGAGAATATTTGCCTGTTGATCCCAGATGTCATAGCTAGTTGCCATGACTGCCAACTTCAGAGGCCCCAAGCTGCTTCTCACAAATTCAAATTGGTTCCCTCTCAACACGCTTTTCATACAGTTAGCATTGATGCTGTAGGCCCTCTCCCCCGCTCACGTTCTGGATGCCGCTTTATCCTGATTGCCGTTGACCACTTCAGCAAGTGGGTAGAGGCTCGCCCTACTAAGGATATCACTGCTAAGACTATGGCGGCCTTCCTGCTGCAGGATGTTTTCTACTGCCATGGCTGCCCTCAAGTGCTGTTGTCTGACAATGGAACCAACTTCAATGCCAAACTTGTAACCTCTGTTGTTGAAGCCCTAGGAACTCACCAGTCTTTCTCTGCCCCCTACAATCCTTCCACTAATGGGGAAGTTGAGTGTGCCAACTCAACACTGGTTTCTATCATGAGAAAACTCACCTACTCTGACGCTGCCAATTGGGATTTATACTTACCTGCCGCACTCTTTGCCTATTATCTGAGCAAGCATTGGGTCACAGGGTACTCCCCCTTTGCCATGTTGTATGGGCGTGAAGCAACACTCTGTTGCTCTTGGGGGCTCCCCTACTCTCCTCTGACAAGGCCATGAGCCCGGACAACCACATCAAAGACTTAGTCAATTGCATCATTGATATACAGGCCACTGCCTACACTTCTGCATATAAGACTAAGATGCTTGAGCTCTCTCCTGACAATGCTGGGCGCTCCCCCTTGCCTGAGTTTGATGTTGGTGACCATGTCCTGTACTACCAACACCGTGTGGGTGGGCCCGCGCACAAGCTGGACTCCCTGTGGATTTGTCCTTTAGAGGTGACTTTCAAATGAGGATCTGAGTACACTATAAAGCTCCTCTCCAGTGGTTGCCCTTTTTCTTGCGTACACGCCAAGTTCCTCCACAAGTATCACCCCCCTAAGGCCAATCTAGAAGGGGGCAATGTTGTGAATAACAGTATTCACCATGATTCAATTTTGCCTTTGGTGGGCCATTTTGAAGACAAATCTCTTTCTTTTGCTTCCGACTCTTGAAATGAACTGGTTTCTACATCAGGAAATATGATTGTTTGGTTTCCTGACTCTGCGCAACTCACTCGCCCCACTCATGCTTGTGGCAAGTGATCCTACCGTCCTGGTAGTGTTTTGTGGTATTCCTAACCACTATATAATCCATTTCCTAATTTACCAGTAAAATTAAGTTCTATTCACATTTTTGTCTTTGTGTCTTCTGTACTTCCGCGCCTCTCTCTAGCCACAACTAGTAGAGATTATTCACCCAGGGCCGCAAGGTAAACACTTTTGCCTTCCCTGTCATCTAACTGAGACTTAGTACAAATCCAATCCTAAGGTTAGGATTTCCCATTGTGTATCTATGCCGCGCCTCAGAACACAACATTGTCCATTGCTTTCAACAAGTTTGGTGAGCAATGAAAAACTGCCACCAAGAATGGAAGGAAGAAAGTCCAGAGGGGAAAATCATTGGTGCATTACTGGCTGTTTTGGCCAAGGGTCTTGTCTATTATTGGGCAAACCCTTATTACACCAATTGCTACAAGTACAGCCATATCCTTGGTGGATTAATTGACTCCTGGGATGGCTCAAATTCCACCTACTGGGGTTTCTTGAACCACCAGATGGAGGGTAGCTCCACCGCCCTCAAATCAATCCAAGGGTGCTGGCACCAGGCCTCTGTATACCCAGTTGGTCACAGTGACATCCATCTGGCTGATGTTTTGTTCTTTATATAGAGGACACAAGCCAGGAGTGCCATCCACAGGCTTTCAGTGACATTTATCTTGGAGTCCTAGACCACAATTCTTTCTTTGGTTGCCAAATGATAGCTGACTTGTTTGCACAAATGGCTTTTCATGTGAACATGGGCATCTAATCAAACAAGGATAAGAACCTCCCACTCTGTGCCACAGCCACCTATCAGCCAATCAAGGCAATGATCAATGAGGAATATGACAAGTGGCATACAGCAGCCATCACAATAAACCTTCCTGCCTCACCCCCCCCCCCTACCACCACCACCCCCACCTGCCAGCCCCACTCACCCAATCCCAGACCTCCCAGGCCAGCACTACCTCTATTTCTTCCTTCCTGTGCTATTCTGCCTACTAGGCATCACTTCTCCCTGTCCCCCAATAAAATCTCTGTTGCCAAACATTTTCTATTTATATTATCTTTTTTTGAATTTCAATTGTTCATGTTCTCTTTGTTTATAGTTGGGTTTATTCTTTATATTAAGCTTATTTCTATAAAATCATATATTTACTAAGGCATGTATCTAGATCCTGAACACAGTTATTTTTAGCACCCAACCATAGCCCCTTGTGAAAATATTAACAACAATTTGGTGATCAGCTAAATTTGAATTAGAAAATTATAGGTTAACTTTTTTAAATAAAGTTGTTACTGATCTAAATTCAAACCTTAATGATAAACTTTAAGCCAATCAGGAGCCAAGTGATAAAGTGATTGTTGTGACATAAAGGGTCATTCAATAATTCTTTGATGCATGTACTCTAATTGATATAATTGGCTGGATGTTTTGCCATTGTACGCCACAGCAGCAATGGCATACAATGGCAAAACATCCAGCCAATCATATTAATTTGTTCACATGCATCAAAGAATTATTGATTGACCCTTTATATCACAAGAATCACTTTATCACTTGGCTCCTGATTGGCTTAAAGTTTATCATTAAGGTTTTGAATTTGGATCAGTAACAACTTTATCTAAAAAAAGTTAGCCTATAATTTTCTAATTCAAATTTAGCTGATCACCAAATTGTTGTTAATATTTTCACAAGGGGCTATGTCAAGCGCCAAAAATAATATGGTAATCAAGGAAACAATGCCAACACAAAGCAAAAGACGCATATTGAGATGAGCGTAAAACATATACACAATGGGTAAAAAGATGGGATAATGTAGTAAACGCAAAAACAAAAAGGAATAAACAGAGAGGCAAAAATATCAGAATAAAACTGATTTTATTGGGGTGAAAGCTATTAAAACATGTGGAAAGGTTAGTAAAAAATCAAATGAGAGAACTCAAAAAACTACTCAAAGACCTTGACTTGGTGATTGCCAAAATTAAAGAGATTGAACGCAAGGTCAAAGAAAGAGTTAAGTCTGCCTTCCTTGAAGGGGACAAAATTGAAAAGGTGTCTGCCAAGGCACTCATGGCCAAGATTCCAGACACCCCCAAAACAATAATTGAACAGCTTTTAAATGTCCAGAAGCACATTGTGGAAGGCCTTCAATTTAAGTCCTTTGCCCTCTCTGTGCCGTCTGTCTGGACATATGACCCAGAAATGTATGCCCACCTAAAAACTGCAAAACGTACCCAAACAGATGACACTGAGCAGCCAGCACAACTGGTTACACCAATAATAGCAAATCTTCCAAGGCTGCGGGCAAGGAGGAGACTGTAGAAGATAACCTAAAATTATAATTAATAAAACTTTCCAAATACTTACCTTTTTTTAGAAGAAGTCAGTGGTGAACTCCGCCGGGTCCTGGTCCCTTTTGTCCTGCCACATTCTACGCCAACTATGCCACTCATGTGGCCAAGCAGCTTTTCCTGTCCCCCCTGTCTTTCAGGAGCTTGAAGACCATATCCACGGGTCTTTTCCAATGTTGCAGGAGGCATTGGCTGGGCTTACACATGCCAAGGGGGCATCCAAGTGGGCAGTTACTGACTACAAGGATGACTAACTGGTCCGCCTGGACCCAGTATCACTCAGTGGAGTTTACTGTGTAGACTCCATTGAGCTTGTTTGGGACGTCCTGGTGACGCTCCCATTCAAGAATGCACCAGAGATGGGCCAGGCTCATGCGGCTGCTTGCTTCTGCTTCCTGGTGGAGCACACCCTGTCTTACCTGCTTGAGAACTTTGGGCGTGCGGTTAGCAAATTGGCTGTTGCGTCTGCAACAGCTGTAAAGAAGACCAAAATCCTCCTGGCGGACTTCAGGCTGGCCTGGAGTGCCAACAAGATGGGGGTCTTGGAAGCTATGGAGCTGATCTTTGCCAAGACAAAGCACAACAAGAAGATAAGTGCGGTTTATAATAAACTGTGCAAGTTTACAGAAGCCTTTGCTGGGCAAAGGCTTCACATTGTTGTTTACCTGGGGTTTTATTCTTCTTTGGGATGGGTGTGTCAGTTGAGGACCTGGACAGGGTCTTTCTGGGGATTGACAAGGCCAGGCTCTCCCTGGATGGGAAGAAGGTCTCCCTGGGGTATGACTCGGTGAAATACGTCATCCAGGATGCCTTGGTCCTGGCTGGCATCTTTGGGTTTGCAGCCTCACCAGAAAAGCTGCTACTCCATTCCCACCTAACAACACTCCCTTTTACCAGCCGCCGTGAATATTTTAACCAGGGTGTATCCACCGTCCACAGTGTGGCGGTGGAGGTTGTGCATCACCTCCCTTGTGGGGTGGGTACATACTGCCAAACTCACTACAGGTGTTCTTAATAAATTCTCTTCTAATAAACATCTTTATACTCTACAATATTTTATTATAATTAATTTTTCAAATAATATTTTATCAAACAAGATTTGCAAAATATATTGAGGAAATGGGTTTCAGAAAAGTATAAAATTATACGTTAATAAAATGCATTATAACTTGTACATTTTACATTTAATTTTTTTAAATTAATTTTTACATTTATTTGAAAAAGTGATTTAAATATTTTTGCGTAATCCAATACTGAGCGTTTGGGATTAACTCAGATGGCATAATAAAATAATATACAACAAAATAAATAAAATACTTACATCTATTGATGGATCTTTTGAATGTTATTGCGGGTGTAGAAACATCTAAATATAAAATGATAATTAATAAATGTTGAATAATAAATTAGAGAATATAAAAAAGTTGGACTGCTAAGCCTTTAATTGATTGGTTGTTTGGCTAGGCACGCAGGCATGAACAAATCAGCGTGGCCATAGAATTTGGCCACGGTCTCAGCTGGGAGGGTATGGATCCCAGCCTGCAGCAAATCAAACAGGTCCTCAGTCCCAGTTGGGGTTCCTCACTTGACAACTTGCTTGAGCCACCCAAAGACTTCCTCAATGGGATTTAGGAAGGGTAAATAGGCAGGGAGGAAGAGAAGGTGCATATTTGCCGTGGCCAATTGCTGGGGGCCCACTGCAATGCTTGTTTCAATCATTGGGAATTCCTCAAGAATGTCAGCCACCTTGTGGGGACCAACGTTATCCAACACAATTACGTTTGTGAAGCCCAGCTTGTGCGCCTCAGGTGCTCCTGGACCAATTGTAGAAATGATAAGAAGGTCCAGCTATTGTGGGAGCCTAGTATCATTTGGTAGAGCTCAACCCCCTTTGGACCAAGGAGAGCCACCATTGAATAGGCTGTGGCGCAGACTACAGCACACCAAGCCGCCCTGTCATTGGAGACTCTGGGGACATAGCCATACTCATTTCACATCAACGAGGCAAATGCTGATTTGTCAATATAGTAAAATTTGACCGTCCCCTTGGCTTTGAGGGCAGTGTACGCCTCTGCATAGTTTTCCGGGTCTTGATATTGGCTGGGCTGTTCTGATTGTATGGGGATACCCCGAGTTTTTTCCAGGAAAATTGCATTCCCTTGACCAAATGATAATAGAAGGAAATTGAGGCCTCAATCCCAAAAGCGGACTTGAACATGGCCTGTATATTTACCAGTTCAAGATGGCAATCTTGGGTTATCCACTGGCTTATTGCCCATTTGTGCTCCTTGGTGAGCATGGTTGACACACACAAGGATTTCTCTGCAGCAAGGACACAACCAGTATTGATGAATTTATGGAAGGTCTTGCTGGCGTACTTGGGATCCACTCCAACAATGGCCGTGGCCGCCTTGTAGTCACCTGATTCCCGCATTAGCTTAAGCAGGATGATGTGTTCAATGTCAGGGATGCGCTTCTGGGCGGGCTTTGTGGGTTCAGACAAGCCAGGATCCTAATTGATGACAGGCTTGCAAGGCATGGGCACCTTGTTGTAGAAGGCTGCAACCTTTTTGAGAACTAGCTGTCCCTCATTGATTTGGTAGAACTGGGGCTCCTTGTCATCCTCCTGATTGCCATCACTGACGTAGGGCTCATAGCTAGTATCAAGTACAGGCTTCACCTTCTCCAGAATGGCTGACAGGACCAACTCTTGCCGGTACACAACGTCAAACACATACAAAGTAAGTTCTACCTCCTTGTTTCTAACCATTTTGGTAGTGGTGACCTTGGTTGGCTTCCAGGTCAGATTAGGACCCAAGAGTTTATGCTCTGCACCCTAGCAGCTTGTGCTCCTTGAACTGGCTGTGTCAGTGCAGCGTCACTATGGAACTCTCCTCTCCTGCCTCCTTCCTGAGTAGACACTTGTGTTGTACTAAGTCTATTCTTTGACCCGCAGGGGCAACCGCAACCGCGGCACACAACAGGTGCAATGGTAGTCTGTTGTTGTGTTCCTATCATTTTTAGAATTTAATAAAATATTAAATAAAACTTAATTAAGTTACTCTCTAATTTTAATTTTTGCTTTTATCTGTTTATGGATATTCAATTATTATTATTTTCCCACCCAATATCCCAATTATAGATTTTTTATTTCTTAATTAGTTGTTTTTGTTTTTACAACACCCATTTTAGAATACTCAAAAAAAAATCCACTCATTTTCCTAGATTTTACTGCCAAATTCAAACACCCAACACAATATTTTTAAAATTTATGTTTCAGATCTTGTGTCTTATTTTAGATACCTTGGTATCATTCATGATTACAATACATTGCACACATTGTATGAGTGATTTTGTTTAAATTGTAAGTTGCTATTATGTTTTGTTTTTGGATTGAGTTTTGACACACCTTGCTTGGGTGTATTTTGTCACCAATTCACATAGTAAACATATGTACACCAAAAGTCAGCTCACACCATTTTGTTTGTGAATCAATGTATTTCAGATTATATTTTGAATGGTTTTGCTTTGCGTGTGAGCCTTTTGTTGCTGTGTTAACCCATTTTGCCCATTAACACCAATAAACTCTGTTAACATAGTATATATTTTAACCTGAGAGTTGGATTTTGTTTAAATCTGAAATCATTTTGTTTAAATCTGAAGAATTTTTGCTTGTTGCCATAGCTTTTAAAACTACTGTATGATAAAATGTTAACTGGCCAGTTCAAAGACGAGCCTGATGAGATCCAGGCCATTCTCTGGGAATTGATGAAGGACTGCAGAGTAGAAGATGGTAAACTGTACAAATACCATCAGGGGAATAAGTACGTTTTCCCCCGCCCCTCAGAGAGGTTGTCTCTGATCATGGCTGCCCATAAGGCTGTAGGCCATGGCAGCTTACAAAAGGCTGTTTGTCAATTACAGCTTCACTATTATTGGAAATCTCTACTGTTTGACACAAAGGAAACCCTGACTTGCTGCGCAGAGTGCCAACACAAGAAGCCGTTTGTACCCAAGCATCAATATAAGGCTGTTGAGCCCAAATTTGCTTGGCACACTGTCAGCATAGACGTGGTTGGCCCTCTTCCAATGTGTGTTGGTTGGCTCAGATATATTATTGTAGCCATAGATCACCTTACCAAGTGGGTTGAGGTAAAAGCCCTCCAGCACATTAGCGCAGAAGCCACTGCAAGGTTCATCTTGGAACATATCATCCACCACCATGGTTGCCCGCAATTCATCCTCACAGACAATGGCACTAATTTCACAGCCAACGTTATCCCAAAGCTTAATGAGCTCTGTTGTGTTCTGAGGCGCAGCACAGATACACGGTGGGAAACCCTAACCTTAGGATTGGATTTGTACTAAGTCTTGGTTAGATGACAGGGAAGGCAAATGTGTTTACCTTGCAGCCCTGGATGAATAATCTCTACTAGGTGTGGCTAGAGAGAGGCGCAGAAGTACAGAAGACACAAATACAAAAATGTGAATAGAACTTAAACTTTATTGGTAGAAGTGAAATGGAATATATACTGTGTAGCTTTATCACAAAACACTACCAGGACGGTAAGATCACTCGCCACCAGCATTAGTGGGGCAAGTGAGTTGTGCAGGATTCAGGAAACCAAACAATAGTATTTCCTGAATTGGTTATCAATTCATTTTGAGTAGCAAAAGCAAAAGCAAGAGATTTGTCCTTGAAATAACCCACCAAAGGCAAAATCAAAATATTATGAATAGCAGCATTCACAACATTGCCCCCCTCTAGATTGGCCTTAGGGGGGTGATACTTGCGGAGGAACTTGGCGTGTACACAAGAAAAAGGGCAATCACTAGAGAGGAGCTTTACAGTGTACTCAGACCCTTGTTTGAAAGTCACCTCTAAAGGACCAATCCACAGGGAGTCCAGCTTGTGCGCGTGTCCACCCACACGGTGTTGGTAGTACAGGACATGGTCACCAACATCAAATTCAGGCAAGGGGGAGCGCCCAGAGTTGTCAGGAGAGAGTTCAAGCATCTTAGTCTTATAAGCAGAAGTGTAGGCAGTGGCCTGTATATTGATGATGTGGTTGACTAAGTCTTTGATGTGGTTGTCAAGGTTCAGGGCCTTATCAGAAGAGAGTAGGGGAACCCCCAAGAGCCTCAGAGTGGTGGTTTCATGCCCATACAACATGGCAAAGGGGGAGTACCCAGTGACACAATGCTTGCTAAGGCGGTAGGCAAAGAGAGCAGTGGGTAAGTATAGATCCCAGTTGGCAGCATCAGAGTAGGTGAGCTTCCTCATGATAGAGACCAATGTCAAATTTGCACGCTCAACTGCTCCATTAGTGGAAGGATTATAGGGGGCAGAGAAAGACTGGTGAGTTCCCAAAGCTTTGACAACAGAGGTTACAAGTTTGGCATTGAAGTTGGTTCTGTTGTCTGACAACAGCACTTGAGGGCAGCCATGGCGGTAGAAAACATCCTGCAGCAGGAAGGCAGCAGTAGTCTTAGCAGTGATGTCTTTAGTAGGGCGAGCTTCTACCCACTTGCTGAAGTGGTCAACAGCAATCAGGATGAAACAGCATCCAGAACGTGAGCAGGGGAGAGGGCCTACAGCATCAATGCTAACCGTATGAAAAGTGTGTTGAGCGGGAACAAATTTGAACTCATGAGAAGCAGCTCAAGGCCTCTGAAGTTGGCAGTCATGGCAACTAGCTATGACATCTGGGATCAACAGACAAAGATTCTCCCAGAATTAATTCTTCTGAAGCCAGTCAAAGGTCTTGACAATGCCTCCATGGCCAGTCTCTCTATGGGCTTGTGACACCAATGAGAGGCAAAGACTGGGGCGCATGTAAGGCAGATATTGACCCCGCACCTTCTTGAAGAGTTGGTTATTGCGTATGAGGGTGTCTTCAGACAATTTGGACAGGGCAAGTTGCACCTCTTCTGTCTCACTTTCCCAGGAAGAAAGGTAGCCAATTAGCTTGTACAGACGGTCTGCCTCAGCAGGATGTAGGGCAAGGATGGGCATTCGGGACAATCCATCAGCGTTCTGATGATGAATCCCGGGGCAATGGAGCACAGTGAAGTCATAACCTTGCAGGCAGAGAGCCTATCTGGCTAAGCGTCCTTCAGGCTCCTTAAGTTGTTATAACCACTTGAGCGAAGCGTGGTCAGTGACAACAGTGAAATGGGTACCATACACGTAGTGGCAGAATTGTTTGACTGCATGCAGCACAGCAAGGCACTCCTTCTCTGTAACACTATAATTCTTTTCATGCTTATTTAGCACACAGAAAGTATAGGCTACAGGGTGGTCCACACCTTCATTGTTGAGCTGAGCCAGGATAGCCCCAATAGCAAGGTCACAAGCATCAGTGTACAAGATTAATTCTTTATTGTAATTGGGGTACACTAAAATGGGTGCTTCCTTGAGTTTCTGCTTTAGAGTCTCAAAGGCTTGCTGTTGGCTGGCGGTTCATTTGAAAGGAACATTATGCAACAGTTGGACAAGGGGTTTGCTAGTATCAGCAAAGTCAGGAATGAATTGTCTATAGTAATCCATCATGCCCAGAAAGACTTGTACTTCTCGTAGGTTGGTGGGCAGAAGCATTTTGTCAATGGCCTTGACCTTCTTGGTCATTGGGCAAATCCCCGTTTGAGTTACTTCATGGCCCAGGAATTCAAGACGTTCTTTGAAGAAAGCACACTTAGAAGGCTTTAGCTTGAGGCCAGCCTCTCAGATCTTTATGAACACCTCTTTAAGATAGACTAGGTGATCAGTGAAAGTTGCGCTGAAGACTGTTATATCATCTAGGTAGACCAAAACACACAACAACTTCAAATCATGCAGTATAGAATCCATGGCCCTCTGGAAAGTTTCTGGGGCATTACAGAGCCCTTGCGGCATGCAGGTAGGTTCAAACAATCCTTCTGATGTGATGAGTGCAGCCTTCTGACGGTCTTCAGGGGAGAGATCAACTTGCTAGTAGCCAGACGCCAAATCCATGGCAGAGAAAAACTTAGAACCTCCAAGGCGGCAAAGAGCGTCATCAATGCGCGGCAAGGGATAGGAGTCTTTCTTGGTTAGAGAGTTCAACCGTCAATAGTCCATCACAATCCGGTGTCCACCATCCTTTTTCTTTAAGATGATCAGGGGGAAGCCCAGGGAATTTGAGAGGGAGCTAGCAGTTCAGCGTCTAGCAGTTGTTTGAGCTCCTTAGAAACCTGCGCATCTTCCACTTGGCTGTGGCAATATGGCTTGGCACAAAAGGGGGGAGCATCTCCTGTGTCAATTTGATGAATTACACCTCTGGCCAATCCATAGTCAGTGCTATCTTTAGCAAAGATGTCTGAGAATTGGTCTAGTAAATCAAGCATCTCTTTCTGTTGTACCGGGGACAACTAAGGGAAGTCTTGGGCAGTGAACAGAGATAGGACTTGAAGCTTGTCTTTGGGGAGGTTGCAATCTTGAAACGTTCCAAATGGGTGAAGGTACAAGACGTCAGGGGCATTTAACAACTTCCCGTAACCAACAACCTGTCCTCTGGATATGATCATAGGAAGCGCGGTAAGGTTGGCAACTAGTAATTGAACAGGATCCTTGTGGGAAACGTCCAGAATTCCAGGACAAAGGTAAGGCTTGTTACGCCCCAGTGACCGAGGGGAGTACAGTTCTAAGAAAGTCCGTTCAGGCAGTTCATATGATATCTGAGAGTCTAGGATTGCCTGAGAGCCTGGAGGGATGGTGACAGCAGATGTGGCCATGAGAGGAATTCCTCCAGACGCAGGGCAAGCCATGGAGAGACACTTCATGTTAGTGGAGTGGGTTCGGTATTTTAGGGTGAAAACCCCAGTGGGGTACTCCAGTGTACATGTCTTCAAACGTTTACCAGGAACTTTGATTGGCTCCTCAAAGATCAGAGGGATGTTGTACCATAGAATAGAAAGATAACCATCTTTTAGGTTGATGATCCCATTATACTCCTGAAGGAACTGGGTACCAACCAAAAGGTCGTAGCTCTCATTTTCTAGAACAACAGCCGGCGCAGCCAACAGGAGTTCACCAAATTGCATTGGCAACGCGGAGTACGCGCCAATGGCGCAAGTCATGGAGAGACCAGCGGTGCCATAGGATTGATGGTAGTTGAGGTCGGGGGCCAGCTTAAGCTTCTTCATCAGTTTAGAAGAAACAACGTTGACAGGAGAACTGGTGTCCAGGATGGCTTTGGTTTTTACTTTCTGGATAGATTTTTCTACCCGGGTAGTGGTGCGTCCAAAGGGTGGCAGAACAGCCAAGATATCCTGCGCCTCAGCTAGTTCCTTGTCCCATTTTTCAATCATGCATCTTAGTCCTAGGAACTCCTTATATACAGTTTGGAGAGGGAGTGAGACAGATACATTCTTGAAAACGGCGTCTGTGACCTCAGCGGCTTCCTCTGAGGATTCCACTAATACAGGGGACCGTTTTGCCTGGGTAAGATAGGGGCGGGAGACTACTGCTTTGGCCTCAGACAAGGGCTTGGTGGTAGTTGTAGTCTTCCCAGATTGTAGCTTGTAGGGAACTGTAATATTCTCAGGGACAGCAAGCACAGAATACCTGTATGCATCAGGGTCTTTAACATCAGATTAATCCACATCAGAATCATCAGAAATGTCATGGAACAGAAGGAGGATAGGAGGAGCCTCATCATCAGCAGGATCAGAATCAGTAAAAGGCGGAGGTATAGAAGGAGACTGGGAAGAATTGTCAACCAAGAGCGTCTCTGCCTCTAGGTTGACTGTTCTTTTCCCAACTGATCCTTAGGGTCAGCTCCTTCAACCCGCAGGCTGGTGCAGACACAAGAGTGATGACCTATCTGACCGCAGTTGTGGCAGCCCTGTTGTTGAGGGGGATTCTGTGAATTCATAGTGAGGATACAAGGACTGCAAGAAGAAGATCCAGAGTTGGAAGCAGCACAACTCTCCCAAACAACTGCCCCAGAATGGGTAAGATGCATATCCTGTAGCAGTGTCTTTATACTCTTAATGGAGGATAACATAGCTTTGTGGGCTTTGAAGTGGAGGCACAGATGCTGATTAACCTTGAGGGCTTGAGCGCAGGCCATGTAGGCTTCATGGGCTGTTAGCTGTCTGCTTGTAATCAGTTGCTGTCCTTCCATGTAGAATCTGTCTGCAAACTCGGCTAATGTCTCTTTGGGCTTGAAGGATATGTGCATGAAGGCATCCTTTTTCGCCTCTAGGCTAATATCACCACAAAACTTGTCAATCAGTAGCTGTTTCATGTCTTCCCAGGTCTTAATGGTGGGCAGCTCTGGCACAACTACTTCTTGACAGGTCAGGTGTAGGCAAGTCAAAATATGTTCTTTCTTAACCTCATCTGACGCTTGTCTCATGGCAGTCTCATAAATAGTTAAGAAAGCTGCAATAGTCGAGGTCTTGGGATCAAAGACTTGCTTAAAAGTAGGCTTAAAGTGTGCCTCAGGAGCTGGACCACCATTGCTACTATCAAGTACATTTATGCACAGGGAGAACTCAGCTTCAGATTTGGAGGGGGGTTGTCTAGCCCATAGTTGTCAAACACTTTCTTCAAGGGTTGTCAGAGTCTTGGTAGTTCTGGCACCCGTTGTGTTAGCTAGAGTGTTCTGTTGTTTGGTAACATCTAAGTGTTGTCCTTGGGTAGTGACAACAGTGGAAAGCTTGGCTAACCGCAAAGTAAGGAATGGCCCCACTAATAGGCAGGGGCAAATCTGTTGTTTACCAAATCTATCAGCTCACTCATCTCCTGTACGTCTCTGTCCAACTCAGTCTGATCTTGTTTCAAATGGTCCACCTCATTAGCTAAGGCAATCAACTTTCTAGCGCAGTGGATTTGAGGAGCCCCAGCCAAACCAGGACAACAACCATCTTCCTCATTAAACCCGAGAGGGCTAGCAGCGGCTGCCACTTCCTCACGTAAAGCAGCAACTTCTTGCTGTAGTTCAGCAACCTGAGCAGTCAGCGCAAGAACCTGGGGGTCAGGTTGAGGTGTTTCAGTAGGACGTCCTTGGCTACAAGTAGAAGCACGTAATTCTTGGATGGCCTCCCAGATCCTCTGTTCTCTGTCTACCAGTTCATCAGCAGGAGAAGGCGGGACATCAGGTTTGGGAGTAGACAGCTCATCCACCTGACTCTGAAGTTTGGCTATAGCAGCAGCAGTGGTAGCTCTCTCTTGATCAAACTCTGCACTGATTTCATTTAGACCTTGGGCGGCAAGATCAGCTACCTGTTGCAATTGCTCAAAGGAATAAACACTGAATGCATTGAGCTGTTGCACTAGACGGTCAAAGTTGGTGAGATAAGCATTTAGGGTGGAGTCTACTTGAGCTTGCCAGGGTTGTTCTAACTGGTGAAACTCATGTAGCCGCTCTCTAATGTACTCAGGGATGGACTGGCGCATTTGCTCAATGAAATTGACTAAACAAGTCTGAGAGGTGACCAAATCATGCTGATTGTCAGATACCAGGGAGAACAGGGAATGAATCCATTGTTGGTAGGCGGCAAACTGGTCCCAATGATGGGTAACGGCTGCTTGTAGAGACAAGATTTCTTGGACGTGGAGCCCCAACACCATCTGGTGGTGGGCCAAGGCAGGCTGTACAAAGGATGACAGCAGGTGATCAGCGGAACCAGCTGCTGAGAGGAGATGCTGTGGAAACTGAGGGGCCACAATTAACTCATAGTATTTGGCACGGCTAAACTGTAGCTGGAGGCAAGGGACGGCTCTGTCCCAGGCTATCCCAAGGGCTACCGCCATGACTTGTTCCAAGTCAGGGGTACCCACAGGGTAAGCAACTAGGCTGGGACAATTCCCAAGGTTCAGTACAGTAGGGACAATAGGCGTGTTGGCAATGTCTTCCTCAATAGGAGGGCTGGTAATTTCAGGCAAGGTCAACTCCCAAATAGGCGGGGGCAAAGGACCTGAAAACGTAGATGCAAAAGGGATAACCAAGGGGCTTACAGCCCCTGTAGTGAGCACCATTTTTGCTGTGTTCTGAGGCGCATCACAGATACACAATGGGAAATCCTAACCTTAGGATTGGATTTGTACTAAGTCTTGGTTAGATGACAGGGAAGGCAAATGTGTTTACCTTGCAGCCCTGGATGAATAATCTCTACTAGGCGTGGCTAGAGAGAGGCGCAGAAGTACAGAAGACACAAATACAAAAATGTGAATAGAACTTAAACTTTATTGGTAGAAGTGAAATAGAATATATACTGTGTAGCTTTACCACAAAACAGTACTTGGACGGTAGGATCACTTGCCACCAGCATTAGTGGGGCAAGTGAGTTGCGCAGGATTCAGGAAACCAAACAATAGTATTTTCTGAATTGGTTATCAATTCATTTTGAGTAGCAAAAGCAAAAGCAAGAGATTTGTCCTCAAAATAACCCACCAAAGGCAAAATCAAAATATTGTGAATAGCGGCATTCACGACAAGCTCATGGACATGAGAGGAGTGCTCTCTACCCTGTACCATCCAGAAACAAATGGGATGGTTGAGAGAAAAAACAACACCTTGGTGAATATCCTTCAAAAACTGGCAGATAAGTGTACCTCCAAATGGTAATTTTTCCTGCCAGCAGTTGTGTTTGCATATAACATCTCCATACATAGCACAACCAAGTTTTTGCCCTTCCAGCTCATGTACGGTTGACACCCTGCCATACTGCCAATCCTGTTCTCTGCTATGGGCAACCCTGGGGAGATCACCTACAACCATTACATGACAAAGTTATCAGATACATTAATTAAGCTTCAGGCTGAAGCTTTTACAGAAACTACGCTGGCCAGAACAAAAGGACGCCAGCAAGATAATTCCAACTGCTGCACTCTGCCAGAGCTCAAGGTTGGAACCCAAGTATCCTATCATGATAAAGTTATAGGAAGAGCACACAAGCTTGACACCATCTGGAAAGGCCCATTTGAAGTCATCAAGCAAACAGGCCAAGACACCTATACCATCAAGGATGTTTCAGATGGACAACTCATAAATAGAGTCCACACAATATTCCTAAAACCTTTCCACACCTTGCCAAATAATGGCATCTAAACAGCTCCCTATATTCCTAAGAGAATACAAATAAAGATTTTTGAATTTGATTTTTATTGGGTGAATGTAAAAGAAACAAGGCTAGAGATTGCCCTCCTGGTAGTTGTCGTCATTGTTGTCATTGTCTTCCACATTTTGTCTTCTGTCTCCTCCTTGTCTTCTTCAGAATCTACTTCTTAGTTGTCTGGGCTGGCGCGTCAAGGCCCAGGTGTCACCACTGACATATCAGGTTCTTGATCCCCAGCCAGAAGCGCCACATCTCAAGATAACAATTAAAAGGGGAAGCGCTGGCTTTCTACAAACAGGAAGACAGCCACACGCAGCCACAACTTCTTGTGAGCAGGAGAGAGGTACAAAAAGTTAACAAGGGGCAATGGAATGGACTCAAAGTCCCAGTCAACCCGCCAGAGTCTGCCCTCAGGGGAATAGCTGCATCCCAGAATAAGGCAGTCCATGATGAAATCATTGATGGAAAGATACTCATCTGAGAGTTTTGCCTTTATGTTACTGACAGCATTTCTAAGCTTTTCCCAATGGGAGGCCATCCTTGCAAAACTGCCCTGAGGAAGACACAGGTTGGGTGTCAACATGACATTCCCACAGAGGACTATGGCTTGCACTGCGGCTTTCCGATCCCCATTATGAAAGGCATCCCAACACCGGCAGACCACCTTGCCAAGACAACTATCTTGTTGGTCCTGGTTGTCCATCTGCAGCTTCTGATAGACTGCCAGGAACAGAGGAAGATGCTGGAACCAGGATTGGACAATCTGGTTGGCTATTTGAATGACAAACCCTTGGTCCAGCCCATCCACAGGATCACTATTGCACGAGACGTCAACAAGATTGAGCAGGTTGTGACTCAGGCGCTCTGCCAACATCTCGTTGTTGACGGAGAAGAAGCCAAAACTTGAGGACGTGATACGTGCCTTCAAGTCCCGCCGGGCTCTCTGCTGGAGGACAACAAAGAGGAATTGACAACGCAATTTGAAGCCCAAGAAAAGGACACTGCAATCAAAATTGGGCTCACCAATTTGGTACTGTACTGTTGGCAGGTTGCCAAATGCTGCTTGAGATGCTGAAGACCCCTGCACATACGCCCAGGTATTGATCAGCTGCTCCTTTAAATTGGCCAAAGGGATTTGCGCACTCTGCCAAGTTGTTTCTACTTGGGCTTGTTGTTTAGGCGGGGATTTGGGATTCTGGCCCGCCTGCTTTTGGGGAGGCTCCTCATGGCCCATACCAGTAAATATTGTACTGGTATCCCTGTCACAAAGCCCGCAAATATGTGCCTTCTTGGCATCATAAGACATGGCCTGGAACAGGGCCCAATCTGAAACCGACATAGTGGCAATGATGCTACGTGCATCAGTGACACGTGAGGTTTTGGAAGCATTGGATTGGTGCGATATTTGACTTACAATATCTTTTTTGACAGTAAAACTAAGTCAAGTTGGGGGGAATTTCATGAATTTATACTGACTTTGTTCTACCTTGTTAACCTTTTTGATCTGCCAAGCCAATAATTGTAGAAGCTTCCAATATATTGTTAATAGGCCTAATTGATCTAAGAAGTCTTCATAGAGTAGATTCGGATCACTACTGCAAGAACAACCAGGAATACAATAGCTCTCCAATTATGATTGGTTCCCCATTGGCTAGAGTTATTCCAGAATACTCTGACAAACTTCTGGGTTAGTAACTATGGGTTTCTCCAAATATCAAAAGAATATGATCAATTTGCAAGCAAACTGCCAGTGCTAGTGTGAATCAATACAGGAAAAGTTGCTTAAGAATGAAATAATATGTGCTAAAAATAGAGTAATCAATTAGCGCCGCCACTGCCAGCACGCTTATAGATTATGCTCTATTCTATGACAAAAAAGTACCCAGCGCAGGGTACAAGGATATGGAATCCCATGGTATTGCATGGATGCCTGACTCTGGGGGTTGATGCTGGTAGTCTGGGGACAAAAAGACTGATCAAGCAAGAGTTAGAAGCGCCAGATGATCTTATCCTGGCAAGAGAGCACAAGCTCTATAAAAGCCCTTCCATTGGACTAATGGAAGGCAGACAATAATAACCCTTGCCTACTGTATAACTTTTTCACAGTAGAAGAAGACTATCCAAGTTTGAAGACCGTTGTCAGTACTTGAAGAACTAAGCAAGCCGCCTGTATAGTAAGCCGCTTGTAGTTGCCTCCTTTGCCATTGCTTGCTGTCACAGTGCCAAGGAAAATCCAGAAGTTACAAGTAAGCTTGTCGCCATACAAGCTAATATCAACATAATGACCAATAAATCTCTATTACACACCAAAGCAAACATTTATCAGACCGCCAGGTCTGAGAGCAGAACCAAAAGTTCTGACAGCATCCTTCTCTGGTGTAATAGGCCAAAACCTCCTTGGTAACACTTGCAAACTTGATCTGCTGGCCAGCATGCTTGGATACAACAGCTTTGCCTTTGAAAGCCTGGGAGTATAGCTGATCTCCATGAGCATGCTGAATCTTTAGCTTGTTGAAAATTACAGTGAACATAGGCTTTTTACCTTAACCAGGCGGGAAAATTGATTGTGCCAACCTTCAAGTGATGAGGTGGTCTTAGTTATGCCTTCTTTGACCTGCTTATAGAAGTTCCAATTAATTGAGTTGCCGCCCTTGCAAATGCAGCAATGTTTCTGAAATACACCCACCCACTGGTGCTCAAAGTACTGGATAAAAGGAGAAAATGATTCTTGGTTCTTGATAATATAATTGTTGTTGAGAAGCTTGTTATAAAAAAGGTTAACCTCTTCCTTTATGACCATGGCCAGAGCTGCAAAGCAATTGAAGATCTTTTTGGCCTCCTTTGTGCCATCTTTGAATACCAGCTTATTGAGGGCTGGGTTTTTCATCAGGTTCTTGCGCAGAGCCTTGCGGTAGTGAAAGAAGCAGCCTTGGGGCCTGCTCCTAAATAACTTGATAAAAGTGTTGGCCTGTGAAGCCTCAAAGTCAACCATTCATGTGGTATGTTAGGGAAGAAACTCTGGTGCCTTTCTGGTTGTGGCCTGTTGCTCCTGGGTGGCCTCTGGGCTGGCCTTCTTCTTCTTGTGTCCCCTTTTCTCAGTTGGCTCTTCTTTAAGCGTGAGCAAGATGGCATCCAGTGTTTGATTGAGTATATCCAAGGCGTGAATGTAAGTCTCTTCCCTTTTATTAGGGAGAAAGAAGAAGACAAAGGGGATTTTGTGTTTATTGACCTGACCATAGATGGCCCAAAGCTGATAAAATAGCTTTGGACAAGAGGCAAAAGTCACATTGGCAAACCAGGTATCACACTTTAAAAGGCGTAAAAGATCCTCTTGTGTTGAAAAGCACAAAATACAGTTTGGTGAACCTTGCCCATCATTGTGTAGCAGAAAGGGCTTGCCAAGCATGATAGTCTTCTGGACTTTCAAAAGTACAAGCTCATTGATGCTCCTAGTGCTGATGCCAATATTGACATCAATTGACAGTTGATCAGTCACATACTGTTGGAGTCTAGTCTTTTCTCCAACCTCCTCTCTCTGATCCTCATTCAGGTAAAGGAGAGCATGTGTTACCAGCTCAGTTGAAGTCAAGTCCTTGTTGAAAGGAATGGCTTGGAAAAAGTACCAGTGCATAAGATAGTAGAGAATCATATCAGAGCCAAACAGTCATGCTCAATGATGATCTCCTTGACTTGGGTAAACCCAATTGTAGTTAATTGTGCAGGGCAACCTGGACTATCACACTGGTAGTGATGGTGCGCCATATTTTTTCTCTGGTCATTGCATGTGAAAAGAAAGCTGTCCTTGACAAAGCCAGCACCCCCTTCTTGGTCATAATGGGGAAATAGTCATGGAAAACAGCTGGAACTTTAAATTGCCTGTTGACATTGCAGATATTGGCAATTTCATGTAAGTCCCACTTTAGGATGGGCTCCTCCTCTGAGGCTGCGGAACTATGATCACCAGAGTCGTTTTTGGAGACTCTTTCATTCTCATCTTCATCATTGAAGTGGACGTGCTTCTCCTGGGGATCAGAGGGGGAGTAGACAAAGGGAGAGTGGGGAGGGGGTGGGGCTATCAGCCTCAGGCTCAGGGGAAGTTGTGGGGGTCTTGGCAGGTGTTTTTTCTTTAATAAGCTGCTTGGAGAGGGTAGCCTTAGTCTTTCTTGCCTGAGCAGGAGTGGCTGTGCTCTTGGGAGCCTTGGGGTAGTGTTGGTGGTAGGCTTGGGAGGCATCTAAGAGTGAATTTGCATCAGAAAAGGTGAAATTTGAGGGCAATTTTTAATGAGAAAAATGAGAATGTTTTAAATATAAAAAAGTAGTCAATATTTTTACATGGAATTGTAGAAAACCTCTTAAATTATATATCATCAAAATTATTATATTTTTTATTATGTGAAAATTAAATTTTTATTAGTAGCGCAAGTATGCAAACCTGTGAGTTTTGACTGAAAACTTGCAAGTGAAATGATATTTTCAAGATGACATAATTGAGATGCTGCAGCTCAAAAATATAGTGATTTTAACCATTTTTTATATTAAATTAAGAAATCTATAGTGGAGCTACCTTAACCAGGCCAAAGAGTAAAAGTTGAATTTTTTTAAAACTAGCTTATACAACTGAGGTTAAAAAGTACCCAGTTGTTTAGAGGAGATCAAAATATATATATATGCAAAGTTTCAGACAGTTTCTTAAATTTTTTATTTAAGTGAGATTTAGCACTAAATTGTACTTTTTTAAAAGTAGAAACAGTTGATTTTTGATGGTGTGCTCTTTATAGCGTCCTATGACACCATATGTTAAAACAGGCTAATTCTTAGTGCCACATTGGTAGGTGCCACTCCTATTGAACGCTTAGAAGCTTAGTAGATTTTGTAATGGGTGCATTTTGTACAACAGAAATACCCTCATTAATAAATAAAATCACTAGTAACACATTGTATTATTGAAACCCAAATAGCAAAGTTCACACTATGATAAGGAATAAGGCTAGCATATTAAACGTGGTTTTTTGAATGGCTGTATTATAGGGGGTAGTACTATAAAAGTGGCTCTAATTTAGGTTGATTTATTATATGGAGTTCTAAATTAATACCATACTTCATTCCCAATTAAAAAGGAAAATGCTTGGATTTACCACATAAAAGTATGATTGTATAGACAAACAAAATCAAATATAGTGCTGCCGCGCCATTTTATTAAAAGCTAAGACGCTGCAGCACCAACTGGTGGAAAACTAGGCTCCGCAGCGCCAACTATTAAAAACTCCAGGCGCTGCTTTTCAGTGGGTTTGATTTTGTCATTACAATTATAAATCTACTACTGATCCAAAATGTCTTTTTTTGGTTATCTTATTGAGACTAGTGCTTAGAAATATGATTAATAATTAGATTAACATTTTGGGGATTTGAAAATGGCTCTGCGGCAGCGCTTGATGTAAAAACAAAGTGGCAATTTGGCATCCAAAATATTTGCAAGGCAACGCCTGGAGTTTTTTTGGGTGGTGTGGTGGCGCTTTATGTATGATAGAGACGGCGCAGCGGCGCATGTCATTGGGTATTCTGCAGTAATGATCCAAAATCTACTGCCAATTGAATATATATATTTTATATTATAAATTTATGATAATGAGGTTGCAGTAATTCTATTCTGTGAGCTCTGTCATGATTGGCATCATTGATTTTATACTGCTAATTTATAGAGTTGGCTTCTGTAATCCTAATCTGTGGGCTCTGTCATAAATGGCATCATTACTTGTTCAAAATTTCCAACATATCCCCCCACTTGACAAAACACTAATTTCTTTCTTCATCAGATGAATCCCAACTCCAGCACCAACAGCAACAACAATATGCACCAAGCCTACAACAAAATTATGGCTTTAATGGACAAAGCAGAGTGGTGCGCTTTTTGAAAAATGGTGCACTCAGTTTGTATTGGTTTCTTGAATTGGCTTTGGGCCAGTGACTCTCAGTTTTGCAAACAGGACTGCGCAACCACTGTGGCTGGCTCTGAGCACAGTACTGCGCTAAACTCCAGAGCTGGAGATTTCCCTGATGAGGACTCCATGTTTGAGGAGCCTCTTCCTATCAGCAGTGCGCCTCCCAGTGGCAATCCTTCTGGTGCTCAGCACCTTTTTCCTCAACACCTTCCCTCTACTGGTGCGCCTCCCCCTACCCCATCTGCCATGCTCTGCGCCTGCTGCAACTCCAACAATGTGGTGGTAGACTACCCTGACCTTCTTAGCAAGTTTGGGATCTGCCACCATGAGGAGACAATATACAGCTTTGTACAGGCACTACATTCCAATGAGGATGCAATGACCCCAATTTGGGAAGGGGAGTTATTCCACAGCCAATACAATGCCTCCTGTTTGGCTGCTGAGGTGTGTCTAGGGCTGCAGTCAGCTACCTTAGCCCCCAGTGAGATTTCTGCCTAACATGCTCATATTATTTCCATCTGCAATGAGTATATTGACAAGATAGCTTAGGTTTGGGCTCTTGAGCTCGCTGCTGATCCCTCCTTTCATCAAACCTTGTACTTGCCTGTCCAAGCTAATACCAACTTTTGCTTCTCCGCCACATTTCAGGCGTATCTCCAAGCCATTACCACTGTCTTAGCTTCCCTTTACCTTCCTTTGGCTGCTGCAACTTGCCAATGCATGTGGTATCCTCCTGATAGTTGCCAGCCTAGCCAGCCTGGGTATGCTGGTTGTTGCTTGGAGTATTACCGCTCCCTGGCTTACCAGCTCTGCATCCCCTTACCCCTATCCGATTCCTACATGGAAGATGTGTTGATGAACTGCTTCACCATAGATGCTGCGCTCTCTGCTTGTGGTGGCTGGGGCTGTTTGGTGCCAGTTAGTCAGATCCAACCTCCCTTGTGCAACTGGTCTTCTATGTTGCGCAACTCCCAGTTAGTCTGGGCCCAAATGCTAGTGATCCTGGCTCACGTGTGCCAGCGCCTGGACAACAATTGCTATATGATCCCCACCCATGAGCGCCCAGTGATCACTATTCAGCGCCCTGCCAAGCATCCCCGCCCTGCCAACCATCAGGCCTCTCCTACTGCTATGTCTTCCGCTCATCAGTGTAGAGGTGCCCCCAACACAAGGGATCAATCCCAATGAGCCTGCATTTTCCTTTTCTTGAAATAAACTTGCTTTTACATATCCTCTTTTTATTATTTCTATTATTTTTTAATTCTTATTTTTTATTATATTAAGTTTTTAATTATTGTAGTTATCTTCTAAATTTAGTGCTTATAGAAATATTGTTGATTAGCAGAGTTTGTATGTTGGGGATTTAAATCTTGCGCTGCAGTGGCGCTAAATATAAAAGTAAGGCGCCATGGCAGCGCCTAAAGCTGGGTAGTTTTTTAGTTGAATTTGCGGAGTTTTGGTAACCTTATTTTGATAACAGACTTTTTATTTTGATTCAAGATAGCATTTTTGTGATGCAGTTTTTTGTGATGGTGTATTTTAGGGTATTTATTAAGTGTTGTTATACTTGAAAAAATTATTTGGATAACACTCTTTTTATTTTGATTCAAGATAGCATTTTTGTGATGCGTTTTTCAAGATGCTGTATTAGAAACCAATATGTAAAAAGTAACTATTTAATAATTTTTATTAAGTTTTTTAATTTTGCTGATGTAAATCCTGACGCCATTTCAAACAATTTTTGAGATGGCGTCTTTTGAGATGGCGTATTGCACTGTATCATTTGATACAGCTCAATCCCCTTTGGACCAAGAAGAGCCACCATTGAATAGGCTGTGGCGCGGACTGCAGCACGCCAAGTGTAAGGTCTTAAGGCCTGGGGTAAATTATTGTAAACTAAGGCCTTTAAACCAAGTATGTTTATATTTGCCAAGTACAAAAAGGTAGGTAACGTTTGCAATAATAACTGCACTAAGGCTCCTAAGAGCTTATATGAAGTGAAATAAGGACTGAGGCAATTTATTAACCCTAAGAAAATAAAATAAAGACCAGTCTTAATGATTGAAGATTTGGCTAAAAAGTCAATTTCTAAGTCTGGGAAATGATCTGCACTAGCAAGGGGATTGAAGCTATCAACAATTAAATTGTGAGTACCACTATAAAAGTTGCCTAACTGGTGAAGGATATAGTCAAAAGGAATCATGAAACTAAGATGAAAGCTAAGAAATAATATTGGAGAGGGTAAAAAACACAAGCCACAAAACCTAACAAGTACCTTTTTGGGGTGCAAGTCAAGCAATCTCAACTTATTGTTGAGACTGGAGAACCCAGCCTTTTTATTAAGCTTGGGAAAGTGAGGTGTAAGTTTGGAATGGTGAAGTTAACCTAAGAAGGTTAATGGTACTTTGGTAAAGGAAAGGATCAGGAAAGGCACACATGGCTGAGTTTAACTTAAAGAAGTTAAGTTTTCTTCAGGGGACACCAAGAGGAGAAAGACAATTGTGGCAACACTTAAACGTTGTTAAGGCAAGCAAAAGTAAAGGAAAACCAGGTCCAAATCTTGAAAAGTGTAATTAAGTGTATAGCAAAAGGTAAGTAGTTTCAAAACCAAATTATTAACTTTCTGTGTGTAGGTCCATGGTTCAAATCCAGTGGCAAAAGGTAAGAGAAGTTCAAAAATGATGCTAACCAAAGTTTAGGTTGTAAATAGGCTTTAAAAAGCCCAATTTTGAACCCAAAAGATGAAAAAATGAAGGGAATAAAGAGGGGGTCACAGTATGATAAAATAGACTGAACTAAGTAATCATGAGTGATCTTGAAACCCATAACCAAATAAGTGTGGATAAAAAATAGCAGCTACAAGAAAAATGTGAATCCTGACACCAAGCTACCCCATCATTTGAGCCTTTTGGGACATACCCATATGCATTCCACATAGACAAGGCAAATGCTGATTCTTCAATGTAATAGAATTTGGCCGTCTCCTTGGCTTTGAGGGCAGTGCACGCCTCAGTGTATTTTTTCTGGGTCTCAACATTGTTTGGGCTATTTTGATTATATGGAGATACCCCAAGCTTTTTCCAGGAAAAGCGCATTCCCTTAACCAGATGGTAGTAAAAAGAAATTGAGGCCTTGACCCCAAAAGTAGATTTGACCATGGCCTGTATATTTTCCTGTTCAAGATGGCAATCTCAGGTTATCCACTGGAGGATTGCCCATTTGTGCTCCTTGGTGAGCATGGTGGACATGTGCAGGGATTTCTCCACAGAAAGGACATGGCCAGTATTGATGAACTTGTTGAAGGTCTTTGAGGCGTACTTGGGATTCACCCCAACAAGAGCCGTGGCCGCCTTGTAGTCACCAGATTCCTGCATGAGCTGGAGAATGATGATCCGCTTGATATCAGGAATGCAATTCTGGGCAGGATTAGTGGACTCATATGAACTGGGATCCTGATTGGTTACAGGATTGCAAGGCATGGGTACCTTGGTGTAAAACACAGCAACTTTCTTCAACACTAACTGCCCCTCATTGGTTTGATAGAACTCAGGCTCCTCATCCTCTTCCTGATTGCCATAACTGATGTAAGGCACATAGCTAGTGTCAAGTACAGGCTTGACCTTCTCCAGCATGTCTGAAAGGACCAACTCTTGGCAGTACACAATGTCAAACACATACAAAGTAAGTTCTACCTCCTTGTTTCTAACTGTTTTTGTTGTGGTAACCTTGGTGGGCTTCCAGGTCAGCTTGGGGACCCAAGAGTTGATGCTCCGTACCCTAGCAGCTTGTTCTCCTTGAACCAGCTGTATCAGTGCAGCGTCACTATTGAACTCTCCTCTCCCACCTCCCTCCTGAGTAGGCACTTGTGTTGCACTAAGTCTATTCTTTGACCTGCGGGGGCAACCGCAACCGTGGCGCACAACGGGTCCATTGGTACTCTGTTCTTGTGTTCCTTCTATTTTGAGAATTTAATAAAATAGTAAATAAATTTCAATTAAGTTACTCCCTGATTTTATTTTTTGCTTTTATCTGAATATGGATATTTAATTAATATTTACCCCCCATATCCCAATTATAGATTTTTATTTCTTAATTAGTTGTTTTTGTTTTTACCACACCCATTTTAGAATACCTGAAATAATTTCCACCCTTTCCCCTGGATTTTATGTCAAATTAAGCACCTAATACAATATTTTTAAAATTTGTGTTTCAGATTATGTGCCCTATTTTAGATACCTTGGTATCATTCTTGATTACAATCCATTGCACACAACATTTGAGTGATTTTGTTTACATAGTGAGTTGCTATTGTGTTTTGTTTTTGGATTGAGTTTTGACTCACCATGCTTGGGTATATTTTGTCACTAATTCACATAGTAAACTTATGTACACCAAAAGTCAAATCACATCTTTTTTTGTGAATCAATGTATTTCAGATTGTTTTTAATAGCTTTGCTTTGCGCATGAGCACTTCTTTTCTGTGTTGATCCATTTTGCTCATTAACACTAGAAATCCCTGTTAACAGAGTGTATATTTTAATCTGGTAGTTGGGTTTTGTTCAAATCTGAAATCATTTTGTTTAAATCTGAGGTATTTTTGGTTGTTGCCATAGCTTTTAAAACTACTGTACATGAATTCAAAGTTGATCCCAATTCCTGCAATTATTAATTGAGTTTACTAGTAGCATTCATTTGTGATTTGAAATTTGGTTCTTGGATTTTACAATCCTGCAATTTCAAAAAACATAGTAAACTTAAAAAAACTGTTTGTTTTACCTGAACACTTCAGATCTGATTTCAGTTGGTTCATTCTGTCCACTTGAAATATATAGCTTGACTTGAAATTTGCAAAGTGTCTATGAGATCTTCAGTTTGAAATATTCAAATGAAAATACAAAGAATTCACTTTGTTGTGAATGCTGCCATTCACCATGTTTTGATTTTGCCTTCAATGGGGTATTTCAAGGACAAATCTCTCTCTTTTGTGTTTGCCCTTTGAAGTGACTCTGGCTCCAAATTGGGAAATTCAATTGTTCAGTTTCCTGATTCTGCGCAACTCACTTGCCCTACTCATGCTTGTGGCAAGTGATCCTACCGTTCATGTACTGTTTTGTGGTAAAGCTACACAGTATGTCAGGATATCAAGAGTACCGTGGAGCTCCAGTGGTGAGGGAGGAGTCAAAGCAGGTACTGGCATGGCCCACCAGATGATGGGACCTAACTTTACCAGGTAGGAAAGGGCCTTCCCAGCCACAGCCCAAGGTCCAGCAGCTGGCAAGGCAGAGTCAATCAATCCTGTGAGCGCCAGGTATAGCACTCCCAGGAATTGACTACTCTGGCCAGTGGCATCAGAAGTGGGTGGGGTTTAGAGGGTCAGTTTGGGTGTTGGGGGTGGTTCCATTGGGACCAGGTAGGCAGCAGGATTGTTGTACTTCCTGTTTAAGATCAAAGGGTAGATGGTGATTGCTTTGCTGTCACAGACAATTTGATAGGGTTCCTTGGGTGCATTTGGGCGGGTGTACCACTGCAAGTCTTCCAATGTCCAGGGTATGTGGTCAGGATTTGGGGGATACTCAGTGAAATGCACAGGGCCAAATGGTGCGTTGGGTGAACAGTAGTAGTCAAAGGCTTTGGTTTTGTCAACTGGAGTCAGGCTATCTATCCCAGTGGGTGGGTACTGACGCTTGGGTGTATGCAGATGGAAGAGTATCAAAAATATGTATGGAAACAGATTGGTGAACCAAAGGTTCATAACAACTTTATTTGGTAAGGATGACAATACAGAACTTTTTCAAGTGCTTCTGATTTATATACTTACTCACATGCAGGTGCCTCTAGGCATTCTTCTGGTACTATCTGTGTGGCAAGGCTTGGCATCTCAGGTTTTGCTGTTTGGTTGGCTGCTTTATGATCATTTTTGGGGTTTTCAGGAACAGTTGTTTGGCTTTTTGATGGTCTATAATGGCTTGGCTGGCCATTGATTCTGGCAGGTTTGGCTTCTGGGGGTTTTCCCAATTTTATCACCTTTTTTGGACTAGTTTGACAAGCTCTCCTGAGCCCAAAGAACTTGATTAAAAAAGGGGTCCCCAATTGAGGACCCCAAATTACTTAATGGAGGGTGGGCTTGATCTGGGTTTACTGGGCAGCTAAAAATGGTCTTTCCAGGCCCAGCCAAACCCACCAAGGCTTGGGCGTAGCTTTTGGGGCCCAAAACGGGGCCCTCAGCTGCCACCAGGTCAGGAATGATTCCTGCACCTGGATTTGCTTTGAAAAGCAAGAATCCAGGTGCAGATGAATCTCCCCGCCTGCTAGCCCTGCCTGGTGGCTGGGAGCAGGTTTGATTCCCGCCCAGGGCTTTGAAACTATTACTTTCATAACACAGTATATATTCCATTTTACTTTTACCAATAAAATTTAAAGCTATTCATATTCTTGTCTTTGTGTCTCCACGTACTTTGGCGCCTCTCCAGCCATGTCTAGCAGATATTATTCAATTAGGGCCGCAAGGTAATTACATAGCCTTCCCTGCCATTCTAACCAAGACTTAGTACAAATCCAATCCTAAGGTTAGGATTTCCTGTTGTGTGTATGTGCCGCGCCTCAGAACACGGCAAAAATGGTGCTCACTACAGGGGCTGTAAGCCCCTTGGTTATCCCTTTTGCAACCATGTTTTCAGGACCTTTGCCTCCTCCCATACAAGAGCTTAATTTGCCTGAAATTACCAGTCCTCCTATTGAAGAAGACATTGATAAACTGCCTATTGTCCCTACTGTACTGAACCTCAGAAATGGTCCCTGACTAGTGGCCTACCCTCTGGGTACTCCTGACTTGGAACAAGTCATGGCAGTAGCCCTTGGGTTGGCCCATGATAGAGTCATCCCTTGCCTTCAGCTTCAGTTCAGTCAAGCAGAATACTATGAATTGATTGTGGCTCCACAATTTCCACAGCATCTCCTCTCAGCAGCTGTCTCTGCTGAACACCTATTGCCATCCTTTGTAAAACCTGCCTTAGCCCATCATCAAATGGTGTTAGGGCTCCACATTCAGGAGATTTCATCTCTACAAGCAGCTGTCACTCATCACTGGGATCAGTTTGTAGCCTACCAGCAGTGGATTCACTCCCTGTTTTCCTTGGTATCATATAATCAACGTGACTCTGTCACCTCCCAGGCCCACTTGGTCAACTCCATTGAGCAAACGCGCCAGTTCATCCCTGAGTACGTCAGGGAGCAGCTATATGAGTTTCACCAGTTGGAACAGCCCTGGCGCACCCAAGTAGATTCCACTCTGAACGCCTATTGCTCCAACTTTGGACAACTTGTGCAACAGCTCAACAATTTCAGTGCTTACTCCTTTGACCAACTACAGCAATTAGCAGCCCTTGCCGCTAAAGGCCTCCACAAACTTGGTGAGGAATTCAATCAAGAAAGGGCTGCTGTTGCTGCTACCATTGCCAAACTCCATACTCAAGTAAATGAACTATCTACACCCAAACTAGATGCCCTGCCTTCTCCTCCATCAGATGATTTGGCAGATAGAGAGCAGAGACTGTGGAATGCCATTCAAGAGTTAAGAGCGTCCACTTGCAGTCAGGATTACCCTACCAAAGCCCCTCAGCTATATCCTCAAGTGCTTGCTCTGACAACTCAAGTTGCTGAATTGTAATAAGGTTGATACCTTGCGTGAAGTGATGGCATCTGCTGTTAGTTTAACTGGGGTTATTGATGAAGATAGCTATTGCCCTGGCTTGTCAGGAGCCCCCCACATTCACTGTGCTAGGGAGTTGATAGCTCTAGCTAATGAAGTAGGCCACTTGAAACAAGATCATTCTGAGAACAACAAAGACGTGCAAGAGCTGAGTGAAGTAATTTATTTGGTAAATGACAGGTTTGCGCCTTGCCTCTCAGTGGGTTCTTCTCTTACCTCCTGGCTGGCTGAACTTTCCACATTAGTAACAACTCAGGGACAGCGCCTAGAAATTACTGAGCAACAGACCACCTTGGTTAACAATGTGGCCGCCCACACTTCTGAAACCTTTACTACTCTTGAAGAGAGTGTTTGTCAACTGTGGGCCAGACAGCACCCCTCTGAATCTGAAACTGAATTCACCCTGTGTATAAATGTGCTCAGCAGTAACAATGGTGGTCCAATTCCTGAGGCCCATTCAAACCTACCTTTAAGCAAGTCTTTGACCCCAAGACTTCTATTATTGTGGCTTTCCTAACCATTTACAAAACTGCTATAAGGAGGGCCTCTGATGAGGTTAAGAAAGAACACATTCTAACCTGCCTGCACCTGACCTGCCAAAAGCTAGTAGTGCCCAAGTTGCCCACCATTGAGACATGAGAAGAGATAAAGCAGCTTCTGATTGACAAATTTGGTGGCAACCTTAGCTTGGAAGTAAAAAAGGACGCCTTCATGCACATTTCTTTCAAATCTAAGAAGACTATAGCCAAATTTGCAGATAGATTCTACATGGAAGGATATCAGCTGATCACAAGCTGCCAGTTGACTGCACATGAAGCGTACATGGCTTGTGCTCAAGCCCTCAAGGTCAACCAACTTCTGTGCCTTCACTTCAAAGCTCATAAGGCCATGCTTTCCTCTATTAAGAGCATAAAGACAAGGTTGCAGGATATTCATCTTACCCCTTCTGGAGCAGTAGTGCAGGAAAATTGTGCCGCCTCTAATTCTGGTTTGTCTTCACATGGCTCTTGTATCCTCACCATGAACTCACATAATCCTCCCTGACGCCAAGGGTGCCATAACTGTGGGAAGATAGGTTACTATTCTTGAGTCTGCACCAATCCTTGGGTTGAAGGGGCTTGTTGAAAATTGTTGTACGCCAGCAGATTCAACAGAAGAATTAAGAGGCAGGGGCACACACTCACTATATGCCTTTGAATGCAAAGATTTCAAAGACATTAATCAACTTGAATTGTAATGATTAACTTTATTGGTTCCTATACAAGTAGGTCAAAAACTCTCCTCCTTGGCGTTTACTGCCAACACCTTATATAGGGGTATTCTCATATTACTAATCACCCGTCACTGGCAATGCCTTCTAGGACATTCCAGTGAACTATAGAGTCTTGGTTGGGTTGGCAGAAAAAGGAATAACCTTCTATTTTAGGGCACAATCCTGCAATGCCTAGCACAAGGACACCCTCTGCTAGCACATTAATCAGTGATCTTTTTTAAGATATGCAATTACTTCCATATCTAGTTCTAACAAGGAGTTGAATAGGCCATTCAAATAAACCCTGGGGTCTTGGCATTATTTCCTCTCAAAGCTGGCACCTCGGCGCTTTAGTGTTAGTTATTATGGCGCTCACAAATAATTGTGTTGGCTTCCCAGTGCTTGATGTAAATTATTGTGGCACTCTGGCGCTTGCAATTCACTGTACTGGCATCCTGGCACTTGATGTAAACTAGAGCAGCGCTCTGGTGCCAAGAATAATTAATACTGGTGCTGTGGCGCTTATTATCTAAGGTGGCAGTGGCGTGGCACAATAATCCTTGGCAACAACGTCATGGTCCACTAATCATGTATTTAATTATATGGTAATTTGACACTAATTTCCAAAAGGGTAATTGATTAGCCCTGGTTGGTTTCCAATGGCCACCTAATGAGTTAAGCTTTCCACAATCTCTGGTCAACAATTCTTCACAGGGCTGATCCCAAGGAGCAGGTGGGAAAAGAACAGTCAACCTAGAGGCAGAGACACTCTTGGTTGACAATTCATCCCAGTCTCCTTCAGTTCCCCCCTCCATTGCTGACTCTGAGTCTGCCAACACGGAGGCTCCTCCCATCCTGCTGTTATTCCACAACATCTCTGATGAATCTGATATGTAAAATTCAGATATGGACAACCCCAATGTCTATGGGTATTCAGTCCTTGCTGTCCCCAAAACTATTGCAGTCCCCTATAAACTACATTCTTTTAAAACTACAACAACTGCCAAGCCTCTGTCTGAAGCCAAGAAGGTTTTCTCTTGCTCATACCTTACTCAGGCTAAGAGATCCCCTGTGCTTGTAGAGTCATCCAAGGAAGCTGCTGAGGTTGCCGACGCTGTCTTTAAGAATGTCTTGGTCTTGCTTCTTCTCCAGACGGTCTATAAGGAGTTTCTGGGCCTCAGATTCATGATCAAAAAGTGGGACAAAGAACTAGCAGAAGCCCAAGACATTATTGCAGTCCTCCCTCCCTTTGATTTGTACTACCACGTGTGTGGAAATATCCATTCAAAAGATGAAAATAAAGGCTGTCTTGGACACTGGATCTCCTGTTAATGTTGTCTCCTCAAAGCTTGTCAAGAAGCTCAAGCTTGCCCCCAACCTCAACTACCACCAGTTGTATGGCACAGCTGGAATATCCATGACTCACACTATAGGGGCTTATTCTGCTATTCCCATGCGGTTTGGCAAGCTACTCCTGGCTGTGCCTGCTGTTGTTTTGGATAATGAGAGTTACAACCTCCTATTTGATACCCAATTCCTTATGAAATACAATGGGATCATCAACTTGAAGGATGGCTACCTCTCTATCCTAGGGTACAAAGTTCCTTTGATCTTTTTAAGCCTGTTAAGGTTCCCAGGAAGCGCCTCAAGACATGTGCCTTAGAGTATAAAACTGGTGTTTTAACCCTAAAATATTGTACCCACTCATCCAACATGAAGTGTTCTCTCATGGCTTGCCCTGCGTCTGAGGGGATTCCTCTCCTGGCCACTTCTGCAGTGACTATCCCTCCTAGATCTAAAGCCATCCTGGACTCCCAAATATCATACAAGCTGCCTGAGTGTATGTTTCTAGAGTTATACCCTCCTCCATCACTAGGACGCAACAAGCCCTACTTATGCCCAGGAATCTTGGACGTCTTTCATAAGGACCCTGTTCAATTGCTGGTCACCAACTTAACCGCCCTCCCCATACATGTGTCTAGAGGAAAGGTTGTTGGCTATGGCAAGTTGTTGAATGCTCTTGAAGTCCTATCATTACATCCTTTTGGTATGTTCCAGGATTTTAATTTACCTGAAGACAAGCCCCAAGTCCTATCTGTAAGGGATTCTATCCCTTTCACAAACAATTCAGCAAATCTTGGGCCTTTAAGTAGAGAAGAAAACTTAGAAATTGCATTTTTAAATGCTGAAATTGACAAATTTAATTATAACAGATCAATTGAATTAATCAATTTGAATCTGCATTTAAAAAACAATTCACAAACACGCTTTCAAAAGCAAAAGCAAAAAAAAGCTCTAATAAATTCAGAAATATATATTCTAGTTTAAAATCAAAAATCAAGGTCCAGATTATGAATCCAATAGTAACCACTGTATAGGTTTTAAATTGAGCTCTTAAACCTCATAAGCAACCAATCAGCCACAAATTAAATGCCTAAACACCAACTTCTAATATTCAGGGGAACCATCTAACCAATCACAGCCAGCACAAATACCAATCCATAGAAATAGTCCTCATCCAGGTCCAAAAAACTATCCCCACCATAGTGCAGAAGCAAACTTCAATTTAATAGCCCAAATTACTTCTTCTTGCATTGCAGGCTGCAGCCTGCTGCAGACCTGCAAGGCAATACTTTCCAATCTATTATTGCAGGATCACCTGGTAACCACTATGTTCCCCCCCCTTCACTTGATCTCAGTATTTAAACTGAGAACCTTCCCATATACAAATTGGTCCAACAATTTCTTATTTCTATCAACCCAATAAATCTATATTTTCAAACATCTAAAACTTGATTAGTAGATTCAAAAGGTTCCCCCATCAACAGCATGAAGTTCATATTCCTTTTATGGACTTTTTGTGTGTTAATCAGTCATGGGCATGCCAATATGAACTTTGAAACTCCCAAACCAACCCCCACAGATAAATCAGAAGATTCAATTTGGTATTGTTTTGGTCCACGTCATTGTCATGCCCCATACATAGAAACAGCACTATTCCCTCCTATAATACATCACAAGGCCCCCTGGTTGGTCTTGGGGTATAGCAGTTTCTATTACCTGTTAAACCACTTTACTCTCTTTTTGGGGAGATTCCGCTAATTTGGTCATCTCTTGCACATGTTAATGATAGGGATTCCAGTAGGGTCCACTCTGGTCAAATTCAACTTGGGAGCTCTCCTTCATTCAATTGGAGAGAGACTTCCTAATGAGTGGATCCCTGACACTATCCTTGTTCACTGCACAAGATTTCCTACAGCTATCCCTGGTAAAGCAGAAGGAGGTGCTTGATTTGCTAGATTAATTTCCAGATATCTTTGCTAAAGATAGCACTGATTATGATCTAGCTAAAGGCGTCATTTATCAGATCAATACTGGTGACGCTCCCCCTTCTGCGCTAAACCATATTGCTGCAGTTGTGTAGAAGACGCTCAAGTGTCTAAAGAGCTCAAACAACTTCTAGATGCTGGACTAATAGCTCCTTCCCAAAGTCCTTGGGCCTTCCCCTTGCTCATACTAAAAAAGAAGGATGGAGGTCATTGGATTGTGATGGACTACTGACAATTGAACTCTTTAACCAAAAAGGATTCCTATCCCTTACCCTGCATTGATGATGCTCGCTGTTGTCTTGGGGGCTCCAAGTTCTTCTCTGCTATGGACCTAGCCTCTGGGTACTGGAAAGTCAATCTCTCTCCTGAGGATAGGCAAAAGGCTGTGCTCATCATTTCTGAGGGACTGTTTGAGCCCACATGCATGCCGCAAGGACTCTATAATGCCATGGCTACTTTTCAACAAGCCATGGACTCTATCCTCTGTGATTTGAAGCTCTCCTGTGTCCTAGTGTACTTAGACAATACCACGGTCTTAGGTGCTACCTTTACAGATCACTTGGATCACCTCAAGAAAGTGTTCATAAAGATTCAAGAGGCTGGCCTTAAGTTAAAACCTTCCAAGTGCGCCTTCTTCAAAGAACGTCTTGAATTATTGAGCCATGAAGTAACCCAGACCAGGATTTGCCCAATGACTAAGAAGGTTGAAGCCATCAACAAAATGCTTCCGCCCACCAACTTGCAAGAGGTACAAGTCTTTCTAGGGATGATGGGCTACTATAGACAGTTTATCCCTGACTTTGCCAATACTAGAAAACCTCTAGTCCAGCTGTTACATAATGTCCCTTTTGAATGGACCGCCAGTCAGCAGCAAGCCTTTGAAACCCTTAAGCAAAAAATCAAAGAGGCACCAATCCTAGTGTATCCTGACTATGATAAGGAGTTTATCCTGTACACCGACGCTAGCAATCTTGCTATTGGGGCTATTCTGGCCCAACTAGACAACAAGGGTGTAGACCATCCTGTGGCTTACACTTCCTGCGTGCTAAACAAACATGAGAAGAACTATAGTGTCACAGAGAAGGAGTGTCTTGCCGTGTTGCATGCAGTCAAGCAGTTCCGCCATTACATTTATGGCACCCATTTCACTGTGGTGACTGACCACTCTTTACTTAAGTGGTTACAACAGCTTAAGGAACCAGAAGGACAACTAGCTAGATGGGCTTTCTGCCTTCAGGGCTACAACTTTACTGTGCTACACTGTCACAGGATTCAACATCAAAACGCTGATAGATTGTCCAGAATGCCCATACTTGCACTACACCCTGCTGAGGCTGATCAACTATATGAACTGATTGAATATCCTTCCTATTGGGAGAGTGAGACAGAAAAAGTCCAAATTGCCTCATCTAAGCTATCTGAAGATACACTCATTTGTGACAATCAGCTTTTCAAGAAAGTTCAAGACCACTACCTGCCTTATGTACAGCCTAGTCTTTGCCTTTTTTTGGTGCTTCAAGCTCATAAGGAGACAGGACACAGAGGCGTTTCCAAGACTTATGCCTGGCTCCAGAAAAACTACTTCTGGGGAAACCTTTGTGTGGTGATCCACATGTGTGCGGGTTTGCAGGCAAGGATGAATTTGGCTTCAAATAAAGACAATATGCTAAAGAATGACAATGTGTGGTTAGCTAGCAACGTTGTAAACTAGTAGGTAACCTAGGGCTGCTAGGGTTAAGTGAGGTAAGCCTAATAGGTACCTTGGTCTACTGGGAGAAGTGAGGTAACCCTAGTAGGTAACATGGTCTACTAGGGTAAGTAAGGCCTGGCTGGTAGGTAACAAAGGACTACCAGAGGCAGTTGTTGCCTCCACCCAGCAGAAGATGTTGGCTGCTTTGGGCTATAGTACTTCACCTAGCAGGGAACTGTGGCTGCGGGAGGGTGAAGACTGAAATAGCAAGCAGGGAACTTTTCTGTTTGGGGGGGAGTAAGTTTGGACCCCTGGCAGGTAACACGGGCTACCAGGGAGGGGAAGAGCTCTGAGGGCTCAATGTACCCTAATAAGCTTGAGGGAGGTCTGTGAGCAAGCACCCTGCCTAACAGACTGGCAGGGTGTCCTTGTTTATGCCCCTATGGGAGCTTTGGGGAAACCCAAAGTGAGCATTGGAGGGTATAGGCATGCTCAGAGGTGTCACCAAGGTGGCTTGCTTGGGGAAGCAAGATGCAGAACTTGGTGTGATCAGGCCTCTGGGAATTAGAGCTGATTACTCTGTGACTGAAAGCCCAGACTTCATCACTTGGGTGAGTAAAGACAACGCATAGACATATATTTATGGTTGAATGGCCTAAGTGGATTGCCACTTGCGAGGGCCCAGTCAAACGCCAGTTCAATGTAGACTCATGCCTGGGTCTACAAGTTCTGGTAACGGGGACTGAGATAAAGAACCAAGGTGGTTCAAGGAATTAGCAGAAAAACTAGCAAGAGGTACTGTTTGGTCACAGTGAAGGCTAGTTGATGAACTGTTAATTCATATTGAATGGAATGAACCAATATGGTTCAGTGTGTTAAAGGAACAAATGAGGTTCCTAGTGTGGATTTGGTGTGGAACTGGTTAAGGATAAGCAGAAGGACAAGAAGACAGGATGAAGGACTAGCAGATCATGGTGTAGGATGGCCAAAGGACCAGAAGTTGGTGCTGAAGAGCTGAGAGGATGACCTAGCTGGACTGAATACAGAGGCTGGAAGAGCTGGTTTAGTGACTTTTGAGAAGAAATTTGGATATAAAGAAGCAGTTAAAGAATAATTAAATACTGCCTGATTATGATTAAGAAAGGATTGAAAATCTTATAAGGGAAAAGAAAGAGAAGAAAAAATAATCTATAGTTTGTTAGAACTATATGTTATTTTTAGAAAAGAGATTAAAGAGAAAATGGACCCAAAAGAAGCTGGAAGGAGAACAGAGAAACTGTGAGGGCGAAAGAGCAAATTTTGCCAAGAACAACTAGGAAAGCAAAAGGACAAGCAACAGGCAGGTTCAAAGATGTGAAACGTTGAAAGAAACACAGAGAAACGCGGAGAAACGTTAAAAAATCAAAGGATCAAAAATTGCCTAAGTAAAACATATGTGGAAGTGCTCAAGATTTGCCGGGAAAATGTGACAGGAATTACGGCAAAACCGTTTGAAACGCAGAGCAGTGGTTTACCCGGAGCAGGACAGCTTGGAGTTTGAACCAGGGTCAGAAACGGGTCATCTGGACAAACTGTTTCAGCAAAACCGTTGAAGCAAGGCGTTTGATTGGCTGCGGCCCAGAGCCTACTTAATCAGGTTTTTAAGAGCTTTAACTTGAGAGTTAAAGCCTAAAAATGGGGAGCAGAAGCAGAAAATTCAGGGCTTTCATTGGCTGAAGTAAGTTTGAAAGTTTAATATATTATAGAAGAAGAAAAACAGGATAGTTTAAGCTTTAAAGAACCAGAGTTCTAAGAGAGAATTTTGGTCTGAAACAAGGGGCTATAAAAGGGAGAGCTATCTGAGACTCTTCAGGGACTGGATCAAGTGGATTACAAAGGCCACTAAAGCTACAGAAGGAGCAGAAGACCAAGATAGGAAGCCAGAGCCAAGTCAGACCACGGGAGCTTAAGATTAAGACAACAGAGCCCACAACCAAAGTGCCAGAGCCCAAGACCAAAGCAAAGGAGCCCAAGATCAAGGAGCAGGAGTCAAAGACCAAGTACAAGGAGTCCAAGATATTGTTAAAGAACTCCAAATTTTGGCACAAACCCTTTCTTATTTCCTACCCCAAGGTAATATCTCAGAAGGTTTCTAAGGGGATCTTCTTTCTGACAGAGAATAAAGCACCTATTACGGCCCCTATCTGAATTTCCTGTGTGAAAAGAGTATATAAGTCTCATGAGTCAATTGCCCCATATTTTCTATCCTAGCCCAGGGGATGAGGAATCATATTGCCTAGGGTGCAGGAAGTTTGCCTCTAGTAAATTTGCCCAGGAGGAGTGAGAGAAGGTGACTAGGCATTTGGAGATGTCAAATAGAGGAAGAGAGTTCATCAGAGAAGAGTTTGTAAGACTACTCCAGGATTGGTATCAGCCTACAGGAGGGCTGGCGCCTGCTGAAGTCCAGGTATACAGTGGAGATGCTCACTTGGTGATTGGAAAGGTACTGGAGGAGTTTGCCCTTATGCAAGCCAATTATAAGCTTCTCACCAACTCTTCACCCCTGTTGGAAAATGACGACTCCTCCAAGCTGGTCCCTAGCTACAACCCAGGACACACTATGGGGACTGGTGACCAGGAACCCCACACTTTGCCTGCTGATCCCAGATGTCATTGCTAGTTGCCATGATTGTCAGCTTCAACGACCTTGTGCTGCCTCTCACAAGTTCAAGCTAGTCCTCCTGCAACATGCATTTCACACTGTCAGCATTGACGCTGTAGGGCCTCTTCCTCACTCCCGCTCTAGTTGCCGCTTTATCCTAATTGCTGTTGATCATTTTAGCAAGTGGGTAGAAGCTTGCCCTACTAAGGACATTACTGCCAAGACAACCGCCACCTTTCTGCTACAGGATGTATTCTTTTGCCATGGTTGTCCTCAAGTATTGCTATCTGATAATGGGACTAAATTCAATGCTAAGTTAGTGACCTCAGTTGTTGAGGCTTTGGGGTCTCACCAGTCTTTTTCTGCCCCCTATAATCCTTCTATCAATGGGGCGGTTGAGTGTGCAAATTCAACTCTGGTTTTTATCATGAGGAAACTCACTTACTCTGATGCTGCAAAGTGAGATCTATACTTACCTGCTGCTCTCTTTGCCTATTGCCTTAGCAAACATTGTCTCACCAGGTATTTCCCCTTAGATATGCTGTATGGTTGTGAAGCTACTACCCTGTTGCTCTTGGGGGGCCCCTACTCTCCTCTGATAAGGCTATAAACCCCAATGACCATGTCAAAGATCTATTCAACTGCATAATTGACATACAGGACACAGTGTATACTTCTGCATATAAGACAAAGATGCTTGAGCTCTCTCCTGACAATGCTGGACAATCTTCTTTGCCTGAGTTCAACATTGGGGACCACGTTTTTTACTATCAGCATAGAGTAGGAGAACACACTCATAAACTAGACTTGTTGTGAATTGGGCTCCTGGAAGTGACCTTCAAACGAGGGTCATAATACACTGTGAAACTCCTCTCCAGTGGTTGACTGTTTGCCCGAGTGCATGCCAAGTTCCTCCGCAAATACTACCCCCTAAGGCCAATCTAGAGGGGGGCAATGTCAAGAATGCCGCCATTCACCAAGTTTTAATTTTGCCTTCAATAGGTTATTTCAAGGACAAATCTCTCTCTTTTGCTTTTGCCCTTCAAAATGACTCTGGCTCCAAGTTGGGAAATTCAATTGTTCAGTTTCCGGATTCTGTGCAACACACTTGCCCCACTCATGCTTGTGACAAGTGATTCTACCGTTCATGTACTGTTTTGTGGTAAAGCTACACAGTATATAATCCATTTCACTTTTACCAATAAAATTTAAGTTCTATTCACATTCTTGTCTTTGTGTCTTCACGTACTTTGGAGCCTCTCTAGCCACATCTAGCAGATATTATTCAATCAGGGCTGCAAGGTAATTACATAGCCTTTCTTGCCATTCTAACCAAGACTTAGTATGAATCCAATCCTAAGGTTAGGATTTCCTGTTGTGACTCTGTGCCGCGCCTCAGATCACAACACAATTTAATTAAAAAAAGCCAACCGGTAAATGTGATTTGAAATTCAGACCAAGGATCTGACTATCCTGCATTTCTACCATTAGGTTCTGAATTTGCAGTATCCCAATAAAAATATTCTTTCATTTATTTCTTCCCTCTGTAGGTTGCCTTGCCATCAATTTTGACATGAATGCTATTGAAAGCAGCAAGCCCTTCTTGTCACAAACTGTGCTCCAACACTTCAGTTTATATTCAGTAACAATCATTAAATTTGTAATATTACAATGACAAGCACCAGGAAAATGCAACTTGTTACTCAGAGTTCTATAACAAGATTTAGTTACCTTTTCATAGGTTCACTGCAAGTTTACTCAGTTGGTATCTTAGTTTGGGTGATATACTTACTGGTCACCAATACATAGGGCTACTTTGGGGTTCACCCAGGTGCTGCTATATTTAGAAGCAGCACCCCAGGCAAATCCCATGCCCACACAAATTTCCCCCAGGAATTTCAAAAAGAGCAGATGTGGGCTGTGATTGACTACATTTTAAGTAGCCAATTGCAGGAGCCAGCAACTCACTTTTCAAAGTGAGGGCGGGTGTTGCCACTGTGATAGTGTTAACGTTGAATTCACTGAATTCAATCAAATTGGTTAACGCTATTTGACCACTATAAAAGTGGGTCAACTTCAATTCAAATAAACTGCTCTTCTTCTCTCACATTAATTTTGGGTTTTTCTGTAGTTCACCACCTAAGCAAAGCAAGGTGGCAGCAGCCACCAATTATGAAGCAAAATATGACAGGTGCCACTATTTTAAAAAATTAGATGTGATGGCATTTGCCATCACATTTTTAAATAAATGGTGATCAGAAAGTGATCACCCAGCAATAAACTTTTATAATCCATTTAATTGTACAATATAACTCATTTGTGTACTATATAAAGTAGGCATACATAGATGTAGAATTTAAAATTCTACAAAATTATATAGTTTTTTTAAAAAAACTTATTGTAAATAAATAAATATTTTCATCAAAAAGCAATTTATTATTTAATTTTATTATTTATATATTTTTATAAAAAAATTCTATATAGTACCCCACTTTAAGTAAAGCATCAAGATGTATACTTGCTTGTCAAGCAACAAGTGTAGCATCAGAACATGAATTCAATAGTGCTGCTGATCTACTTGTAATATGCTGGAACCATATGTCTACTTTACCCCTGAAGAAACTCAAAGAAACCAGAGCTATGCTGGCTGATAACTTGGATATTGAAATTATGTAGATATAAAGATTGCCTCAATGAATTTCAGTTTTGATAGTTATTTTAGAGATTTAGAAATTTAGAAATTTAGTTGATTAGCAAGTGCAAAAAAATAAAACTGTTAATTTAACTAGAGAGTATAATAAAAATATGTACTAATTGATACAGAAGTATATATTTTATTTAAGAGCAAGCTTAAATCAGTTTTTTTAAACCATTCAAAGTAGTTAACACTAGTTTTGTCTGTCTTGGTAATCAAACTTACAAAACTTGTTGTAAGATTTAGACAACTCTCTCTACTTGGTAAACCTTGACTGTATCAAATTCATTTTATCAAATAGTTATTTTAATTTGAAATTTTATATAATAATTTTTAAGGTTATGTTTATTTATCAGAAAAGTAAAGTGGGCAGGGATTGCTAAAAATCAAATCAAAAATGGAGGCTGCTGCTCCAAAGCCAACCCCTAAAGCTGCACAGCTCCATAAATCTGAAGAGCAGCGTTTTTGCAGCAAGGCATTTAAAATTCTCTGGCTGCTTCTTTGTGCCGTGCAGGCTAATTTTAGCCGTGTGGCTCTCACTGCTATTTGAAACAGCAGTTGCGATTTTTCGCGGAGTGGCGCAAAACAAATCCCCTCGGATTGCCCGACCAAATCTTCTAATAGAAGAGAGGTGTGGATTAGAGCAAGCATTGCTATTGATACAGATCTGAAGCCAAGTGGAGTCATGTGACACTCCTGCCCAAACCTTCAATCGAGCACGCCATTGAGTTGGTTTACTATCGATATTTATAGAGCAAAGGATATTTTTACCTAAACGGTGGAATAGGGAGCTTTAAAAATTTTGCAAGTTGAGCTTGGCTAAAAATCCAATGCTATGTGGATCCTTCACGGCTCGAATATTCATATCTTCCTAAAGCCCGCCTTTTAGAAGCATCAATATAAATATTCTTTAAGCTCTAAGTCTTTCGATTGGTCAAGCTCACTTTCCAGGCCAAGCCAAACATCTGGACAATTATCTTTTTAAACTAGAGCTTATATTTAGCTACCTTCCAGTGAATTCAAATCCAAACCTTTGGAGCAGGTGATGATAGATGAGCCACATTACGATAGCTACAGGAATTAACCTTGGTTTGCGAATCAAGTACACCTACTTAAGGTGGCTTAATTGGATGAAATCCCAAGCCACATCCGTTGGATGAAAACATGAAGGTGAGCTCATTCAAGATGCTAGATTGACTGCTGGCTTTAAGAATAAACAACTATATACATTTGATAGATCAAAAACACATTGCTGCTTGAGGTGAGCAAGGCTAACGTCATGCAGACCATAAGAGTTGCTTTAAGTTCAAATGTGAATTTTAATTATACACACGTTGGAGGCTATGCTTGAATAAAGGTTGATAGGCTTGGGTGGCAGCTCACGTGAATGTGGATGATTCGTGGTGGCACAAGAATAGTTGGATTCCTTTGAGGGCCTGTGGCACTTTGCGAATGTCACTTAAGAATTTAAATAAGTTTAGAGGGTGTGGCACTAAAAAGTTGACATCTTCTGGAATATGATTGGCTAGGACTTCAACAGGTGAGGTGGCTTCCAGAGAAGGTATAAAGAATCAAGGGTTGTTGGGATTAGCGTCACCAATCTAATTCCCACCCTAATGAAGCTTAACATTACTCTGTCTGCTCTTGCTCTTGGACTCGTCTCTGCCCAAGCCACTGGTTCCACTGGTTCATCTAATGAACAAGCCGTTAAGCAGCTCACTCCGGACAAAGCTGTGACACCAAGACTTCCAGCTGTCGACTTCGAGAAAACAGCTATGCTCTACGAAGCTTTGACAATCAAGGATGACAGACTTACTCACTTGGAACTCCCTGATCCCTCCTGCACCGATAACTCTACTGTATTCGCCTACATCAGGGAGGACCTTGCAGATAAAGAACAATACCCGCTTTCGTCCCTATACCCCTACTTTGTCTCGGGCCAGAAGTCTTACTACTACAAATATACTGCAGGTAAAGAGATAAAAGGCACCACTGAAGATCAACTTCCTGTCCCGAAAGTGACCTCTTATGCGCTAACAAAGGCTATTCAAGACATAAATGTTATGTTCAAGTCCAATAACTATAAGATGTATGAGGCCAAAGAATTTCCTGGGCAGTTTTCTCCTGATCTAAAGAACAATCCTTCAATCCTAGTCACTGACAAAGTAGTCAAAAAATCTGCTGTCCTCTTTGTTCCTCCTGAAGTTGCAGAACATTCCCAGAAGCAGGTAATTGTCACCATGATTGCAGACTGTGGTTCCAAAACCTTTAACAAACAGTTTACTCTCACTGTAACTGACTCAGCCCACTTGAACTCCTTTGCCTATGGATCTCTCCTCCTTGCCAGTCTTGCTTATGCAATTCTTTAAAATGGTATAAAGTAATAAAAGCTTCTTTATAAAGTGTTTTTTTAATATTTAAGACTAGTTATTTATAACATTTGGTTTTTTATTCCCTGGATCCAAAATACAACTCATTGCCTTTTATTCTACTTAAGATGTTCTTTGTATCAGATTTCACATACCTCTGACAATGTCTGTATCAGTTCCAAAGCCGGAGATTTTACTATCAATATATATGGCTTTAAAGTACCAGAGTATCCAATGAATAAATTTCTGTTTCAAGTTCAAACTATATGGTGTCATGGGGGTCTTCAAATAACAGCCTTCACTGTTCCCATCAGAAAGCTTACAACAGCAAACATGGGCCTTTTCCTATTGGGTGTCTCAGGCTTCTCTTGAGTGGCAGGCAATGTAAATAGGTGGGTAATCGCTAGGTAAGGATTTGAAGGATTTAAAAGGATATTTATCAACCTTGACTTTATTGTTTGATATATATGGTAGATAGTTTCCCTTGCTTATATAAATGGTCAGAAGCAATAAAATTAACAGATTGGATGTAAGTGTTGTGATTGCATTTCACTAACAGATTGGAAGAATACATTGGTTTAGCAGCGTGGCAATTGAGATGATACACTAGATTCAAGTGTAGTTAAGCATCACCACACCAGTGGCTTGCTTAGCTGAAACTTTCCAATAAGTTTGAAACTAGGGTTGATCCTGAAATTCCCTGATTTCAAACCAGGATGCAAGCCAACCAAATCTGCCCCAAAGAATTGGGAGTATACCCTCTTAGTGCCCAGGTTTCAAGTGGGATTGCCTTGCCACACCACCAGCCTGCTTAAAACTCCACCCCTTCTCCCACATTCTTTGGGTTCAATCAAAGTCTACCCAAGATGGATGCTTCATTTCCAAAAAAACTTATTAGATCTTGGTACATTTTTAGCAAAACATATATACTTCTTATTGCTACACATATACACCATTTCTAAAATGTATTTATACTCTTTAACCTCTACTGCCAGGGTACCAAGTGCACTGCGCTGGATTGCTGGAGGTTGGCAGAGCAGGAGCAGATACAGGCATGACCCACCAGAGAACGTGGCCTAAAACTATCAGGTAGGATAGGGTTTTCCCAGCCATAGCCCATGGGCCAGCCACTGATAAGACAGAGTCAATCAATCCCATAAGTGCTAGGTAAAGCACATCAAGGAATTAACTACTCTGGCCAGTAGAGCCTGAAGTGAGTGGGGTGTGACAGTAGGTTTAGAAGTTGGTGGAAGTTTTCATTGGGACTAGGTAGGCAGAGGTGTTGTTGTACTTTCTGTTGAATATGAGGGGGTACACAGTAATGTCTTTGCCGTTGCAGACTAAGTGGTATAAATCTTTGGGAGCTTCTGGCCTGGTGTATCACAGTAATACTTTCAAGGCCCACAGTTCTTGGTTTGGGTTGGGAGAATACTCAGTAAAATTCACTGGACCAAAGGGAGTGTTGGGTGGGCGGTAGTAATCAGGTGCTTCTGGGTCTCCTGCTGTGGCGTGAAGCTCTACTCCTGATTGAGATTAGAGATGTTTGGGCAGTTGAAGATGAAAGAGTATAAGAAACAGATAAGAAAATTTTTGGTGAACCAAAAGTTTGTAATAAGCTTTATTTGGTGAGAATTATAATAACTAATTTTACTGGAATTCTGAGACTTATATAGCTACTCCCCTGCAGGTGTCTCTTTGTGCTCTTCTCTGGTTATCTGGATGACATGTTTGGGCATTAAGTTTGATAGCATCTGATTGGTTGGCAGACAGCTAATTTTAGGATCATCAGGCATAACTGTTTGGCCATTAGGTGGCCTATCTACAACTGTATGATAATTGGTTACTGAGAAGCTGATTGCAGGTGTCATGGGAACATCTTCAATCTGATCATCAAACTTGAACTGGTCCGACAAGCATTCATGAGCTTGAACTTCTTGATTAAAAGGGGCTCTCAGTTGGGGACCTCCAATTGCTAAATGGAGGGGGCTTGAGCTGGTGGCAAGAAGCAGGTTTGATTTCTGCAGGGGGTTTAAACCTTTTACTTATGTAAAATCTACACTTTAAAAGCCAGATATTTTAGTTCTAATAATAAAAGGTACAAAGTATAAAGTATAAATATGTGAAGCCTTTTTCAAAGCTGTTATAAAATGATATACAACCTAAAGAATTTATATAGCCTACCATTAAAAACATACTATTTCATAAGAAACCTACAACAATGACCTGAACTACTGAAACATACAACAGGTATAAGCCATATATACATCATTATACTGTGGGATTAGAACCTGTTAGGCAAAATGAGGGGTTGCCAAATCCAACATCTAATTTTCAAATCACAATTGCGGGCAACTTGGCTGAGTTAAAAATGAAATTTTTAACAATCTACCTATCTATCTCTACATCTTTTGATTCATTTAAATTTAAAGATATTGGATCCTGATTGCAGATAATTTAGCTTGTTTCACACAAAGCCTAACAAGATTTTGCATCTTGACAGTCTTTATAATTATTATGATTGTTCAGTTTGTTGTTAATTAGCGGATCTATATGTGAGCAGACCTATACTACTAATCAGGGTCGTGATACAGCAAGCTGGCAGCATGACATATAGCCTAAAGCAGATTATGTGTAATAGAAGCTTCAATCAAGAGAACATAATACCAGCAAAGACAGCTATCAATAAGTTTCACAAGTACTGATGATTGTGTCTAGTGCTTGGAATATCTTACTACTAGCAGACAGATCAGTAGTGATAAAGATAGAAACATAGAATTCTATTTCTATTTAGATGAGTGTCTATATCTGCTCTTCTTAACCAAAATAGAGGTCTTTATATAGGAGGTTAAAGCCCACTTGCCAGGATGAGGTCTGATGCTTCTAACTCTTACTTGATATGCCTATCTATTTCACATACTACCAGCTTCAGTCTCCAGAGCTAGTCATTCATACCTCTGGCGGAACAGGATAACAATTCAAGGCAAAAATCTTGTTTACACCATTATTCTGAATAGCAGCATATCATCAGAACCTTGTTGGCTAACTGAAAACCAATTAAGAATATAAACCATGGGTTTGGATTGATAAAAAGAGAAGTCATCCTGGTGAATGTTCAACTTTCTAAATCAAGGCAATATCTCAAGCTATTGAAAAAATAGCTGGATGATGGTAGCTTGTTGAGTAGAATATTCCATGACTAGACTTGGACAGGTCCCTGTCTAATTCTATTCAATTTCTGCCAATCAAGTAAAGATCATTGGATATGGATCAGATTTATAATAAGAAACCTATTATCAAAGCCTCCAGATTTATTTAAATCTATCAATGAAATCAAACTATTGATTTTATGAGGATTGATGAACAAAGTGCTGATAATGCCTGTGTCAGGATACCAGGAGTATTGTGGAGCTCCAGCAGGTGAGAGAGGAGTTGAAGCAGGTACTGGCATGGCCTACCAGATGATGAGACCTAATTTTACCAGGTAGGAAAGGGCCTTTTCAGCCACAGCCCAAGGTCCAGCTGCTGGCAAGGCAGAGTCAATCAATCCCGTGAGCGCCAGGTAAAGCACCCCCAGGAATTGACTACTCTGGCCAGTGGCATCAGAGGTGGGTGGGGTTGAGATGGTCAGTTTGGGTGTTGGGGGTGGTTTCATGGGGACCAGGTAGGCAGCAGGATTGTTGTACTTCCTTTTGAAGATCAAAGGGTAGATGGTGATTGCTTTTCTGTCACAGACAGTTTGTTAGGGTTCCTTGGGAGCGTTTGGGCAGGTGTACCACTGCAAGTCTTCCAATGTTCAGGGTTTGTGGTCAGGATTGGCAGGATACTCAGTGAAATGCACAGGGCCAAACAGAGTGTTGGGTGGACAGTAGTAGTCAAAGGCTTCAGTTTTATCAACAGGAGTCTGACTGTCTATCCCAGTAGATGGGTACTGACACTTGGGTGTATGCAGATGGAAGAGTATTAAAAATAGGTATGGAAACAGATTGGTGAACCAAAGACTCATAACAACTTTATTTGGTAAGAATGACAATACAGAACTTTTCCAAGTGCTTCTGATTTATATACTTACTCACATGCAGGTGCCTCTAGGCATTCTTCTGGTGCTATCTGTGTGGCAAGGCTTGGCATCTCAGGTTCTGCTGTTTGATTGGCTGCTTTATGGTTATTTTTGGGGGTTTCAGGAACAGTTATTTGGCTTTTTGATGGTCTATAATGGCTTGGCTGGCCATTGATTCTGGCAGGTTTGGCTTCTGGGGGTTTTCCCAATTTGATCACCATTTCTGGACTGGCTTGACAGGCTTTCCTGAGCCCAAGGAACTTGATTAAAAAAGGGGTCCCCAATTGGGGACCCCAAATTACTTAATGGAGGGTGGGCTTGATCTGGGTTTACTGGGTAGCTAAAAATAGCCTTTCCAGGCCCAGCCAAACCCACCAAGGCTTGAGCATAGCTTTTGGGGCCCAAAGCAAGCCTCTCAGCTATCACCAGGGCGGGAATGGTTCCAGCACCTGGATTTGCTTCAAAAAGCAAAAATCCAGGTGTGGGCAAATCTCTCCCGCTCGCTAGCCCCACCTGGAGGCTAGGAGCGGGTTCAATTCCCACCCAGGGCCTTGAAATTGTTACTTCTGTAACAGCTTGGTCTACTTATTAGGATTGTAGTTTGATGCATCAGTCAACTCATAGAGCTCAGAAATTTGAAAACCCCTATCAATAAAATGGGGAATACATATATCAGAAATGCAGGACTCTAATGTGCAATTTGACATACTGTTTTCTTTTTATTGATTAGAAGACAGCATGGAATGATTAAAAAATCTGAGAATGCAGGATTGAAAAATCTAATCACCAAACTTTAAACCATTGATGAAGAAAAAAGAGATAAGTTTGATTAGTGATCACCTTAAAAAAATGTCGTAACTGTGCTGTTTTAGCAGATTTACAAGGTGAAAAATATTTAGAGGATAGATAATAATCTTTATTGTGAGATAGTGATTATATAGCTATTGTGAATCAATGGATAGCAGGAACATGATTGGTTATCACACGGCTGGATGAAAGAGGGGGTGGCTTGATCCTGCTAATGAGTCAAGCACCAAATTGAGGTATCCACCATGAGAGATCATCATTTGTTCATGTTGATTGATTTAGTAATCCAAGTTGACTTCCTAGTCTGGCTTTGAGTGTCCGGATAATTGGATTGCGGGTCACAAACCCGCTTGGTTGGAACCTTGCTGGCAGGTTGAGCCTGCGGTTTTGACACCCCCCCGGCTGAAAGTCGGCCTCCTCAGGAGGCAGGTTGTTGGGGAGGTTGTCAGGAGCCCGGGCGCCATATTGAACCAGTTGTTGTTTGGTGGCAGGCAGGGCAGTTTCCCATTGTTTCTGTCTCGCTTTGCAAGATTGTAGGTGGTTGTGGTGTAATGTCTTGTCTTGCTTGCATTTTCTGAGTCCTTGCACAAGGTAATTATTATTGTTGTTTACCTTTAGTATAATTGCTGACCCTACTTTTTTGGGTTGTAGTTTGCTTTTGTCAACATTCATGACCCAGACTTTGTCCCCAACTTCATGTCTCTGGCAGATGGGTACAAAGGTTTTTTGTAAGCGTTTCTTTTCTTTGGCTGCTTGTTTGCTGTTGGCCTCTATTACTTGAGGATCAGAGCAAGGGGGGACTTGACTTGGAATTTCCAGTTTGGGTCCTGTCAATGCTTGAATGATATTAGGCTGTGTGCTGTATACCAGTTCAAACAGGCTTTTTCCGGTGATCTGTTCACTTGGGTTTGGCACACAAGTAATGCAGTTGGTAGCTGCTTATACCAGTCTTCAGGTCTCCCGGTGGTGAGTTTGGCTAGGGCTTGCACGAGGCTACCATTAAGCCACTCTATGCGTCCATTGGCCTGTGAATGGTATGGTGTTGTGACGGTGTGTTTGACCCCATTCTTGGTGAGGTACACATTGGTGTCTTTGGAGGTCAATTCCTTGCCCCCATTGGTTATCAGGAGTTCTGGCTTTCCAAACCTACTGATTATTTCTTTGCCAATGAATTGTCGGACGTTGTTACCGGCGTGTGTTTTCACTGCTTGGGCTACTGGCCACCTTTTTGCAAAATTGATGGCTGTGATGATGTATTTTTTGTTGTTGTGTTTCCCTGGCATGGGGCCCACAATGTCCAGAGCCCATACCTTGAACGGTAGTTGGGTTTGAATGGGGAGTACAGATTTAGGCGGGGTTTTGCTTTTGGCAAACTTTTTGAAGACCTCACACTGTTCTAGCACTTCCTGGACATTGCGGTATAAGGTTGACCACCAGGCTTTATGTTTTAGGAATTCATATAGATTTTGGCTCTTAGTATGTCCAAGATCTCTGTGGTAGCAAAGAATGGTATTGACTTGTTGATGTGTGGGAATGTAGGGAATGGTTGTGCCATCCGACATCTTTCTGTGAAGAGTCCTGTATACGTCAGCAAAGAGGTGCTCATTATTGATGACCGTTTCTTTGGTGATATTGGTTGTGCCTGCGGGGAACCCTTTGTCTTTTGTACAAAGCACTAGGAGAGGCCAGTCTGGGTTGAGCCCATTTTCACCCCTAGAAGCGCAGACATACAGGCGGGACAGGGTGTCTGCCATGACAAGTTTGGCCCCGGGCTTATATTGGATGAGCATGTTAAACCTTTCTAGGATTTCCATCCACCACACTTGGCGGCGTGACAGGTTTGCCTGTGTCTTGAAATAGATGAGCAACTTATGATTGATTAGTGCTGTGAATTCTTCCTGCCGTTCCAGGTAACAGTGCCATTTGACTAGGCAGTGTACAATGGCCAGTAGTTCTTTGTCGTGGATAGGGTATCAATACTTGCCATCTGTCAGCTTGCGCAACTCGTAGGCTACGGGCAGGAAATCACCATCACTATTTTTAATTTGCAGTACTCCCCTAATGGATGCATCTGAAGAGTCAGTTTCCATCTGATATTCTCCGTCTTGTTTGGGGTATTGTAAGATGGGCGCTGTCGTGAGCTTTTCCTTGAGACGTCTGAAACAGAGGTCACGTTGGGGGGTCCATAAAAACTTTGACTTGGCGCCTGTTATGGCAGACAAGGGGGCGGTCAAGACGCCACATTTGGGTATGAAGCGTCGTACATAGGCCACCATTCCCAAGAAAGTGCGTAGTTCTGACTTGTCCTTGGGAGGTGGCATTTTGCAGATGGCTTGTATCTTCTGACTGTCAGGTTTGATGCCATCCTTTGAGACTATGTGTCCCAAGAAGGGATGTTGCTCTCAGAAGAACTGGCATTTAGAGGGCTTGGCCAGCAGTTTGTGTTGTGCCAGGGTTGTGAAGACTTCCTCCAGGTCCTTGTGATGCTGTTCCACCAAGGGGCTGTAGACAATAATATTGTTCAGGTACACAAGGGCGTGTTTGCCTATGTGTGGCGCAAACACTTTGTTCATGAAGGTTACAAAGGTGGACAGGGCATTGGTCATGCCAAAGTTGAGTACCACACATTTGTAGGAGCTGTACTTAGTGTGGAAGGCTGTCTTGGGGATGTCTTCCTCCTTGATGCGGATCTGGTTGTAGCCTGCGGTTAGATCAATCTTGGAGAAGACGAGGCTTCTCCCAAGGCGTCAAAGAGATTGTCAATTAGTGGTAAGGGGTAACAATTCTTGATGGTGACTTTGTTCAGGGCGCGGTAGTCCGTGACCAGGCGTAAGGTACCGTCCTTTTTGGCCACAAAGAATATGGCAGCCCCAAAGGGAGACTGTGAGGGGCGGATAAGTCCTTTTTCCAGTGCTTCCTTGAGATAGGCGCGCAGGGCGTTGTCCTTGTTTGGGGTTAGTTGATAGATGGGATGTGCCTTGGGTACAGCCCCCTTGAGTTGGATAGAGTGTTGGATGTGTTTCTCAGGGGGTAGCCCAGGTAACACCTCCTTAAAGATTTCTGGGTGACAGGCCACAATGTTGCAGTCTTGCAGCGTGGAGGTGTCCTGGTGGTCCTTAAAGTGTATGATTTATACTGATAGGAGTTCCAGTCAATAGCTTTCAGGTTTTCCTTCTCATCCAAAGTCTCTGTGATGTGTACAAAGACGTGGTCTTGTAGGAGTTGGTCTACAGAGTCTGGGTAGATTTGGTGGTTGACACCTTTGCGCTTGATGGTCAGCACTGAGGTTGCCCAGTCCACGTGAGGGTTGTTTCTCTGTAACCAGTCTAGTCCCAGTACAATGTCAAACTTAGGGAAGTCAATGATGGGACCTTGGATGGTGGAGTGGAGGTTCTCAAGCATGACAGAGAAGGGAGCAGTTTCCTTTGTCACGGCAATGTGATGTTCATCAGCCAGGACCACATTTTTAATCTGCAAAGGATTAGTGGCCAGCTTGAATTTGTTCACAAAGCTGCTGTTGACTAAAGTTCAATCTGCGCCCAAGTCCAATAGTGCTGAGCCTGTGTAACTGCAAAAGTGGAAAGGGTAATACATCAATTTATTGGGATGTCTGGTAATGATGTACAGTACTGGGTCTTCTGAGGGAACTTGGATCATTGGAGATTGGTCCACGTCCTTGGGTTGGTATTCATTGTTGGGAAAGTCAGGAGTTGTGTGGGAAGAGCTTGGCTTGCTTAATGCTCTCCCCAGGCTTTTCCCTCATCTTGGTTGCCTTGGGTGGTGGTGACACAGAAATGGGTACAATTTGATTGGCGGTTATTCCCATTCCCATCCAAACCCGTGGGTTTGTGGTTGTTGTTGCTGTTACCTCCAGGAGGTGGTTGCAAGGAGCGCCCACTTGAATGTGAGTCCTTGAGTCTCTCTTGTTTCCAAGTCTGTGCCTTGTGCAGAGCGTTGGAGGTTTGTTATGCTTTTTCTGCTTCACAGTACAGGCTTTGCAGGTTGGTAACTTGGTCCAGGTTCACATGTCTCATCACGTGCGGCTTGAGAGCGTTGTAGTACATGAGGTGTGTTGCTAGGGTGTCAAAGGCCATGTCAGATGGGGCACAGAGACGGAGTTCCTTGTAGGCACAGGTGAGTTCCTTCACGGTGCCTGTCTGAGTCAGGTTCTTTACTTGGCGTATGATCATGAGCGCTGTATCCTTGAGCACAAACCTTGCCAAGAAGTCCTGTTTGAAGGTGTCCCAGTTCTTGTCCGTGTGCTCTTTGTGCCACTTGTCACACCAGGTGCCAGCGTCATGGGTCAGACAAATGGAAATCTCCACAATCCAAAACTGCTGTGGGCACTCCATCTGAGCCAACTTGCTTTGGGCAAACTGAATCCATGCGGCAGCATTGTTGTTGTTGGCCCCCGCAAAGGGTTCCAAGGCAGCGCTGCAAAGTCTTTGTGCAACATAGGCGGGCATGGTGGTCTTGTCAGCTGGTCGTGGCATTGATGAGGGTGCCTGAAAGAACCCTAGGGCAGACAGGGCGTTGAAGGCGGGTAGCAGGATCACCGTGTTTTGGTAGAGAACAAAGCCATCAGGTATCTTGGTACCAGGAGTATATGGCGTCCAGTTGGGCAGGAGGCCAGACATAATTCTGTTGAGGGTTTGTTGGCCGCAGCGTGTGCGGGCAACAGGCGGAATTTTTCAAGATAAGGTAGGATGGAGAACCTACTTGTGCTACCAGTGTTGTAACTGTGCTATTTTAGCAGAGTTACAAGAGGAAAAATGTTTAGAGGATAGATAATAATCTTTATTGTGAGATAGTGATTATATAGCTATTGTGAATCAATGGATAGCAGGAACATGATTGGTGATCACACGGCTGGATGAAAGAGGGGGTGGCTTGATCCTGCTAATGAGTCAAGCACCAAATTGAGGTATCTACCGTGAGGGATCATCATTTGTTCATGTTTATTGATTTGGTAATCCAAGTTGACTTCCTAGTCTGGCTTTGAGTGACTGGGTAATCAGATTGCGGGTCACAAACCCGCTTGGTTGGAACCTTGCTGGCGGGTCAAGCCTGCAGTTTTGACAAAAAAAAGTCCAGAGATATAGTGTGAATTCACACCAGCTCTTTTAAGAATCTCTATCATTATTGAAAAACCATCTATCTCCACCTTAGGGCAAAAAAATTTAAACACATAATGGTTTCTGAATCAGAAATACTTTACAGTAAAATTGATAAGATATAAACTTTTCTTATTGAGTTAATTATTAAGATATATTATGTTTACATCTAACAACAATCAAATAATTGAGCTGTTCCATGGGGTTAACTAATTGTTCAAGTGTACATCAGGTCTTCTAAATAAAAGCCTCAGTGTCAGGAAACAAGGCATAGGTAGAGGCAAAGGTTGACTCAGGACAGAGTACAGCCGGGCCAGTGAGTAATGCCCATCATAGGATAGGTGCTAACTTGATAATATAGGATACAGATTGCCCAAGCAAGGACCAGGGCCTGGAGTTGGGCACCATAGTGTCTACCATACCTGTCAAAGTAATGTAGAGTACTCCAAACAGTTGAGTGTACATGGTCTTGGTGGCAGTGGGGGGATCCATTGGGTGATTGGGCTGAAGGGTTAAGGGTGGAGTCATGGGGACAAAGTATGCCAGTAGATAATTGTACTTGTCTTTGAACAATAAGGGCAGCACCTCAATCCTCTTTCCTTTGCATCCTATGTATTCAGTCTTTCTAGTTCTGTTCAAGAGGTTAGCAATGAGGATGGTCTCCAAGTGGTACTCTGAGTAAGTGGGGTTGGGCAGGTATTTGGTAAAATGTACAGGTCCAAAGGGGGCTCCAGGGGGACAGTATAGTGCCTGATGCAGGTCAGCAGGTTGGTCTCTGGAGGGTGCAGTTGCCTGATTGTCTACTTGGCTGGAGTTGAGATGAAAGACCACTAAGACTAGATAAAGTAGGATTTGTTTGAACCAAAGGTTCATAAAACTTATTTATTGAAAATAACAATGGGGTCATCCCCATACCACTGGGGCTCTTATACCAGGTGGTTTTGCTTCTTCACTTTTTGCAGACTTCAGGTCTGGGGACAGTTCACTGAGAGGGCTTGGTCCTTGGATTCTGGTTTTGTGGGCAGCAGATCCTAGTTGTGCTTGCTCTGATGAACAGAAGTGGCAATGCTTTGTTCTGCTGCTATTGTTTACCACATCTCCTGAGAAGTCAAATTGTATTACCCATTCTTGACTGGAGGCTGGCATTAGCTGGTGATTGTTGGCAGGACTGGCAGGAGGCCTTGTTGTAACCTCCTTTAGGCAAGCTACAACTTCAGCGTAGGTCTGAGTCTTTGGTGGCACGTAGTTAATAGCAATCTGATGTCTATTTGAGAAATTGTCTTTAAGAGTCTGGCAGGTCTTGGAGTGATTTGACAACTTGGGTCTGCAACTTAGCAAGTTGGCGGGTTTCTGTCCATTTTTTGTGACTCAAGTAGCCTTTGGAGGGTTGGGCTTTGATTCCAGGGTTTCTAATGCTGATTTCAAGTCTCCATTCTTGACAATTGGCAGGTTGGCAGGTTTTTGTTCCTCCTGGTTGGGGCAATATATCTCTGGCGGTCCAGGGTTTGGCCCAACTGGCAGTCTGGCTGGCTCCTGTCTATCCTGGTTGTAACAAGGCTTTTTCTGAGACCCAGGGGTTGATTCCCAGATTTTCAATACAAGTATTGAAATGTTGTTCATGACACTCAGTTAAGGCAACTAACAACACTATGACCCCACCAAAAATGCTAACCAGGAGTATAAAATCTCTCCTAATACATCCATCATGATCCTGCTTTCTTATTATGCCAAGGTCTCTGCTATCTGGAACCCTGATCTAGTCCTGGTATCCAGTAGAAAATTAGGTTATGTTGTCACTAAGGGAAGAGAAATCTCATATGGTCAATCAGCATGAATCTTCCAGCTCTGAAAATAGGAATGTTTCTTCTGCAGCCAATCAACCTTCAAATTACAGAAAAAGGCTTATCACCTCAGAAATTCTGCAGAAATAGTCAAAAAGCAATTTTCAGGATACCAAGCCCTGTTAGTTGGTCCAGCAGATGAAGGTGTGAACTTCTGGGCAGGACTCATCACAAGATTGGGGCTAACTTGATAACATAAAAGAGAGAACATAATAATAGTGACCAGGAGCTGGCGGCAGGAATGATGTCTGAAACACCATACTGATGTTTTCTGTCAACTCTAATAATTATAGCATACAGATAGACAAGTGGGTTCAGATCAAGATTATAATATAGAGATTTTAAGGAAACCTAAAAAAATGGGTTAGATTGTAGCAACTGTTTGGAATTACCTGGGTTCATCAGTATTTCACAGCCCACAGATTATGGACTATTGGGAACAGGAATCAAAACCAGGACTTCCCAGGTTGTTGGCAGTCATCTAGAAGAGTTTATTAGAATGAATTCAAATTTGGGTCAACTGTTACCTGGTTTTAAGGCTTCTAGCCAATTAAATCAGCCACTCAAACTTAAAAATAACCAATTCAAATTTGCTACTGTTAAGGATGACTCCTTAGAGATAGTAGGGTCTGTTCTTTCTCTTCTTAACAATAACATGGTTATTAAAACTGCTTCTGGAGGCTGTAAAAATCTCCTGAAGATCCCCCAGACTGAGGTTAACTCAAACAGCTAGGTTAATTAAACCTAGCTGTTTGAGACTTCAGTTGGGGGATCAGAGAGTTTTAAAAATGACATTTATCCTTTAAAGTTAAAGATCTGCTCATGCCCAACTTCTCCCCCTCAATTTCATCAAATTCCCCTTTAATTCTCCCCAAATCACATTTACATGGCCTAAACTTGCCATATAATGTCACGAGTGACAAACTGTTATCAACTATGCTCATTGAAAAGCCTCAACTACAAGACTAAAACCTGGCTCTCTGTGGGCTGCCAGCCCGCAGGGCCAGCCACCTGGCTGTCCGCAGTTTTTTGGGCTCAAACCAGAGCAGGATTCAACTTCAGAGAATCCTTTGAAGCTTGGCAAATCAAACTCATCTATAACAATGCCTTCCACGCCAAAGGCTCCTTCTGACTTGACCAATCAGCAGGCAGTTCCAGCCACAGATCCCGGGATAACTTGGGCCCACTTGGAAGGGAAAACTGAGAACCTTCCCATAGAACGCAGGCCACCCAAAGACAACCAATCCCACAACCTGACTAAGAAAGTCAAGAATTCTCAGTTTGAGCCAGCCAATGAAATAACTCCTGCAATTGATGCCACCAAAGACTGGGAAGACCTGGTGAACGGAAAAACCCAGGCCAAGGAAATTTGTGAAAGTTTTACCATGACAGATGGGCATACTTATATCCTGGACCGCCAGGAAGATGCCCATTGCCATTCTTGCAATAAAGTGACATGAACCTGTGGCTCAACCAGATCATACCTTACTTGTTATTAGTTCTATTTCATTTCCAGCCTATGCCTTGCAGTTCTGCACCCCACACCCACCTACCCCAAGAAACTGTGGACCAGCCACCCGACCTTTACCGTCCACCAGGAGCTCCCTTTGGCCCAGTACATTTCACCAAGTACCCACCCAACCCAGCATATTCTGAGTTTACCCTAGAGGAAATCCTGATCCACAAACCTGAAGCTAGAACTAGAGAGACGGAAGTCCTTTACAGAGAGGGTACCAAAATCATCCAGCCCCCTCTGCTATTCCAAGACAAGTATAATTTCCAGCCTGCATATTTGGTTCTAATGACACCGCCCCACACCCCGCGGCTCAACCACCCACAAGAATCTGTTGCCACTAATGAATCCACTTCCACCCAGGTATTTGGGGTGATGTATATCACCCTCACCGGATTAGTTGATTCCATGGTGCCTATGAGTGGACCTTGGACAGTCCTTGGAAAATTGTTATCTTATATTGTAAAGTTAGCCCCAATCTTGTGGTGGGCTCTCCCTGCTGGGCCTGCGGGCTGTCTGCATGCAAGTTCTCAGGAACCCCCCACAGGTTGGATCCCTGACATATAAGGCCTGGTGTTTTATTTAACTTATTTGTTCAGTCAGTAAAGTCTTTTACCAACCCAATGTGTACTCTTCTTGCACTTGTACTTCAATACTCCTCTAAAAAACCATGATATTATCCAAGTTCTCCCAAGGGGCCCCTTGGGTATAATAAGTTGGTTTGACTACTCTTGCTGCAGGCCATTAAGGCCAGTGTATTAATAGAAACTAGAGCCAATTCTAGTTCCTCTTCTCCTCCTCAGTATCTTAAAAAGTCTTGGCATTTCATTATTCCTGGAGTTTGGTATACTATAACTCCTCTATCCCAGAATCCTTCTGTAAAGAAGAAACCTCAGATGTACCAGGAGAATCCCAAGACCCAAGCTCCCATAGTCTTCTATCCCTTTGCCTCAGCCTTCCTGTTGAGCTAGCTGGGGGTGTACTTCTTCTTGGGCTAATTTAATCCTCTCTTGGGAGGATACTGTATACTTGGAGATATTGATGAGGAGAGCCTTTTGGGGAAGCTTCAAATATGGAATTAAGAAAGAAGAGAAGTATGCTTTATTAGATAATACTTTAGACTTATATAGCTTTAGCTGTGGCAGAGATTTTGTTGGACCAAACCCAGGGGTTGGTCATGTGCAGGATGGGTTTGAGTTGCTGGATACTTGGACAGTCATGTGATATTACTTGGTTGCCATTTATGGTATGTCAAACTGTATATTGGAAAGGCACCAAATTGGGTGATGACTGGATGTTAAGTGAGTTGGCAGTAGTCAGAATAATTGTACATCCAGATCCTTGAAACCCCCTTAAGAGGTTACTCTGGTATATCAAGAGGAGGCTTTGTCTTGAAAGCTGCCACCTGATGTTCCTGGAGTTGTTTACTAGTTAGTACCAGTCAGATTGATTGTTCTCCTTTGCTAAGGTGGAGGCAGTATCTGTGGTACTTATTGGTGATGGGCTCTTTGGTGCCCTGGAACTTAACCAGATAGGGTTTCCTGTCTGGTCTGTACTTGATGATTCTTCCTGGTCTTCTGTGTACTGAGTCTAGCTTCTTTCTGTTTCTGGTCAGGACTCAGACAGTGGAGTTGATGGGGAGTGGTTCCTCTGTAGATATCACAAAGCCAGTTGTAGGTAGAGGCATCAGGCAGCTTGGGGTGAGGTGCAGTCAAGCCGGCGGGTAGGGCCCATCATAGAATGGGTGCTAACTTGATAATATAAGATACAGATTGCCCGAGTATGGACCAGGGTTTGGAGTTGGGGACCACAGAATCCACCAAACCGGTCAAAGTAATGTATAGTACTCCAAACAGTTGGGTAGAGGGGGTCTCAACTGCAGCGGTAGGTTCCAGCAGGCAGTCTGGTTGTGGGGTTAAGGGAGGAGTCATAGGGGCAAAGTAGGCAGGCAGATAAATGTACTTGTCTTTGAACAATCTTGGCGGCCTTTTGTAACACTTTCTTTCTCGTCCTATGTATTTGATTTCTCTAGTCCTAGCCAAGGGGTCGGCAATGAGGATGGTCTCCAAGTTGTACTCTGAATAGGCTGGGTTGGGGGGGGTATTCAGTAAAATGAACAGGTCCAAAGGGGGCTCCCAGGGGACAGTATAATGCTGGGGCCATTCAGCAGATTGGTCTTGGGGGGGTGCGGCAGCTTTGCAGTCTACTTGACTGGAATTAAGATGGAAGATCACTAAGACTAGATAGGGTAAGATTTTTTCAAACCAAAGGTTCATAAAACTTTATTATTGAAAATGACAATGGGGTTTTTGCCATGCCGCCAGGGTTTTTATACCCTGGGACTTTGCTTCTTTGATTTTTGCAGGGTTCAAGTTTGCAGACAAGGCACTGTCAGGACGTGGGTCTTGGCTTGGGGTCTCAAGGGCAGCAGATCCAGGTTGTACCTGTTCTGGCAAATTGGAAAGGCAATGCTTTGTTTTGCTGCCACTGTTCACTATGTCACCTGAGTAGTCCAATTGTACTACCCCTTCTGGGCAGGAGACTGGCAGTTGCTGGTGGTCATTGGCAAGGTTAAAAATAGGTTTCATTTTAACCTCCTTAAGGCAAGCTGCAACCTCTGCATAGGTTCCGGTCTTTGGTGGCTCAAGGTTGGCATCAATATGATGAACATTTGGGGAATTGTCTTTGGGAGGCTGGCGGGTCTTGGAGTAACTTGTTAACTCGGATTTGCAATTTAACAAGTGGGCAGTCTCCCGTCCACTTTGTGTGACTTGAGTAGTCTTTGGAGGCTCCTCTGTAGTAGACTGGCGGATTGCGGAGTAATTTACCGGTTTGAGTCTGTGATTTAACAGGTTGGCAGGTCCTGGACTGGTCTGGAGGGTTTGATCCGCCTTCTGGGAACTGGGGATCAACTCTTGGGTTTTCAATACAAGTATTGAAATGTCATTCATGACAGTAGAGGTTACCCTTTGTGTTTTGAGCCTTTTTGTTTCTGCTATTTTAGCTTTGAGGCTTATGTTTTGTAGAGTTGGTACTTGTTCTACTGTGGGAGGTTTTCCTGGGGGTATTTTTATGTATGGTTGGTTGTTGTAGGTAACTATTTCTGGTTTGTATCTGCATGTTAGTTTAAACAGTGAGTAGTCTGTCCCTTGATTGGTGCGGACCTGGGATACTATTATGCATGTTTTATGTATAGTGGCCATGTGTCTTTGGCTTTGCCATCCATTATTTTCTCAAGGGTTCTGATAAGGCTGCTGTTTAGTAGTTTAACTCTGCTGTTGGCCTGTGGCCTGTAGGGCGAGGTTGTGGAATATTTGATGTTCTTTGCTTTTAGGTTTTTGTTTACTGTGTGACCTGATAACTCTGTTGCTCCATCAGTTATGATGTAGTCAGGGGTGCTGTAGTTGACTATGGTTGCTTTATTAATAAATTGGTTTATTGTTTCTGCTTTGTGATCCTTTGTTGCCCAGCAGATAGGCCAGCATGTAGCAAAGTCAATGGCTACAATTAGGAAACATTGTTTTGTCTTAGTTTCTGGGAAGGGGCCCACCACACCCAGTCCCCAAACCTTGAACGGTTCAGGGTCAGGTAATGGGTTAACTGTTGGCTGAGCAGCCTTGGTGCTGGCGTATTTCTCACACACTGTGCACTTTTTCAGAACATTGGTTATGTCTTGTTTAAGATTGGGCCACCATGTATCTCTTTTAATATGAGGTATAGATTGTTAGCCTTTGTGTGTCCTAGTAGATGGTGATGTCTTAGGATGGTATCAAATTTTTGTGTAAGTGAGATGTAAGGGATCATGCTTGTCATTAATGATTCAGTATACAGTGCCATTTGATACATGTAAATATTTTTCTTTCCTTACTAATATATCATGGGTTAGTTGGTGTGTAGAGGGATCTTTCCCTTTTGTCTTGTACTCAGTGTTATATAGGTTTAGAAAATCTGGATCCAGGTGGTTAGGGTGATCCTATCTTGGCTGACATAGTCTAGAGAGAGCATCAGCTGTGACCAGCTCTGCCCCCCTTTTGTACTGGATGTCCAGATTGAGCTGTTCCAGCAGGGACATCCATTTGGATTGTTGCTGTGTGAGTGCGTTCTGAGTTTTAAAATAGATTAAGTATTTATGATCAGTTAGTACTCAGACATATAAATGTCCTTCTAGATAACATATTCATTTCTTGCATGCATGAATATATTGCTAGCAATTCCTTATCTGTATTGGGTACCTCTACTCAGTGTTAGTTATCTTTCTACTTTTGTAACATACTGCCAGAAAGTCTTGCTGCCCTGGCTTTCAGATGTGTAGGACTGTGCCTGTTGTAAATTGCGCTATTAATGCTATTTCAATTTGCCCTTCAAATATTGATAGTTGCAAAGATTTATCTGGTTTTGCATTCAAGTTCAGAAATTCCTTGCTTTCTGAAAATGGGTCTGGTTCAATATCCACCCATTCTGGATTATTGTACCTGTCTGTGGTTGATCCTGGTATGACCTCATTCCAGCGTGACCCCCTCAGCCACTCTGTCTTCCTATTGAGTGATCTCCAACCATTGTCTACTATTTAAAGTAGAATCTCCATTCCCAATAAAGTTTAAGTATATCCACATTTGCGTTGGCTTTTATAATCTTCAATCTTTTCCTGTTCTTTCTGCAAAAAGGACTTTTACATCTTGTTTTCCAGGAAATTAAGATACATGCCCTTAATTTTGCCCTGAAGGCTAACCCAAGGCTAGCTTTGAACCTCAAATCTTTTGTGATAAAGATTTCCTGCCGTGTCCTCCAGGATGTTATCCCCTGGAGCCAAACACAACAAAATGGTGCTAACTACAGGGGCTGCAAGCCCCTTGGTTACCCTGTTCCCACGTGCATTCTCTGGTTCCTCTTCCTTTGTTTCCAAAGTACCAGATCAACCCAAAGTTTCTAGTCCTCCCCTAGAAGAAGACATTACCAATGCTCCTGAAAATCCTATGGTATTGGTTCTGTCTCCTGGGCCCTTGTGGGCCCCCTTCCTACTTTCTCTCTCAACTATGAGCAAGCTCGTGCTGCCGCCCGCTCCCTTCTTCAATCTGGCACAGTAGTCATGCACTCTATCCCTAGCCTCTGTCCCAGGTATGCCTCCAAAGACCTGTACTCCTTCCTTTTGGACTTTGGTCTCCCTCCCACGTTGATGGAATCCATGGATAATATTGGCGTGTTGGTTAACCAGTTCATCCAACCTGCCCTAGTCCACCACCAACTTGCTTTGGGATCCCAGAATCAACTGCTAGATGCAGTAGCCTCCGCCGTCTCAAATAACCACACTCAAAATATGGCCTACCAAAAATGGTCACATAGTCTCTTTGCTTGTATTTCTGACAACCAGCTGGCTTATTGGCGTCACAGAAGTATTTAACCACCTTGTGACGGATCCAGGAAATTCATACTTGCTTTTTCATTATCCCGGTATGACTCTTTTACGGTTTGACAGGGAATCCTTTATGTAAGCTTCAATGAGCTTAGATTCCAGGCAAGCAATCTTGGCATTAAACTTGTTGCCATCTGGTGATCACTTCCACGTTTTTTGCTTCCCATAGTCTTAGCTGCAGACCATCTCTTTCATTCCATGGTAGACTTATTTCAGTTAAAAGCCAAAAACATAAAACATAAAAAGATTGAGAGGACAGCAACCATTGTCACAATAAGCATCATTTTTTATTAATTATTATCATGTTTCCATTATATACCAATTGGGGTACATTCAGCTGAAAACCCTCCGGTTCTGGAATCACACCTAGATTCTTATCACATGGTTTATGACATAATGGCGTCATCCAATCCAGATCTTTACCAAAAAGATCTTCACATTCTTAACCTATAAGAATGTGCCCTAATACATTCCAGAATCACATGATTCCTTCTGTGGAAATGTATTGTTTTGGCTTGAAGCATTCCAGACTTCTGGCACCAAAACCCTGTGGAATATATGTATTCCAGATCCAGATCTTTACCCAAAAGATCTTCACACTTCTCAACCTATGAGAGGATACCTAGATCATTCCAGAATCACTTGACTCTTTACAGTGGAATGTCTTGTTTTGGCTTGAAGCATTCCAGACTTCCGGTGCCAAAACCATGTGGAATCACGTATTCCAGATCCAAGCTATCAGTGTTCCAACTGGGAACCAGCTGATCAATCCTAAATACCCAGGAATCATTTCCTGTATTTAAACAATTTCCTTCTGTCAATTGAACCTATCAATTAACTTAATTAACCTTTGCAGTTAATTAATTCACACCAAAGACCACATGTCATTGTGAATTAATCAGTATGATTACACGCCGTATAATCACTTTTATTAACACTTATACGCCGTATTATTACTAGTCCACATAGTAATAACCATACATTACACAGCAGATATCTTTAGATTTGATGCTGGATTGAGTCAGCTATTATACGGCATATAATAACTAACTCAAACCAGCATCTTTGCAACTCAACTCGGCGTACTCATTAAGCTCAATATAAACTTATTGCTCAAATTAATGAGGTCAAGGTTTGAATCCCTATCAGGGTTTTCCTTCTTTTTTACCCTAAGTATAAATTAACCTCCATAGTTAATTAAATGGTTTGAGACACCTAGTCTCATAATCTGAATTGCTCATATTATTCATTCCGGCCCTCAATTAGTACAGCCTAATTGATTCCTGGGTAACAATTACTATGCTGGAAAGTCTCTCCAAAGCCAATCCTATTGTTTTGAATTTCAACCTATGAAATTCATTACAATTCAACTTCTTTGTGAAACCACAGCCCAATGTGACTGTAGTACGGTCACACACCTCCCTGAATTCCCTTTGCTCCTTGCTCCCTGGATACATAAAGTGTCAGGAATGACAATTTGGATGCTCCTAAATCTCAAAATACAGAACCAGAGTCAAACCCTGGACAAAACTCTTTGCAAACCGCCAGACTCATAGGCTGGGAGCACGGCAACCTGTTACTAATTAATGAAGTTGCTACCAGCCCACCAGGACCCAAACCCTTAGCTGTCCTGCAGGATTCTGCAAGCAAACTGCCAGTGCAAGAGGCTGAGAATTTCCCCGAGTTGCCAACGCCTGACACCAGCGGTTTGCCCGGTAAAATAGACAAATATTCCCCTGGGAATTATTCCAAACTCTCCCAAAGTCCCAAAGAAGGCACTGAACCCAAAGAGGCACCCTACAACTGAATCAATAAACAGAAGGATTTGAAGTCTTCTCACCCCAAAGCGGCAAGTGGCAAGCCGCCAGTGCCAAGCGCCACGCTGCCATCTGAGACACCCAATGCCAACCCGCCCAAGTCCAGAAAACCTGACCAAGAAGTGAAGCCTGGCAGTGAGGGATAAATACCTGCCAGGCCAAGACCAACACCCCATTGTCATTTTTAAATAAAGGTTATGAGATATTGGTTTCCCCAATTCATGCCGTATTTTATCCTTGTAATCTGTCAGTTCACTTGAAGATCCTCTGGACCACCTGCCAACCCGCCAGCTTTGTACTGCCTGCCAGGTGCCCCCTTTGGTCCTGTCCATTTCACAGAGTACCCCCTGAAGCCCAAGTACAGAGACTATACCACCAACAACATACTAGCCCAGGATCCCTTGGCTGGAGTCACAGAGAGAACCAGATACAACTGAGAAGGCCCTTGGTACATTACCAAACCCAGCCTGTTCAGAGATAAATACAACTTCCTCCTTGCCTACCAAATAGACATGGAGCCACCTGTCACCCCCAAACCAATGCCCGCCTCTGCTGCTGAGCTCCCACTGGACCATACCAACAAGCTTTTTGGAATTGTATATATAACCCTCACGGGACTAATAGATACTATTGTCCCCGCCGCCGGTCCGTGGTTGTGGTTGGGAAAGTCAATGTCTTACCTCATTAAGTTAGCACCAATCCTTTGGTGGGCCCTGCCCACCCAGTCCACAACCTTCCAGTTCCCAGACACTAGCAAGCCGGCCAGTCAGGGTTGGTTCCCTGACATTATGACTATCTATTTTAACACTGGTACCCTGAGCCCCAAGATGTTGATTATTCCTGGGGCATCTTGTATGTTTTTTGTAATGATAATCACTTATTACACATTTATGATGACCAAGAACCTGATTGCTTCCGTGTGAAAGAACACAAACGTAACCCCAGATGACCCCAAGAACTCTGACCCTGCCGCCAAACCTGCCAAAGGACCCTCCTCTCAGGTTCAGAATGTGATAGTCAACCAATCCCTCACCAAAGTGGAGATGCCCCAGATGGGAAAACTCACTCTTGAAGAGGCCTATTGTGCCATGCCAGTGCTTTAATTACACTTCCAAGCCAATGCCCTGTCCTATTCCAGTGATACTGAGAAAGTACTTAGAGTAGCTGCCATGCTATCAGGAGACACTCTTGATTGGTTTGGTAAAGCCACTGCCAAAGACGTGGAATTTTGCCTAGACTATGCCAAGTTTGAAGCCAAACTGATGGCCACAGGGGAAGACTGTGACACCAGATACTACGCCCTGAACTCCTTGTTGGAAATATGACAGGGTGCCTATCCCATCCAAGCTTACATTGACAAATTCCTCAAGCTAAAGACTCACACCCAACTGGAAGACAAACTGGCAGCCATCATCTTCCGAAAGGGAGTCAACCTAGCAATGAAGAACTTGTTGAAGCACCATCCGCCCACCCTCAGCCTGATTGATCTGGTTCCCCTGTACAAGGGCCTTAGCATGAACCAAGAGAATGCTGGCCCCTCCCAGACCCACCAAACCCGAGCACCAACCCCAAAAAGAACAGGAATGACACCTGAAGAGCTCAGATGACACTATTGTGAAGGACTCTGTTTCCACTGCCACAAGGCAGGCCACTTGACCAGAGCCTGCCCTAAGAAGAACACTGCCCCAATCTCACTGGCGCAAATAAACACTTCTTCCAAGTCCTAGAAATTCATCCAAGTGACCATAGAACTATTGGGAAACAAGCGCCAGATTGAAGCTTTTATTGATACCGGAGCTGATGAAAGTTTCATTGACGCCGGCCTGCAAAGGAACTAGGAATGACAGCTTCAGAGCGTAGCCTACAAGTGGTCATGGGAAACATCTCCCTTGACACAGGCTATGAGTGTGAACAAGAACTCCTGTTGAAAATTGGACATAATGTGTACCCGTTGTCCCTGATCCTCCTACCCAGACTGCCCCACCCCCTTATATTGGGCAACTCCTGGTCCAACAAACATGGCCTGATCCTGAACTATCACAAACAAACCGCCACGTTGGGCTGACCTGAATCTTGTGACACTGTCCCCTTTTGCATGAGCCATGGCCAAGCCCCCACCAACAAACTCTTAACCATAAAGATAGAACCTAGTGTTGGAATACTACCTACGCCCCTGCAGAAATGAGACCACATGTTTAGTGAAGAGGCAGCCACCAAACTACCCAGTCATTCAATCTACAACCACGCCATAGACCTGCTGCTGGGGACCCAATCACACCACAGCCCCATCTACAGCTGTAACCACTGCAAGCAAGTGGCCTTGAAAGCATACCTTGAGGATATGACAAACAAAGGGTTCATACGGGTGTCAAAAGCCCCCTGCTTATTGCCCATGCTGTTTGTAGGAAAGAAAGACGGTGGGATGTGTCCTTGCGTAAATTACCAAAAGCTGAACAACATCACAGTGAAGAACCACTATCCCATTCCCAATGCTGACAACCTCTGTGACGTCCTGACTGGAGCCCAGGTGTAAACAAAAATTGACCTCTGAGATGCGTTCAACCAAATCCAAATCAAGGATGGAGATAAGTATAAGACTGCTTTTAAAACCTGATATGGACTGTAAAAGTACCTGGTGATGCCCTTTGGCCTCTGCAACGCCCCCAGCACCTTTTAAAGGATGATCAACACCGTCCTAGGGGAATACCTTGACCACTTCTGTGTGGCATATCTGGACGACATCCTTATCTACAGCAAGTCTCACGAGGAACACCTGCGCCACCTAGACCTCATATTGGAGAAACTCTCCCAAGCCAATTTACACGCTAATCTCAAGAAGTGTGAATTCTTTCAGTTGGAGGTTGAATTCTTGGGATACGTAGTGAAGACTGGCAGCTTTGCCATGGCAAAAGACAAAGTAGAAGCAATAACGTCTTGGCTGGTGCCTAAAAACAGAAAGGATGTGAGAAGTTTCTTGGGTCTGGCAAATTATTGCAGAGATTTCATCAAAAAAATTTCTCACATTACCCTTCCCCTGACCTGCCTTTGCTCTGACAAGGTCACCTTTGCCTGGACTCCGGAGTGTACCGCCGCTTTTGAGACCTTGAAACTCGCCTTCACCTCCGCCCCTGTCCTGGCCATGCCAGACCCATACAAGCCTTTTGTCCTGGAAATCAACGCATCTGATTTTGCGGTGGGAGGGGTCCTTCTTCAGGAAGGAGGGGATAGTATGCTACACCCTGTAGCATATTACTCCAAGAAGATGCTGCCTGCCAAAGGAAACTACCCAATCTACAACAAGGAGATGCTTGCAATAATGAAGACCCTGAAACATTGGCGCCGGTACCTATGTGGCGCTGAATTCCCAGTAAAAGTCCTAACTGACCACAAGAACTTGGTTTACTTCTTTAAAACCAGACAGTTGAACCAGAGACAGGCCAGATGGGCTCTAGATCTGGCCAACTACACCCTGACAATTGACTACAAACCCAGGAAAGTCAACATAGTACCTGACGCACTGAGCAGAAGAGCAGATATGATCCCCACCACAGCTGAGACTAAGGACCACAACACCCATGTACTCCTCAACCCCGCCAGCCTAGGCATCCAACTGATGTTCATGACAATCATGGCCTGTAAGCCTGACATCATTGAGGCGCAGAAATTAGACAAGTATTCAGCAGAACTCATTGCCTACCTGACCTCAGACCCAGACAACCAACACTACAAGAAGGGATTCTCATTGAAAGGAACTACTCTGCTGTTACACAACCAGATCTACGTACCAGAAGGCAAAACAAGGACCAAAGTACTCATAGACTATCACAATTCAGAGATGGCTGGCCACCCTGGAAGACTCAAGACAATCCAAGGAATCAAGAAGAATTATGCTTGGCCCCAACTGGACAAAGACGTGGCCACCTACATCAAAGGCTGTGAGACATGTGGAAGAACCAAGCCCCGTAGATCCAAATATGAAGGCTTGCTAAGACCACTAGACATCCCAGCGGGACCCTGGCAGTCTGTTTCAATGGACTATATTGTGGAACTACCCCCCTCTAATTTGTTCAATGCAATCCTAGTCATGGTAGATAGATTCACAAAAATGTCCTATTTTGTCCCTACCACCACCCACTGCACTGCTGCAGAAACAGCTAGACATTTCCACAACCGCATCCTAACCCAACACGGCACCCCGGCAGAAATCATCACTGATAGAGGGTTATAATTCACCTCCAACTACTGGGCTCAGGTGATGAAGGACTTGGGGGTAAAGCGCTGTGTATCAACCTCCTACCATCCACAGACCAACGGCCAGAGTGAACAAGTGAACCAAATACTTGAACAGTACCTATAATGCTATGCCAACGCTGACCAAGATAACTGGGCTGAGATGCTACCCATGGCACAGTACGCCTACAACAGCAAAGACCATACATCTACTGGAATGTCCCCTTTCAAAGCCAACTACAGGCTTGACCCCTCATGGGACCCTAGCATTGGAAACAAGGAAACCAACCTGTCAGGACGTGCCTGGATTGAACAGATCCACAGCACCCAAACTGTATGCCTAGAAAACCTGAACCAAGCCGTACAGACATACAAGGCCTTTGCTGATTGAAAACAGATCCCTGGTAAACCCCTCCAAGTTGGAGACGAGGTCTATTTGGATTCCTGTAACGTGCCCCTGCATGTGCCTTGCAGAAAACTAGCTCATAGGAGAAGCGGACCACACAAGATCACCAAACTTATCAGAGAAGTAGCTTTCAAGCTAGACCTACCCCCCACGTGGAAGATCCATAATGTTTTCCACCGTACCCTGTTGTTCAAAAAAGACAGAAACTCCCTAACCCACCAAAAGATCAAGTCAAGCCCCCCGCCAATCCAGAAGGACCACTCAATGGAGTACAAAGTTGAATACATCCATGGCAACCAAGTCCACTATAAGACCCCCCAGTACTACGTCAAGTGGGCAGGCTACCCCCCTGGAAGAAAGCACCTGGGAACCCTTGAGCAATCTAACCAATGCCAAACAGGCCATCCAACAATACCTTGAGAAGAAAGCCCTGAAAGGGGGAATTTTGGGGGAAGAAGGGGATGATGTCAGGAATGACAATTTGGATGCTCCTAAATCTCAAAATACAGAACCAGAGTCAAACCCTGGACAAAACCCTTTGCGGACCGCCAGACTCATAGGCTGGGAACACGGCAACCTGTTACTAATTAATGAAGTTGCTACCAGCCCGCCAGGACCCAAACCCTTAGCTGTCCTGAAGGATTCCGCAAGCAAACCACCAGTGCAAGAGGCTGAGAATTTCCCTGAGTTGCCAGCGCCTGACACCAACGGTTTGCCCAGTGAAATAGACAAATCTTCCCCTGGGAATTATTCCAAACTCTCCCAAAGTCCCAAGGAAGGCACTGAACCCAAAGAGGCACCCTACAACTGAATCAATAAACAGAAGGATTTGAAGTCTTCTCACCCCAAAGCGGCAAGTGGCAAGCCGCCAGTGCCAAGCGCCACACTGCCATCTGAGACACCCAATGCCAACCTGCCCAAGTCCAGAAAACCTGACCAAGAAGTGAAGCCTGGCAGTGAGGGATAAATACCTGCCAGGCCAAGACCAACACCCCATTGTCATTTTTAAATAAAGGTTATGAGATATTGGTTTCCCCAATTCATGCCGTATTTTATCCTTGTAATCTGTCAGTTCACTTGAAGATCCTCTGGACCACCTGCCAACCCACCAGCTACGTACCGCCTGCCAGGTGCCCCCTTTGGTCCAGTCCATTTCACGGAGTACCCCCTGAAGCCCAAGTACAGAGACTATACCACCAACAACATACTAGCCCGGGATCCCTTGGCTGGAGTCACAGAGAGAACCAGATACAACTGAGAAGGCCCTTGGTACATTACCAAACCTGGCCTGTTCAGAGATAAATACAACTTCCTCCCTGCCTACCAAATAGACATGGAGCCACCCGTCACCCCCAAACCAATGCCCGCCTCCGCTGCCAAGCTCCCACTGGACCATACCAACAAGCTTTTTGGAATTGTATATATAACCCTCACGGGAGTAATAGATACTATTATCCCCGCCACCAGTCTGTGGTTGTGGTTGGGCAAGTCAATGTCTTACCTCATTAAGTTAGCACCAATCCTTTGGTGGGCCCTTCCCACCCAGTCCATAACCCGCCAGTTCCCAGACAATAGAAAGCCAGCCAGTCAGGGTTGGTTCCCTGACATAAAGGATCAACTATGTGAATTGAATGAACATCAGGCAGCCTGGTGGTAGAAAATTGAGGCTTTTCTGCTTAACCATTGGCAGGATTTTGAGACTCTGGTTAGTGAACTAAATCAATTCAGAGAGCATATCAACTTGCAACTTGAATTGATAGGATATCATGTTGATACTTGGGGCCGTCATCTGCAACATCAATATGGTCTGGATAAGGCTGCTCTAGGCAACACTCTATACCAAGTGCAAACTTATGTGGACAATTGGGTGGCTTCTATTGAGGTGACTCCTCATGCTCCTCCTGTCAGGACCCCTTCTGATTTCAAAACCAAAGTATGGGAGGCCATAGCTGAGTTCAAGGCTACCACTAGACATCAAGCTTCTGTACAACCTCCCCCTCCAGTCAAACCTATGCCTGATCCTTGTATTGCCTCCCTCACTGATCAGGTTGCTACTCTACAAGGTGAAATCAAGTACTTAAGACAGCGCCTCTCTAATTCTGAAGGTTTGTCATCTGAATCTGAAGATGAAGAAGAAGGTGAAGTTGTTAATACTCCCGCTCATGACAATCATGGTTGTTGCCCTGGCTTAGAAGGTCAACCCTGGGTCTACTGTGCACGTGCTCTAGATCAACTTTCCAAAGTAACAAATGATGTAGCTGATAGGCAAGACACGTTGGAAAGAGAGGCCCAAAACCTCTCCCGCTTTACAGAGACTCTAAATGAACAGGTTGCCCCATTGGTCACTCAGGCCACCGCCTTGGCTACCTGTGTGAATGGGATTGCTGGCACCTTGGCAGTACAACAAATCAAGATTGATGAATTTGGGACTGCTGCCACAACTGCCCAAGACATTAGTGGGCAGAATGGATCTACCTTGGACACTTTAGAGGAAAGCCTTCAACTTCTCTGGGCTAGACAACCTACTGCTGAATATGAGTTTGAGGGCAATCCTCACATTAACGTCCTCAACCCTGGTGAGAACAGCCAGTCCTTGTCTTCATCCATCAACCTGAACTATAAGCCAACCTTCAAGAAGATATCTATTTCCAAGACCTCTACCATTGCTGCTTTTATGATCATTTACAAAACTGAAATGCGTAGGGCTACTGAAAAACTCAAGAAGGAAAACATCCTTACCTGCCTCCATCCCACTTTCCAGGAAGTTGTGGTCCCCAAGCTCCCTTCTATTGTCACCTGAGAGGATATGAAGCGCCTCCTTATTGAAGAGTTTGGAGGAGACCTAGCTTGGAAGTCAAGAAAGATGCATTTATGCATATTGCTTTCAAACCCAATGAGACCCTGGCTGAGTTCACAGATTTTTTCTAAATTGAAGGCCAACAGTTAATTACTAGCCAACAGTTAACTCCCTGGGAAGCTTACACAGCTTTTTCAAATGCTTTGAAGGTGAACCAGCTTCTATGTCTACACTTTAAGGCCCACAAGGCTTCACTCACGTCAATGAAGAGTATTAAGACACTCTTGCAAGACATGCATCTGACACATGGAGGTACAGTAGTGCGTGAGAATAAAGCCAATAATGCTGGGACTACCTCTTGTACGCCACACATTATGACTCTGGGTACTAGTGGACAGGCTAGGAGACAAGGCTGCTATAATTGTGGCCAGATTAGACATCACTTGCGCACTTGCACAAATCCTCAAGTGGAAGGTTGCAATCCCAAGGAGTAGGCGGGAAAAGAGAGGTCAGCTAGAAATGGAGACACTCTCTGCTGACCGATCTCCCCTGTCTCCTCCTGATCCCCCGTTTGATGAGGAAGCTCTCTCTTCCTCTGGCCCAACTATCCTTCATCTGTTTCACAACCTCTCCAGTGATTCAGAGCCTGATGATTCTGATAGTGAAGACTCTGATAGTTATAACTACTCTGTCCTGGTTGTTCCAGAAACTATCTTAGTACCCTACAAGCTTTGCTCTGGGAAGGCTACCATCACTTCCTGGGTACCTCCAAGTGAAGCTAAGTCCATGTGGCTTGCCCTTACCTAGCTCAAGCCCATTGACCTCCTGTCTTAGTTGACTCCTCTTAAGAAGCAGCAGAGCTAGCCAAAGCTCTTTTCCACAATGTAACTGTGTCTTTTCTACTACAGACTGTGTATAAGGAAATCCCTGCGCTACAGTGTATGCTGGCCAAATGGGAAAAAGAACTAGAGGCTGCACAAGATGTGTTGGCAGTCTTACCCCCCTTTGGAAAAGATACAACCCATGTGTAAGTATTAATCCAAAAGGTTAAGATCAAGGCCATCTTGGACACGGGTTCTCCTGTCAACATGGTTTGTCCAAGCTAATGAAGAAACTTAAGTTGACTCCTGACCTCAACTACACACAGTTGTATGGCACAGCTGGTATGTCCCAAACTCAAGCCATTGGTGCCTACTCTGCTCTACCCATGAGGTTTGGGAAACTCCTTATTGCCTCCCCTGCTGTGGTCCTAGAGAACAAAAGCTAGGACCTCTTGGTTGGTACTCAGTTCCTCTGAGAATTTAACAGAATTGTAAACTTACAATATGGATACCTTTTGCTCTTGGGATATGAGGTTCCTTTGATTTTTGAGGAACCTCTGCGCCTTCCAGGAAAATGTCTCAAAAATTGTGTGCTTGAGTACCCTACAGGTATCTTCTCACTCAAGTATAGGACTCATGCCTCCAACATGTGTACCCCTCCTCCTTCCTGCCCTGCAGAAGAAGGGGTACCTCTGCTAGTGCCAGCTGCTATCACCATCCCCTGGTCTCTCAAGTGGTGATTGGCTCCCAGATTTCCTATGAGCTGCCTGAAAAGTCCTTCTTGGAGATTTACTCACCTGAATCCTTAAGTCATACCAAGCCCTGCCTATGTCTGGGGATTTTGGACCAAACTCACAAAGTTCCGTGCAATTACTGCTTGCTAATCTGACAGCCCTGCCCATGCAAGTAACAAAAGGTCAGATTGTAAGTCATGGCCGGATACTTGGAGCAGAACAAGTATTCTCCCTCTACCCCTTTGGAACTTTCAGTGATTTCAACCTACCTGAAGATGACCCAAAGGTTCTCTCCTTGTTCACTGCTGCTGATTTCCCCCAATTGTCTCCTGTTCAACAAAAGGACGTGTTGGACCTACTCAATCAGTTCAGTGACATCTTTGCCTCTGGACCTACGGACTATGGCCTAGCTAAGGGAGTCATCCATCAGATTGATACTGGGGATGCACCCCCTTTTTGTGCTAAACCATACCATTGTAGTAGGGTGGAAGATGCTCAGGTTTCTAAAGAACTCAAGCAACTTCTGGACGCTGGGCTACTGGCTCCTTCCCAAAGTCCTTGGGCTTCCCTGTTACTGATCCTCAAGAAGAAAGATGGGGGACACCACATTGTAATGGATTATTGCCGCCTGAACTCTCTCACTAAGAAAGATTTGTACCCCTTGCCCAGAATTGACAATGCTCTCAGACAGCTGGGTGGTTCCAAGTTTTTCTCTGCCATGGATCTGGCTTCAGGATACTGGCAGGCTGACCTATCACCTGAAGATTGAGAAAAGGCTGCACTCATCACGTCAGAGGGTCTATTTGAACCCACTTGTATGCCCCAGGGATTATGCAATGCCCCTGCCACATTTCAGCAGGCTATGGACTCCATCTTAAAAGACCTAAAACTCTCTTGTGTCCTTGTGTACCTTGATGATATTACTGTATTCAGCGCTACCTTTACTGACCACTTGGAGCATCTCAAGGCTGTCTTTATCAAGATTTGTGAGGCTGGCTTGAAAATCAAACCCTCCAAGTGCTCCTTTTTCAAGGAACGTCTTGAGTTCCTAGGACATGAAGTCACTCAGACTGGAATCCTCCCCATGAATAACAAGGTGGAAGCCATTGAAAAGATGTTACCTCCCTCAAATCTTTAAGAGGTACAAGTATTACTTGGTATGATGGGCTACTACCAATAATTTAACCCCAACTTTGCTGGACTGAGCAAACCCCTTGTCCAACTGCTTTGCAACGTCCTCTTTGAGTGAACTGACAGCTAACAACAACTTTTTGAAGCACAGAAGGCCAAGCTCAAGGAGGCTCCTATCTTATTCTATCCAGATTATGATTAAGAGTTCATCTTGTATACCAACGCTAGTGTAGTAGCTGTGGGTGATATCCTGGCCCAAATCAACAATGAAGGTGTAGAATAACCTGTAGCCTACTCATCAAGGGTCCTTAATAAGCACAAAAAGAACTACAGTGTTACCAAAAAGGAATGTTTGGCTGTACTGCATGCTGTGAAACAGTTTTGGCATTACATCTATGGAACCCACTTCACAGTAGTCACTGATCACTCCTCTCTCAAGTGGTTACAACAGCTAAAGGAACCTGAAGGTTGGTTAGCATGTTGGGCTCTACATCTGCAAGGGTATGATTTCACTGTGATACAACGTCCTGGGGCCCAACATCAGAATGCTGATGGCCTGTCAAGAATGCCAATCCTGGCTATTCACCCTGCTGATGCTGATTGACTATATGAGCTAGGGTATCCTGACTCTTGGACCACTGAGCCCAAAGATATCCGCCTAGCTCTACAGACCCTATCCAAGGACACTATAATTTGTGATAGACAACTCTTCAAGAAGGTTAACAATGCCTACCTGCCTTACGTTTGCCTAGTATGAGGATAGCCATCATCCTCCAGGCTCATATTGATACTGGCCATGGAGGTATAGCCAAGACTCATGACTGGTTGTGCAAAAACTTCTACTGGGAAAATATGCGCCTCTTGATTCCTGATGTCCTTGCCTCCTGCCATTTTTTTCAACTCCAACGTCCTTGTCCTTCCCAACACCAGTTTTAACTCATCCCTCCAAAGCATGCCTTCCATATGGTGAGTATTGATGCTGTTGGGCCCTTCCCCTGTTCTAGGTTGGGATGTTGGTCTATCCTGGTTGCTATAGACCACTTTAGCAAATGGGTTGAAGCCAGAGCAACAAAAGATAAAACAGCTAGGACCACGGCTACTTTCTTGCTGAAAGACATCTTCTATTGACATGGCTGCCCTCAAGTCCTGCTCTCAGACAATGACACCAATTTTAATGCTCACCTCATCACCTCTATTGTTGAAGCTATGGGGACTCACCAGTTGTTCTCTGCACCATATAATTCCTCCACCAACAGGACTGTGGAACAAGCAAACTTCACCCTAGTATCCATTATGAGAAAACTCACGCTCTCTGACGCTGCCAACTGGGACTTGTTCCTCCCTGTCACCCTCTTTGCCTACCGCCTTAGTAGACATTGTTTGACTGGTCAATCCCCTTTTGCCATGCTTTATGTACGTGAGGCCACTACCTCCTCAATCTTGGGACCTCCTCTGATTGAGTATGATACATCTGAAAATCCTGAGACCCACATGAAAGACCTAACCAACTGTATCATTGACATCCAGGCAACCGCCTACTCCACTGCTTATAAGGTTAAGGCTTTGGAGCTCTCTCTGTCCAATGCTGCTAGAGCCCCCCTCCCCAAATACCAGATAGGCAATCTAGTTCTCTACTACCAGAATTGTACAGGTGGTAGAGCCCACAAGCTGGATTCCCTCTGGGTTGGGCCCTGTGAGGTTACCTTCAAGAAGGGTTTTTAGTACACTGTGAAGCTACTATTGTCTGGCTGTCCCTTTACCCGCGTCCACTCTAAATTCCTTTGCAAGTATCAACTCCCTCTGTCCAATCTTGAGGGGGGAGATGTCGTAAATCGCGCTATTAATGCTATTTTGATTTGCCCTTTGAATATTGATAGTTGCAAAGATTTATCTGGTTTTGCATTCAAGTTTGGAAATTCCTTGCCTTCTGCAAATGGGTCTGGTTCAATATCCACTCATTCTGGATTATTGTACCTGTCTGTGGTTGATCCTGGTATGACCTCATCCCAGCGTGACCCCCTCAGCCACTCTGTCTTCCTATTGAGTGATCTCTAACCATTGTCTACTATTTAAAGTAGAATCTCAATTCCCAATAAAGTTTAAGTTTATCCACATTTGCGTTGGCTTTTATAATCTTCAAGATTTTCCTGTCCTTTCTGCCAAAAGGAATTTTACATCTTGTTTTCCAGGAAATTAAGGTGAATGCCCTTAATTTTGCCCTGAAGGCTAACCCAAGGCTAGCTTTGAACCTCAAATCTTTTGGTATAAAGATTTTCCGCTGTGTCCTCCAGGATGTTGTCCCCTGGAGCCAAACGCAACAGCCCCAATGACAGTGTCACTGGCATCTGACTTGAGATTGTAGCACCCATTGTTATTAGGGTATTGCAAGATCAGTGCTTTGATCAAAGATTGTTTCAATAGTTGGAAATTCTTGTTGCATTCTGGAGTCCAGATAATTATTTTTGGAATTACTCTTGGTTAAGTCATTGATTGGTGCAGTTAGTTTCCCACAGTCTTTGATGTATTTCCTTAGGTAAGCTACCATTCCAAGAAAGAATCTAACTTTTTTAACAGAGGTGGGGCATTGTATGTTATTTATGGCTTTAATTTTGTCTGGGTCTGCTTTGATACCACTGTCAGAGACAATGTGGCCCAAGAACAAGAGTTCCTTTTCTATAAATTGGCACTTACTAGGTTTAGAGTAAAGTTTGTGCTTTGCAAGTCAATTGAGTGTCTTTCAGACATGCATGAGGTGTTCCTCTTTTGTTTTTGAGAATATAGTGATATTGTCAAGGTAGCATAATGTATTTGAGAGGCCATTCAGTGCTTGGTTTATCATGGTGACAAACTTTGAGGGAGCATTGGTCATCCCAAAGGTCATTTATTCATGTTGCCCAGAAATCTCTGACTGGTACATCAAGCCCATAGGGCCATAAAGGAATGATCAAGCAAAAGAAAAAGGGAAGGTCTAAGGGGGCAGGGTCAAGGAAACTGGAGGACTCAGAGAAAAACCTTGAGGTGGAGGAGGTGAAGGGGTAAGGGGCATCTGGCCTGCTTCCAGGAGGACAAATAATGTCTGTTTCTGGTTGGGAAAGAGGATCAATCTGGGGATTAAGGACCACTTGTCTGCCAGCTCCCGGCACAGTGCGCTGAATGGGTTGCCATAGAAGACCTGGATTATAATCCATCCAAGTTTTTGTGCCATGAGAGAGATTGGAACTTTTTCTGGGTGGGGAGTGGACACAAAAGAATTAAGGACCACAGCAAGGATTGTTGCAACTGAACCAATGAGGATTCAGTATTTGAATTGGGAAAGACAAAAGTCTAATAGAAAGGACAAGAATAATAAGAATAATGTATTGTTTATTATATAATACTGTGCTTAAAACACCATACAGGGAACGCTGCTGGGCCACAAGGGGGTGGCGTGGTGGCATGTTCCATGTAGTTTTTGAAGCCAAGGGATAACTTGTGCGGGATCAGCAGGTCAAATTGATACACTCCTAATTAGGAGAAAGTACCCACAGTTCAACATTCCCATCAGATTGGTTCATGCAGTTAGACACTGTGATGATATTAACACATCCTGCACTTAAACATGTAAATTGAGTGCAATGCGTCTAATTGATTACTGCACCTCATGCTGTGACCAATTAAGTGCTTTCACCCTATTTATGCCCCAAGCTTCTATCTCCAATACTGCCTATAAAAGGCCCTATATCTCAAAAATAAACAACACCTTTTTGATTCTAAATACTCTTACTTCATTTAAGATTTATTTGGACGCTTACAACTACTCCACTTTACAAATCAATCAAAATAAGCAGATACCTCATCAAAGGTATTTTATGGTGATCCTGAACTGCAACTAACCTGGTATAGACAATTTTAATGTGTTTGATGGAATAACAATATGACTGACAATGCTACTCTTGCGGCAATGGCAGATTTTGGGTGCGTCATGGACGTCCAGAAATTGACAACCTTTTGAGGGGATGGGTTTAATGAGTGGCTTTGCAGCTTTGAGAACTACTGCAAGAAGTACAAGATAAATGAGGATGCACAACTTGAAGACATAGGCTTCTACTTAGGTGGCATGGCAGGTGAATGGCATGACAGCCAAACATTATTGTCTTGGGAGAAATGGAAGATTGCAGCAAAGGAACAGTTTGACAACTTTAAAGGCAACTATCTGGATCAGATGACAGCCATTTAAATGCAGGACTTCACTTTGATCCGCGAATTCTTAACCAAGTTTGCACCATGGCTTATAAAGCTATGAAAGAACTAACTGAATTTCTCAGTGGTAATGCTAAGGATGCAGTATAAAGCCTCCTTCTCCAAAAAATGCTTAAAATTCTTGGCCCAGGCCTCCACTCCCGCTTACAGCCAACTTATTCAATTGGAAAAGTTTGCAAACCTTGAGGCTGCTTTCATTAGTATAATGGACCAGTACAAATCAGCTGTTGAGAACAAGCTGTATGAAGTGGTAAAGAATAACTCTGAATGGAATCCCTACCCTAAGAAAAAAGAAGCCGCTCCAACCAAAACCAAAGTCCCTGACAAAGTTACAAAATATGTTAAAGCTTTCCTTGCCCAGAACGTGCAACAAGAATGGCGAGGACCTCCCATATGCTATAGCTGTGGAATTCAAGGCCACATATTGGTTTAATGTTCCCAGACCTGTAACAAGTGCGGAAAATCCCGCCCAGGTGTTAAGTGCCCTGTACTCCAGGAGCAAATCAACCGTTGTATGCAGATGCAACAACGTGGACAACAGCAATCAGCCCCTGACCAGCTGATGGTTGAACTAATGGCTTTTGAAAAACATCCCCTAACTCCCTCTAGCTGTGATGGATACAAGAATGTTAAAAAAAATATTATGGCCCCTGACAACTCTATCTTGGAACAACTATGCCAAATGACCTTTCTGCCTAAGCCCCCATACAAAATCCTACACCTTCAAAAGTATATCCTGATCCCAGTTGCCACCAGCCTCCCCAGTCCTATGTGGAAGCTGCGCCAAGCGTATTGAGATTAGCCATAAGTCTCAAAATGAAGATAAAAACAACAAAGTAGTAGAGCCTTTTCCTACTTGTGCACCTAGCCCTCTCAAACAAGGAAATAAATCCCAGGCCCCCTCACCCAACACAGCTCCTGTTGTTCCCATCTCTGATATGCCTTTAAGAAAACCCACTTAGAACAGTCACTGGTGTTATCTCCAGTTGAAGATGAGCCTGTAGTCTATACTGAAAATGACAAGATTACACCTATTCCCAACTATATGTTACCAGAGCTAACCAAAGTCCCACCTGAGCCAACATATACTCAGGAAGCACAACCCAAGCCCAAGCAACCAAGAAAGAAAACACCCAAAGCTGTGGAACCATAAGTCAACATTCTGATGGACCTTCTGGATAAGAAGGTGCACAAAATCCTTGCGCAGGTGTCATTGGAGGAAGAACTTCCTCACAATACCCCCAATGTTAAAAGATATATGGGCTTCTTCTCCCCACCCAACCAGAACAAGGTCACAGTAGAAACAGTTGAAGAAACCCCCAAGTAGGCTCATCAACCTAGCGCCCCACTTTCCCCCTAATCTGCTCAGCCCCTGTGGATAACCCACCTATGGAAACTGAGGAGGACTGGTCTCAACAAGCTACACTGGACAAACGTGAAGAAGTCAGACTTCTCCAGGATATTATTGCAAACAAAAACCGTCCAATTACCTACCAAAGAAAAGAGTGAGCATGAAAAAGCTGTTAGAAGTTACTCAAGCAGCCAAGAAATTGCTTGAGGAAACAAAGATTGAAATGACTTGGGCTTAGTTTTGCAAATACTGTCCTCAATTCTGCACCACACTTAAGCAGGCTGTATCAGATACTTTTGCAAAGAAAAAACCTGAGCAGATTTTAACTAACATTGACACTCCTTGTACCCTTGGTACTGTAGATGGTGTACCCATCACCATTATCCTAGATGGCAGTTCCTAAACTAATTTGTAACAAAGCATTTCTTGGACCACCTTGGGATTACTGACATTGCCCCAAGCGAGAACAAGTACATCCTTGCCAATGGTAGACAGGCACCTTGTATTGGTACAGTACACGGACTCCAAGTACAGATTGATGGTGTATGCTTAGACATTGACACAACTGTCTTTAATCATTGTCAGTTCAACCTACTCATGGGTTGCAAAACAATGAAGGACTTTTGTATCAAAACACATTACAAAACAGATCTCTGGACCATAAGACAAGGAGGCCAATGTGCGGAATTAGAAGTATCTTACTCAAAGGAGGCGGACTTCCTCTGCTCTAGTTTCAATTCTGACCCATTTGCTGAGGCTTACTTATGTATCACTATGGTTGACAACCTGGACAAAAACAACACACTCACGTCCACGCAAATGCAGCAACTACATACATTGCTGGACAAGTTCAACAAATGTATAGTTGAGGACTTATATCAGCTCCCTTTGGCCAAAGACTTTGAACACAATATCATCATTAAAGACGTTGAACCCATAGCGGTATGCCATACCCAATCCCTCACTCATGCAAACAGATTGTCAGAGATGAGATTGCATGTATGCTTAAACTTGGGTTGATTGTTCCAAGAACGTCCCCCTGGGCCTCACCCATTGTTGTGGTTCCCAAAAAGAATAAGAAAATGAGACTATGTGTGAACTATATCCCTCTAAACGCCATCAACCTAAGCGCTCAATACCCTCTCCTGCGTATATCCAATATTTTGGCCCAGTTCCATGGATCAGCTTGGTTTTCCAACATATAACTATTCTTGGGATATCACCAGATTGCTATGAAGCTGGACAACCAAGCCAAAACCGCATTCATAACCAAGTTTGGACAATTTGAGTATACAAAAATGCCGTTTGGTTTTACTGGCCCCCCACACCTTTCAGAGGTGTATGAATAAGGTTTTTGAGGGGTTTTTAAATAGATTTGTATCAGTATACTTAGACAATATCACGGTATATAGCCACACCTTTGAAGAGCACATGATACATCTTAAGGAAGTATTTTAAAGGATCAAAGAATACAATCTTGGGGTCAACACAGAGAAGAGTATCTTAGCAGTAAAAGAACTTCACCTTCTAGGACACATAGTGAATGAGGAAGGACGTAAACCCAACCCAGCCAAGATGGAAGTTATTGCAAACTGGCCTGACCTGAGTAGTGTATCAGCTGTGCAATCATTCCTGGGTACAGTAGGCTATTATCAGAACTTCATCCCAAATTATGGGCTGGCTGCAGCTCCATTATACAAGCTCACTGGAAGAAAGAAGACAGACTACATTTGGGAAAAGAAACACCAAGCAGTATTTGACCACTTAAAGGGAGCACTGACCTTAGAAACCCTACTAGTACATCCTGACTTTGAAAAGGACTTCCACATATTCATGAACCCTATTGACATAGCCACCAGAGCTGTATTTAGACAACAACATGATAGCTTTATGTGTCCAATAGAGTACATGGGAAAGAAACTCACGCCAACTTAGCAAGGGTATTGCATTTACAACAAGGAAGTACTGGCAGTCCTCCACGCTTTGAGAAAGTTCCAATACTATGTCATGGGGTACCTGACAACAATACATACAGACAACACCACAGTAAAATATATAGCCAGAAACCTAAACACCAACAGAAGAAGACTACACTGGCTGATTGAGTTAATGGAATACAACACAAAAATTGTACACATTGAAGGAAAGAAGAGCCGTGTGGCGGATGGAATATCCAGACAACATTGTCTCTTGATTGATAATAGTGACCCCTTTGAACCCAAGATTAATCAAGCATATAAATTCCTAGAAAACTTAGTTGTCCCCAAAGTTCCAAACTTTAAGAAGTTCCTCCTATTTGCCCAAAACTTCACAGTAATGAACAGTAAACTATACCTGAAACAGGATGGAATCCTACACTGGGTGCCCTGACCTCTGGAACGCCTCTAAAAGATGGCTGAAGCACATGATGGCAGTGGCCATTATGGACAACAAGACACACTGGTCAGAATTTGTCCTGAATGTTAGGGGCCTGACCTAACTGCTGATATCATTGAGTATTGTCAAAACTATGAAGCATGCACCTTATTTGACAAAAAAATTGGACACACCAAACCCATCAACCCAATCACAGTCAATGGACTTTTTGAAATGTGGGGCCTGGATTTTGTTGGACCATTACCCCCTCACATCTAGGAAACAAGTATATCCTAGTAGCCACCAAATACTTCTCCCAATGGCCTTTAGCCAAAGCAGTGCCTGAAGCCACAGATGCAACCGCTACTAAGTTCCTCTAAAAAAAATCTTCACAATTTATGGTATGCCTACCAAAATTCTGACTGATCAAAGGTCTCACTTTCAAAACAAATTTATGGAACAGCTCACTAAATATGTATTCATTCTCCATTAGTTTACCACGGCTTATAATCCTCAATGTAACAGACTAACTGAGCAATTCAATAAGACGTTGATAGAAAGCCTTGAGAAAAGCTGTTATCAAAATCCTAGAGAATGGAATACTATACTGCCAAGTGCGTTGTTTAACTATTGCTCTAAGGTACATGCCACTACCAAACAGTTACCCTATGAAGTATTGTTTGGTATCACAATTCAAAGAGATGTCATTACAGCACCAGACTCCAAACAGGACAGCAAGCAATACAGGTTAATGGTACAACAGAACAATTGCAAAGCCCTCCATCAACAAGCTCTGGATATTAAGAATCAACAAGCCAATATGAAGTTTAAGCTCCCCATTTTTGAACTAGGTGATAAAGTGCTCCTGTTTAAAAGTTCTCTTCAGAACTCCCATTCTAAGAAATTTGTCCATAAATGAAAGGGACCTTACACTATTGTAGGATTAGAACCTTACTATAACTACTGTATCATGGGAAATGATGGTAAAGAACTCAAACACCCCATAAACAGCAAAGACTCAAAAGATGACCCAGTTTTCTCCAAGAGGGGAAATGTGATGATATTAACACATCCTGCACTTAAACATGTAAATTGAGTGCAATGCGTCTAATTGATTACTGCACCTCATGCTGTGACCAATTAAGTGCTTTCACCCTATTTATGCCCCAAACTTCTATCTCCAATACTGCCTATAAAAGGCCCTATGTCTCAAGAATAAACAAACCTTTTTGGTTCTAAATACTCTTATTTCATTTAAGATTTATTTGGATGCTTACAACTACTCAACTTTAAAAATTAATCAAAATAAGCAGATACCTCATCAAAGGTATTTTAACATGTCAGGGGACAACTTGTTGAGCCCCCTGTTTATTGTAAGATACATTGGCAGGCAAGTCTGGGGACTTGGTTGCAACAGGATTACCCATAACACTGTGTGGAATACTGCCGCCTGGAAGGACTCAGGGATTTGGGAGGAGGCATCAATGAAGAACCAGGCTACTTCCAACCCCTCCATAAGTATGGGGTAATGACGTGTAGGCCAAAGAATTGAACAGGCAGTTTGCCATACTCTTATACTCTGGGGGCACTCAAAGAACCTGTGTGTCACAGTGTAGATGTCACCAAATCTGTTACAGATAGGATTTGGGCAATTGCTGCAGTCCGCTGTGCGGTATACTCTGTGGAGAACCTTCCATGTATTTTTTCCACATTTTGAGATTAATCATGTCCTTGTGGCAGTACCACCAGAAAAGGCTTGCCTTCAGGCTGGTGTTGTTATGTGGTAGCACCTCCATTATCTCTGGCATTGCCATAGGCCTTGGGGGTTCTGGGATGGGTGCTCTAGGTCATACCAAAGCTCATTTATTTGAGTTGCTGTCAGGGATCCAGTCTTGAGTGGCCAGCCTGTTGTTTTCAGGGGTAACTCTGGCCGGGTTTTTTGCGGGCAATGACCACCACAAGAGCAGAGCTAACTTTAAAAGGTGGGAGGCAGGCTTCCCCACCCAGGACCACAGGCCAGCAGCTGGGATTATAGTGTCAATCACCCCTGTGAGGGTGATGTACACAATCCCAAACAGCTTGCCAGAATGGTTGGTTGGAAGGTTGGGCAAGGAAGCAGGCATAGGTTTTGGGGTCACAGGCAGTTCCATGGGCAGGTTGTAAGCAGGGAGATATTTTAATTTCCCTCTGAACAACTTGGGTGTTGAAAATATCTATGGGCCTTGTCAGTTGTATCTAATTGCGGATTGTATGCAGGCCAAAGGGTCAAGTTCAAGCATCTTTTCAGGGGTGTAGTCCTTGTATTCAGATTTCAGAGGGTAGTCAGTAAAATAGAAAGGTCTAAAGGGTACATTTGGAGGACAGAAAACTGCAGGTGGTGGAGAAGGTGGGCCAGTAGATCTTGACTTGAATTGGTAGACAGTAAATACAAAGTAAGGCAATAGCTGTGTGAGCCAAAATAACATAACCTTTATTCAAAATTGGCAATAATTTCAGAGTGCAGGGTCCTTTGGTCTATATAGTACCCCACCTCCAAACTTAACATTTTACATAAGGGGTTCATCAGGGCATTGGGAAGGGCAGGGCCGGGGGGAACTGGGTGCTTGGGTACAAAGGCAGCAAAATGGCACTTGGCCTGGGAGTTCTTTCATTGGTCAAGAATCTCAATTTGGCTACCTGATTATCTTGTTCTAGCGTTGTGGTCATGGGGTCAGGCCGCAAGCCCGTGCCTCTTTCCTGGGTCGGCTCTTGATTGGTACTTGAGAGGACTTCAAACTCATGAAATTCACATAGGCGTCATCTCTGCCTCCATTAGGCAATTTGAGAGACTCCTCCTCAGGCGCCACCATGGCAGAGCTGGTGCTAGTATTAAGGCTTCAGGGCTCAGCAGGAGCCTCAACTTGCAGGGGCTTGATCTCAAAAAAACACGGGCGGGCAGTCCCGTGGTCCCAGGCCTGGCGTCCCAGGGGGATCCAGGATTGGGGTTTGAATCCTGCTCCCGGGCCTGGGTTTCCAGAGAGGAAGAATTGTTAATCCTGACAGTTGCCCAGACATTTATGACTGGTACAACAAGCCCATAGGGCCAAAAGGAATGATCAAAAGTCTCAATACAATATAAAAAAGGAGGAAGGGGCAAAGAAACTTGCAGGGCAGGGGAAAACCTTGGGTGGGGGAGGAAAATTGTGAAGGGAAATAGTGCTTTGAGCTATATATTCCATTTTGGGGGTAATATAACTTTCAGGAATCTTTGGGTAGAGGATGCTGTCAGTTCCAGATTAAATTGTTATTGATCCTAAAAAAACCGGGCCAGAAGAAGTTTGGGCCTTTGGCCCGCGTTTTTGTTGTTGCTCAATTACATTATGTATGTGTGGCCAGTGGTGTGTGTGTGGTTTGTGAGGGTAAAGACTTTGTGTTAGAGCCCCTTTTTTGGGCCCTAATGAGAAAAACAGTGAGTTGAAACTGGGCAGAAATTCCAATTGAAATGTGCTGATCCGGAATAATCTGGGCAGAAATTTCCTTGGGCTGTCTGCCCGCGTTTTTTTGTTGAACAGCCTGATACACATTTTGTGTGGATAATTGGTGTGCAGCTATGGGTTAAGGGCTAATGCCTAGGGTTAGCACTCCAAAAAGATGGGATGTAATCTCTAGGTTCTGGTGCGTTGTGGAGTAGTAGATAATAGGGCTAATAACTGATCCAAATTAATCCAGGCCATTAGCCTTTGGGCTGTCTTCCCAGATTTTTTGTTGGAGGGTTTGTGCCTGTTACGGGATGGCCTATTATGTTTGTGGCTGAGTTAGGGTGCAGAATTGCTAGGCTTTGCCCTCACTGCAACTAGTAGATCACACATGAGTACCAATCTGCTGAGAATGTGGTTTTTACATTTTAGTGTTAACTGCTGGGCCATGTTTTAAAATTGCTGACCTGCCTTGGATTGTGTGGCGCTTTGTGGCAAATGTATAAAGGGTCTGAAGTTAGAATGTGTTGTTCAATGGGAGCAAATAAGGTGCATTTTGCGGGCTGTGTTTATCCAAAAATGTGGTCCTTTGGCCCAGTTTTTTTGTTATCAAATTACTTCCTTGATTGACTGCTGCTATGGTGAGATATATTGATTCAGATGCAGATTCTTATGGTTTAATTTTCTTGTAAATACTGCTATTCACCATGTTTTGATTTTGCCTTTGGTGGGCCATTTCAAAGACAAATATCTCACTTTTGCTTTTGCCTCTCAAAATGAGTTGATGACTGAATCAGGAAGTACAATTGTTTGGTTTCTTGATCCTGCGCAACTCACTTGCCCCACTCATGCTGGTGGAAAGTGATCCTACCGTCCTGGTAGTGTTTTGTGGTATTCCTTACCACTATATACCATTTTATATTCACCAATAAAAATTAAATTCTATTCACATTTTTATCTTTGTGTCTTCTGTACTTCTGCGCCTCTCTCTAGCCACAACTAGTAGAGATTACTCTTCCAGGGCCTCAAGGTAACGCATAGCCTTCCCTGTCATCTAACCAAGACTTAGTATGAACCCAATCCTAAGGTTAGGATTTCCTGTTGTGTGTCTGTGCCGTGCCTCAGAACACAACAAAAATGGTGCTCACTACAGGTGCTATAAGCCCCTCATTTATCCCTTTTGCATCCACGTTTTTAGGTCCTTTGCCTCTGCCTATACAAGAGTCAACTTCACCTGAAATTACTAGCCCTCCTATTGAGGAAGATATTGCCAACCAGCCTATTACCCTCACTATACTGAACCTCAGGAATGGTCTCTGCCTAGTTGCTTACCTCATGGGTACCCCTGACTTAGAACAAGTCATGTTGGTAGCCCTTGGGATAGCCTGTGAAGGAGCCATCCCTTGCCTTCAGTTGCAGTTCAGCCGGGCTGAATACTACAAATTAATTGTGGCTCCTCAATTTCCACAACATCTCCTCTCAGCAGCTGGTTCCGCTGAGCACTTACTATTGTCCTTTGTGCAGCCCGCCTTGGCCCACCATCAAATGGTGTTGGGGCTCCACGTCCAAGAAATCTTGTCTCTGCAAGCAGCAGTTACTCATCACTGGGACCAGTTTGCTGCCTACCAACAGTGGATTCATTCCCTGTTTTCCTTGGTATCTGACAATTAGCGCGGCTCTGTCACCTCCCAGACCTGTTTGGTTAATTCTATCAAATGAATGCGCCAGTCTATCCCCAAATATGTGAGAGAGCGTCTATACAAGTTTCACCAGCTAGAACAACCTTGGCAAACTCAAGTAGATGCCATCTTAAACACTTATCTCACTGACTTCAAATGACTTGTGCAACAGCTCAATGCATTCAGAATGTATTCCTTTGAGCAACTACAGCAGGTAGCAGACTTTGTTGGTAATGGCCTTAATGAACTCAGTGAGGCGTTTGATCAAGAAAGAGCTGTCACCGCTACTGCTATAGCCAAACTCCAGAGTCAAGTGAATAAACTAGCTACACCCAAGCCAGATGTTGTGCCCTCTCCCCCTTCTGATGATTTGGCAGATTGAGAACAAAGAATATGGGGCGCTATTTGAGAGCTTTGTACGGCTACTCGCAGTCAGGGACACCTGCTGAAGCTCCTCAACCTGAACCCCAGGTGCTTGATTTGACTGCTCAAGTTGCAGAGCTACAGAAAGAATTTGCTGCCCTACGTGAAATGATGGCAAATGCTGCTAGTCCAGTTGGGGTTGTCAATGAAGATGGTTGCTGCCCTGGCTTACCAGGAGCTCCTTGAATTCAATGCGCTAGGGAACTAATTGCTCTAGCTAACGGGGTGGATCAATTGAAGCGGGACCATACTGAACTGGATAGAGACGTACAAGAGATGAATGTCATTATTGACTCTGTGAATGATAGGTTCGCCCCTTGCCTCTCAGTGGGGCTATCCCTTACTTCTCAACTGGCTGAGCTCTCCACAATAGTGACCACCCAAGGTCAACGCTTATATACTACTGCACAACAAACCACTTAAGCTTTTGATACAGGTGCCCGCGCTGTTGAGACCCTGACTACCCTTGAAGAAAGTGTTTGCCAGCTATGGGCTAGGCAGCCCCCCTCAGAATCTGAGGAAGAGTTTTCCCTGCATATAAACGTACTCAATAGCAACAATGATACCCCCCTCCTAAAGCACACTTCAAGCCTACCTTTAAGTAAGTCTTTGATCACAAAATCTCAACCATTGCAGCTTTCCTAACTATCTACAAAACTTCTACAAGACAAGCATCAGACAAAGTTAAGAAAGAACATATTATGACCTGTCTATATCCAACTTGCCAGGAGGTGGTGGTGCCTGAGCTGCCATCCATTGAGACGTGGGAAGATATGAAGCAACTTCTGATTGACAAGTTTGGTGGTGACCTTAGCCTGGAAGTAAAGAAGAACACCTTCATGCATATTGCTTTCAAGCCTAAAGAGACACTAGCCAAGTTTTTAGACAGATTATACATGGAAGGACAGCAACTGATCACAAGCAGACAGTTGACAGCCCATGAAGCCTACATGGCTTGCGCTCAAGCTCTCAAGGTTAACCAACTTCTGTGTCTTCACTTCAAAGCCCATAAGGCTATGCTTTCCTCCATGAAGAGCATAAAGGCGCTGCCGCAGGACATGCACCTTACCCATTCTGGAGCAGTAGTGGAGGAAAATTGTGCCGCCTCTAACTCTGGTTCATTTTCCTGTGGTCCTTGCATTCTTACCATGAACTCGCAAAACCCTCCTTGACACCAAGGTTGCTACAGCTGTGGTTGGATAGTTCATCTGTCTTGAGTCTGCACCAACCTGCAGATTGAAGGAGCTGATCCAAAAGAGCAGGCGGGAAAAGAGCAGTCAACCTAGAGGCAGAGAAGCTCTTGGTTGACAATTCTTCCCAGTCTCTTTCAATCCTTCCTCTATAGCTGACTCTGAGCCTGCTGATAATGAGGCTCCTCCTATCCTCCTCTTGTTTCACAATATCTCCAACAAATCTGATCTGGATGACTCTGATACTGACAAGCCAATGCATATGGGTACTCTGTTCTGGCTGTTCTAAAACCATTACAGTCCCCTATAAATTACACTCAGGAAAGACACAACTACCGCTAAACCCTTGCCTGAAGCCAAAGAAATTGTCTCTCTCCCTTACCTCACTCAGGCCAAGAGGTCCCCTGTGCTAGTGGAGTTTTCAGAAGAAGCTGCCAAGGTTGCTGACACTGTCTTCAAGAATGTATCTGTTTTGCTCCCTCTCCAGACTATTTATAAGGAGGTCCCAGGATTAAGATTCATGATTGAGAAGTGGGATAAGGAACTAGCAGAGGCTCAAAATATCTTGGCTGTCCTTCCACCCTTTGGTTGCACTACCACTCAAGTAGAGATATCCATTCAAAAAGCAAAGATCAAGGCCATTCTAGACACTGGCTCACCAGTCAACTTTGTCTCCTCCAAGCTTGTGAAGAAAAATAAACTTGCCCTTGACCTTAATTATCACCAGTCATATAGCACGGCTGGACTGTCTATGACCCATGCCATAGGGGCATACTCTGCTCTACCCATGCAGTTTGGCAAACTTTTTCTAGCTGCGCCAGCAGTTGTCTTGGAAAATGAGAGTTAAAATCTCTTAGTTGGCACCCAGTTCCTTAGGGAATATAATGGGATAATCAACTTAAAAGATGATTACCTCTCTATTCTGGGGTATGAAGTCCCTCTGATCTTTGAAGAGCCAGTAAAAGTTCCCGGGAAACGGCTCAAAACATGTGCCTTGGAGTATCCTACTGGGGATTTCAACCTTAAATATTGCACCCACTTCTCAAACATGAAATGTCCACCATGGCTTGTCCTGCCTCTGAAGGGATCCCTCTCTTAGCCACGTCTGCTGTCACCATCCCACCTGGCTCCCAGGCCATCCTGGACTCCCAGATATCATATGAACTACCTGAACAAACCTTCTTTGAGTTGTACTCTCCCCCCTTGCTAGGATGAAACAAACCCTATCTCTGTTCAGGGATCCTAGACGTCTCCCATAAGGACCCTGTTCAGTTGTTGGTAGCCAACCTGACTGCACTCCCCATGACCGTGTCTAGAGGGCAGGTTGTCAGATATGGCAAGTTGTTGAGCGCTCCTGATGTCCTGTCTCTTCATTCCTTTGGCACATTTCAAGATTTTCTCTACCTGAGGATGAGCCCCAAGTCCTATCCTTGTTCACTGCGCAAGACTTTCCAAAGTTGTCCCTGGTTCAACAGAAAGAGGTGCTAGACTTACTAGACTAATTTTCTGACATCTTTGCTAAGGACAGTACCAACTATGGGTTAGCCAAAGGTGTTATCCATCAGATAGACACTGGCAACGCTCCTCCCTTCCGTGCTAAACCTTATTGCCGCAGTTGTGTAGAGGACGCCCAGGTATCTAAAGAGCTCAAACAACTGTTAGACTCTGGGCTGCTGGCGCCTTCCCAAAGTCCTTGGGCATCCCACTACTCATACTGAAGAAGAAGGATGGGGTTTATTGTATTGTGATGGACTATTGTCAGATGAACTCTTTGACCAAGAAGGACTTGTACCCCTTGCCGCATATTAATGATGCCCTCTGACGTCTTGAAGGCTCTAAGTTCTCTCTGCAATGGATCTGGCATCTGGATACTGGCAAGTTGACCTATTGCCTGAGGATTTTCAAAACCGCGCTCATTACATCTGAAGGGCTTTTTGAGCCTACTTGCATGCCGCAGGGACTCTGCAACGCCCCAGCCACCTTCCAAAGGGCCATGGACTCCATTCTCTGTGACTTAAAGTTGTTGTGCGTCCTAGTGTACTTGGATGATATAACATTTTTTTAGTGATACCTTCACCAATCACCTGGCTCATCTCAAGGAGGTGTTCATAAAGATTCAAGAAGCTGGCCTTAAGCTAAAATCTCTTAAGTGCCCTTCTTCAAAGAATGTCTTGAATTCTTGGGCCATGAAGTAATCCAGACCGGGATTTGCCCAATGACTAAGAAGGTTGAAGTCAGTGACAAAAATGCTTCTGCCCACAAACCTGCAAGAGGTACAAGTCTTTCTAGGGATGATGGGCATATAGACAGTTTATCCCTGACTTTGCCAATACTAGTGAACCTCTAGTCCAGCTGTTACGTAATTTACCTTGTTGAAACCACAGGCTTGACCTGCCAGCAAGGTTTCAACCAAGCTTAGTGACCCGCAATCTGATTACCCGGTCACTCAAAGCCAGACCCGGAAGTCAACTTGGATTACTAAATTAATCAACATGAACAAATGACAATCCCTCACGGTGGATACCTCAATTTAGCGCTTGACTCATTAACAGGATCAAGCAACCACTCTTCCATCCAGCCGTGTGATCACCAATCATGTTCCTTCTATCCATTGATTCACAATAGCTATATAATCACTATCTTGCAATAAAGATTATTATCTATCCTCTAAATATATTTCCCCGTATAACTCTGCTAAAACAGCACAGTTACAACATTGGTAGCACAGGTAGGTTCTCCATCCTACCTTATCTTGAAAAATTCCGCCTGTTGCATGCACACGCCGCAGCACACAAATCCTTGACAGAATTATGTCTGGCCTCCCACCTGACTGGACGCTGTACACTCCTGGTACCAAGATACCTGATGGTTTTGTTCTCTGCCAAAACATGGTGATCCTGCTACCTGAATTCAACGCCCTGTCCGCCCTAGGGTTCTTTCAGGCTCCCTCATCAGCACCATAACCAACTGAAAAAACCACCATGCCCGCCTACGTTGCACAAAGACTTTGCAGCACTGCCTTGGAACCCTTTGCGGGGGCCAACAACAACAATGCTGCCGCATGGATTCAGTTTGCCCAAAGCAAGTTGGCTCAGATGGAGTGCCCACAGCGGTTTTGGATTGGGAGATTTCCATTTGTCTGACCCATGACGCTGGCACTTGGTGCAACAAGTGGCACAAAGAGCACACTGACAAGAACTGGGACACCTTCAAACAGGACTTCTTGGCAAGATTTGTGCTTAAGGATACAGCACTCATGATCATACGCCAAGTAAAGAACCTAACTCAGACAGGCACCGTTAAAGAACTCACCCGCGCCTACGGGGAACTCTGTCTCTGCGCCCCATCCAACATGGCCTTTGACACGCCAGCAACACACCTCATGTACTACAACGCTCTCAAGTCGCACGTAATGAGACATGTGAACCTGGATCAAGTTATCAACCTACAAAGCCTGTACTGTAAAGCAGAAAAAGCAGAACAAATCTCCAACGCTCTGCACAAGGCACAGACTGGGAAACAGGAGAGACCCAAGGACTCACATTCAAGTGGGCAATCCTTGCAACCACCTCCTGGAGGTAATGATAACAACAACAAAAACAACCACAAACCCACGGGATCAAATGGGAATGGGAATGGAAATAACGGCCAATCAAATTTTACCCATTTCTGTGTTACTGCCACCCAAGGCAACCAAGATGAGGGAAAAGCCCGGGGAGAGCACTAAGCAAGCCAAGCTCTCCCCACGCAACTCCTGAGTTAACCAACAATGAATACCAACCCAAGGACGTGGACCAATGCTCAATGATCCAAGTGCCCTTGGAAGACCTGGTACTGTACACCATTGCCAGACATCCCAATAAATTGATGTCTTACCCTTTATGCTTTTGCAGTTACACAGGCTCAGCACTCTTGGAATTGGGCGCAGATCAAACTTTAGTCAACAGCAGCTTTGTGGATAAATTCAAGCTGGCCACTAATCCTTTGCAGATTAAAAATGTGGTCCTGGCTGATGAACACCACATTGCTGTGACAAAGGAAACTGCCCCCTTCTCCGTCATGCTTGAGAACCTCCACTCCACCATCTAAGGTCCTGTCATTGACTTCCCTAAGTTTGACATTGTACTGGGACTAGACTGGCTGCAGAGAAACAACCCTCACGTAGACTGGGCGACCTCAGTGCTGACCATCAAGTGCAAAGGTGTCAACAACCAAATCTACCCAGACTCTGTAGACCAACTCCTACAAGATCACGTCTTTGTACGCATCACAGAGACCTTGGATGAGAAGGAAAACCTGAAAGCTATTGACTGGGACTCCTGCCAGTATGAAATCATACACTTCAAGGATCATCAGGACACCTCCATGCCGCAAGTCCGCAACATTGTGGCCTGTCACCCAGAAATCTTTAAGGAAGCGTTACCTGGGCTACCCCCTGAGAAACACATCCAACACTCTATTCAAATCAAGGGGACCGTACCCATGGCACACCCCATTTACAGGCTGACCCCAAATGAGGACAACACCCTATGCGCCTATCTCAAGGAAGCACTGGAAAAAGGACTTATCTGCCCCTCACAGTCTCCCTTTGGAGCCGCCGTATTCTTTATGGCTAAAAAGGACGGTACCTTACGCCTGGTCACAGACTACCGCGCCCTGAACAAAGTCACCATCAAGAATTGTTACCCCTTACCACTAATTGACAATCTCTTTGACGCCTTGGGAAGAGCCTCCGTCTTCTCCAAGATTGACCTAACTGCAGGTTACAATCAGATTCATATCAAGGAGTAAGACATCCCTAAGACAGCCTTCTGCACCAAGTACGGTTCCTACAAATGTGTGGTACTCAACTTTGGCATGGCCAATGCCCTGTCCACCTTTGTAACCTTCATGAACAAAGTATTTGCGCCACACATAGGCAGACACACCCTCGTGTACCTGGACAATATCATTGTCTACAGCCCCTCAGTGGAACAGCATCACAAGGACTTGGAGGAAGTCTTTGCGACCCTGGAACAACACAAACTGCTGGCCAAGCCCTCTAAATGCCAGTTCTTCCGGGAGCAACTACCCTTCTTGGGCAAATAGTCTCAAAGGACAGCATCAAACCTGACAGTCAGAAGATACAAGCCATCTGCAAAATGCCACCTCCCAAGGACAAGTCAGAACTGCGCACCTTCTTGGGAATGGTGGCCTATGTACAGCGTTTCATATCTGACTGCGGCGTCTTGACTGCCCCCTTGTCTGCCATAACAGGCTCCAAGTCCAAGTTTGTATGGACCCCCCAACGCAACCTCTGTTTCAGATGTCTCAAGGAGAAACTCACAACAGCACCCATCTTACAATACCCCAAACAAGAAAGAGAGTATCAGATGGAAACCAACGCTTCAAAAGCATCCATTAGGGGAGTACTACAAATCAAGAACAGTGATGGTGACTTCCTGCCCGTAGCTTACAAGCCGCGCAAATTGACAGATGGCAAGTGTCAATACCCAATCCACAACAAAGAACTGTTGGCCATTGTACACTGCCTAGTCAAATGGCGCTGTTACCTGGAACAGCAGGAAGAATTCACAGCACTAACCAATCATAAGTCACTCATCTATTTCAAGACACAAGCAAACCTGTCACACTGCCAAGCGCAGTGGATGGTAATCTTAGAAAGGTTTAACATGCTCATTCAATATAAGCCCAGGGCTAAACTCACCATGGCAGACGCCCTGTCCTGCCTGTATGTCCGCGCTTCTAGGGGAGAGAATGGGCTTGACCCAGACTGGCCTCTCCTAGTGCTCTGTACAAAAGACAAAGGGTTCCCCGCAGGCACAACCAATATCACCAGAGAAACAGTCATCAAGAATGAGCACCTCTTTGCTGACGTTTACAGGACTCTTCACAGAAAAATATTGGATGGCACAACCATCCCCTACATTCACACACATCAACGAGTCAATACCATTCTTTGCTACCACAGAGATCTTGGACATACTAAGAGCCAAAATCTATGTGAATTCCTAAAACATAAAGCCTGGTGGCCAACCTTATACTGCAATGTCCAGGAAGTTCTAGAACAGTGCAAGGTCTGTGAAAAGTTTGCCAGAAGCAAAACCCCACCTAAGTCTGTAATCCCCATTCAAACCCAACTACCATTCAAGGTATGGGCTCTGGACATTGTAAGCCCCATGCCAGGAAAGCACAACAACAAAAAATACATCATCACAGCCATTAATTTTGCAACAAGGTGGCCAGTAGCCCAAGTGGTGAAATTGCACACCAGTAACAACATCCAACAATTCATTGGCAAAGAAATAATCAGTAAGTTTGGAAAGCCAGAACTCCTGATAACCAATAGGGGAAAAGAATTTACCTCCAAAAACACCAATGTGTACCTTGCCAAAAACGGGGTCAAACACACCGTCACAACACCATACTATCCACAGGCCAATGGACGCATAGAGCGGCTCAATGGTAGCCTTAGACAAGCCTTAGCCAAACTCACTGCCGGGAGACCTGAAGACTGGTATAAGCAGCTACCAACTGCATTACTTGTGTGCCAAACTCAAGTGAACAGATCCACAGGGAAAAGCCCGTTTGAACTGGTATACAGTACACAGCCTAATATCATTCAAGCATTGTTAGGACCTAAACTGGAAATCCCAAGTCAAGTCCCCCCTTGCTCTGATCCTCAAGTAATAGAGGCCAACAGTGAACAAGCAGCCAAAGAAAAAGAACACTTACAAAAAACCTTTGTACCCATCTGCCAGAGACATGAAGTCAGGGACAAAGTCTGGGTCATGAATATTGACAAAAGAAAGTTACAACCCAAAAAAGTAGGACCAGCAATAATCCTAAAGGTAAACAACAATAACACTTACCTTGTGCGAGGGCTTAGGAAGCGTAAGCAAGACAAGACCTTACACCACAACCGCCTACAACCTTGTAAAGCAAGACAGAAGCAACAAGAAACTGCCCTGCCTGCCACCAAACAACAACTGGTTCAATATAGTACCTGGGCTCCTGACAACCTCCCAGACGACCTGCCTCCTGAGGAGGCCAACTTTCAGCTGGGGGTGTCAAAACCGCAGGCTCAACCCGCCAGCAAGGTTCCAACCTAGCAGGTTTGTGACCCGCAATCCAATTACCCAGTCACTCAAAGCCAGACCCAGAAGTCAACTTGGATTACTAAATCAATCAACATGAACAAATGATGATCCCTCACGGTGGATACCTCAATTTGGCGCTTGACTCATTAACAGGATCAAATCACCCCCTCTTCCATCCAGCGTGTGATCACCAATCATGTTCCTTCTATCTATTGATTCACAATAGCTATATAATCACTATCTCACAATAAAGATTGTTATCTATCCTCTAAATATTTTCTCCTGTGTAACTCTGCTAAAGCAGTACAGTTACAACACCCTTTTAAATGGACTGCCAGTCAAAAGCAAGCCTTTGAGACCCTTAGGCAAAAACTTTAAGAGGCGCCAATCCTAGTGTATTCTGACTATGATAGGGAGTTCATCCTATACACTGACGCTAGAAATCTTGCTATTGGAGCTATTCTGGCCCAACTAGACAACAAGGGTATAGACCATCCTGTGGCTTACACTTCCTGTATACTAAACAAACATGAGAACTATAGTGTCACAGAGAAAGAGTGTCTTGCCGTGCTGCATGCAGTCAAGCAGTTTTGTTACTACGTATATGGTACCCACTTCACAGTTGTCACTGATCACACTTTGCTTAAGTGGTTACAACAGCTGAAGGAGCCTGAAGGGTGCCTAGCTAGATGGGCTCTTTGTCTGCACAGATACAACTTCACTGTGCTCCATTGCTCTGGGATAACATAAGAACACTGATGGGCTCTCCAGAATGCCCATTCTTGCTTTGCATCCTGCGGAGGCCAATCAGTTATACAAACTAATTGAGTACCCTTCTCTTTGTGAAAGTGAGACAGAAGAGGTACCAATGGCCTTGTCCAAGCTATCCAAAGATACCCTCATACACAACAATCAGCTCTTCAAGAAGGTACAAGACCACTATCTGTCTTATGTACGGCCTAGTCTGTGCCTCTTGTTGGTGTCACAAGCTCATAAAAAGACTGGACATGGAGGCACTGCCAAGACCTTTGACTGGCTTCAAAAGAATTTCTTCTGGGAGAACCTCTGCCTGCTGATCCCAGACGTCATAGCTAGCTACCACAACTGCCAGCCGCAGAGGCCTCAAGCTACTGCCCAAAAGTTCAAATTAGCCCCCCCGCAACATGCCTTTCACTCTGTCAGCATTGACATGGTAGGTTCTCTCCCCTGCTCACGTTCTAGGTATTACTTTATTCTGATTGCAGTTAATCACTTCAGCAAGTGGGTAGAGGCTTGACCTACAAAAGACATCACAGCTAAGACAACTGCTGCCTTCCTGTCACAAGATGTTTTCTACCACCATGGCTGTCCTCAAGTGTTGCTCTCCAATAATGGAACTAACTTCAATGCCAAGCTGGTAACCTCTGTTGTCAAAGCTTTAGGACCACACCAGTCCTTCTCTGCCCCCTGCAATCCTTCTACTAATGGGACAGTTGAGCTTGCAAATTCAACACTGATCTCTATCATGAGGAAGCTCACTTACTCTGACGCTGCCAACTGGGACCTATACTTACCTGCTGCTCTCTTAGCATACCACCTTAGCAAACATTGTGTCACTGGGTATTTCCCTTTTGCTATGCTGTAGAGGCAAGAGGCTACTACCTCTTTGCTCTTGGGGGCCCCCTGCTTACCTCTGATAAGGCCATGAACCCTGACAACCACATCAAGGATCTAGTCAACCACATAATTGATATACAGGCCACTGCCTACACTTCTGCATATAAGACTAAGATGCTTGAGCTCTCTCCCAATAATGCTGGACGCTCCTCCCTTCCTGAGTCTGATGTTGGTGACCATGTACTTTACTAACAACACAGAGTAGGTGGTTGCGCACATAAGTTGGACTCTCTGTGGATCAGCCCTTTAGAAGTGACTTTCAAACAAGGGTCCAAATACACTGTAAAGCTCCTCTCCAGTGGCCGTCCTTTCTCTCAAGTGCACACAAAGTTCCTTTGTAAATACCACCCCCTAAGGCCAATCTAGGGGAGAGCAATGATGTGAATACCACTATTCACCATGTTTCAATTTTGCCTTTGGTGGGCCATTTTGAAGACAAATATCTTGCTTTCACTTTTGCCTCTCAAAATGAGTTGATAACTGAATCAGGAATCACAATTGTTTGGTTTCTTGATTCTGCACAACTCACTTGCCCCACTCATGCTAGTGGCAAGTGATCCTACCATACTGGTAGTGTTTTTTGGTATTGCCAACCACTATATATTCCATTTTCCTATTCACCAATATAATTAAGTTATATTCACATTTTTGTCTTTGTGTCTTCTGTACTTCTGCGCCTCTCTCTGCCACAACTAGCAGAGATTATTCTTCCAGGACCGCAAGGTAAACACATAGCCTTCCATGTCATCTAACTGAGACTTATTACAAATCCAATCCTAAGGTTAGGATTTCCCATTGTGTCTGTGCTACGCCTCAAAACACAACAAATTTTATCTGGGAGAGTCAAGGCCATAAATTGGTCTTGCTCAAAGCAGTTATTAGCACAACTGGGCCAATTGGTACTGCTTTGAGGTTGCAGGAAAACCTATTCATGCCTGGGACTAGGGCCAGAAATCCTTCAGAAGAGTCCGGCCCATTGATGAGGTTCATCAGCCACTATACATTAGTGACCCCACCAGTGGTAGGACCACTTTTGTCATTAGCTGCTGCATCTTTGGCTTTCTTGGGTGCCCTGGACTGTTTGGGATCCCCTACTGTGTAAGGGGATGGCTTAGTTACTGCAGCTAGTTTGGTCTGGACCTTGCATCTTGGTCTTCCATTATCCTGTGCAGAAGGTGCCTTCTCCTGATTGGGTTTATCCTGGGTTTGATCCTGTTGCATATTCTCTTGGGCCACTGTATTATGTTGACTATCCAATAAAACTTGGGCTGGGTTGGCCATTATTTCCTGGGTTTGATCCTGCTGAAAAATCCCTTTGGCCACCACATTGTGGTGACTATTCAATAAAACTTGGGCTGGGTTAGCCATTGATTCCTGCACCACCAGTTCTAGAATTTCCATTTGTTCATCAACCACATTGTAACAAGCTGCCTGGGTCTCTTGTGCAGGCGTTTGCATGGGTTGAGGTGCTTCTTCTTGGGCATATTATGTTTCCTTGATTGGTTGAGGCTGAGACAAATTCTGAGCCTTTGCATGAGCCTTTTTCTGGCAGGGTGTGATTGGTTTTACAACTTCATAATAAGCCATGGTGCCCCAGGCCAAGGCTAAAAGAGCATTGGATTAGGTACCTGAGGACTTGAAATTATGGTGCTCCTTGGGGGTGTTTTGTTCTGCAGCCCAGACTCTTTCAATGGTTGTAGGACAGAGAGCCTCTCTGTGGCCAAGAGCTGAGCATAGAACACAGATAGGCGGAGTTTTCCCAGGGAATACTTGAACTTGCTACTAAGGGTGCCATCCTTCTTGATAATGGTTGCACAACAGGAAATGGATGCCAAGCTGTCATTTGCAAAAGGTTTTATCATGGTCATGGATTTTAATGTGGTCAGGTGGCACATGTAAAGTATTTTGAGCAGTTCAAACTGCACTTTTTCTCCATAATTGACCAGCCCTTCCTTGAGCTGTGATTTAATCTCCCCTCTGGGCATGTCTAATTGCAAGGCCACAAAGGACATAAATAGAGTGATATCTTGATTGAACCAGGTGTGGGTGGTTGAAAGGAATTTCTGGGTCTTATTACCCTTGGGGTCAGTGATCTCAAGAGTGAGGATTTCCTCAGATACCAGATCAGCATCCTCTTTACAGAGGAAGCAAAGATCAAAGAAGTCCTTAATTGGGCTTTGGTGAAGTGACACAGTCTTTGGATATGCTGTGGCAACTGCTTTTGCTGCCTCCTGGAACTGAGTAGGGTAGCCTCCAAAGTTGACTCTAATCCCATGGGGCACAGGAGACTTGGGAAAGGCTCTTGTAATGTCTTGGAACCAGCGTTCAGAGGTCACAAACTTCATCATCCTTCTGATGGAACAAATGGTCCCTTCTTGGTGGTTCTTGTAGGGCTCACCAGTTGTCCCTTGATAGGGCGTTTCTGGCCCTGGACTACCTTGGCCCCGGATCTGGAGTTGTTGGTTATCATGCATTTCTTACCTATAATAAAAGCCTAAAGTAAACTTAGAATCTTATGAGCTTTGATTGCTTTATTAATGATTAGATTTCAAAAAGTAGAGCTAAGCTTTGAAAGAAAGGTGTCATCCCAAAGTTCATTACTCTGCATTCAAAGAATCCAAATTGTGTACATAACACGTTTTTTGGTATGTTTTTTCTTTTACTTCAACTTAGTTGTAACCTGAGGTGAGGTCAATTTTAAAGAAAGTTTTTGCTCCAGAGAGCCTTGCAAATAGATCCTCTATGAGTGGGAGGGGATATTAATTTTTACTGTGCTTGCATTTAGTGCTCTTTAGTCTGTTACTAGGCAAAGATTGCCTTCTTTTTTCTTTACAAAGAGCACTGCTGCCCCACAGGAATTCAGACAGGCAAATGAATCCTTTGGCTATATTTTCTTTAATATGGGTTTTGAGGGTTTGTGTCTCCATGGGAGAGAGTCTGTAGAGGGGTGCAGGTTTAGGCATGGCTTTACATAGGTCAATGCCGTGTTTGATCTCCTGTTTAAATGGTAACTCTGTGAGCTCTTCCTTGAATACACAAGCGTATTTGTTTAGGGGTGCCGCAAGTTCTGGGCATTGAATCTTGGTTGTTTGCATATTATTGAATTTGGTGTACCTCATTATGTAGAGGGTAATGTATTTGGTTAGAAGTTCTGAGTTGTCTTGATTTATGACTTTAACAAATACTGTGTCTTTTAGAATGAGGTTGTTGGGTTCTTTGAGGATATTAAAATTGACTCTGTTGCATTTGATGGTCATGGTTTTTTTTTCCAAAATACACTGGGATTCACTCAGGTAAACCAGTCCATGTCTGCTACAATTTTGTAGTTTAGGTTGTTCATGACAAGTCCTTTGATGGACGTTTTTATGCCTTGGAGGTCAATTCTGAAGGGAGTTGTTTTGCCTTTGAGTAGAACCTTTGATTTATCTGCCATTATGGCGTATTTGAAGTTGGATTTGACAACTGGTATTTTTTACTTGGTTACAAATGGTTTGCTAACCATGGTGTGTTGTGCACCAGAGTCAAATAAAATTTTATGTGTATTGTTGTTTTTGGCTCCTGGGGACAACATCCAGGAGGACACAGCAGGAAATCTTTCTAACAAAAAATTTGAGGTTTGAAGCTGGCATTGGGTTAGCCTTCAGGGCAAATTTAAGGGCAAACACCTTAATTTCCTGGAATGCAAGATGAGAAATTCCTTTTGGCAAAAAAGGAAAGGAAAGAGCTTGAAGAATACTAAAGCCAACACAAATGTGGATAAACTTGTCTTCATTAGTAGAAATTATTCTACTTAAATAGTAGACAAGGGTCAATGATCACTCATTAGGTAGAAAGAGTGGCAGAAGGGGTCACGTTGGGATGAGATCATACCAAGATCAGTCAAGGGCAGGTATGGTAATCTGGAATGGGTGGATATTGAACCAGACCCATTTGAAGAAGGTGAGGAATTCCTGAAATCAAAAGCAAAACCAACCAAATATTCACACATATTTTTATTTGAAGGCCATATCAAAATAGCATTAATGGCGCAATTCACAACACCTCCCCCCTCAAGATTGGACACAGGGAGTTGATATATTGCGGAGAAATTTGAGTGAATTTGGGCAAAGGGGCAGCCGGAAGACAGCAGCTTCACATCAAACTCAACACCCTTCTTGTAGGTGACTTCAAAAGGCCCAACCCAGAGAGAGTCTAGCTTATGGGCTTAAACTCCAGTACAATTTTGTTATAGAGGACTAGGTCATCTACTTGGTACTCAGGGAGGGGGGCTCTGGAAGCATTGGAGGATTAGATCTATAAAGCTTTGACTTTATAAGCAGTAGAATAGGCTGTAGCTTGGATGTCAATGATACAATTAGTCAAGTATTTGACATGAGCTTCAGGATTGACAGAGGAGTCAACTTCAATCAACAGGGGTCCCAAGATTGAGGGGGTGGTGGCTTCTTGTCCATACAGCATGGCAAAGGGGGACTGACCAGTCACGTGATTTCTGCTGAGTCTATATGCAAAGAGAGCAGCAGGGAGGAACATATCACAGTAAGCGGTATCAGAGAGGGTAAGCTTCCTCAGGATGAAAACAAGGGTGGAATTGGCTTGTTACACAGTCCCATTGGTTGACAGATTATACGGTGCAGAGAAGGATTGATGTGTACCCATAGCTTCTACAATGGACGTTATGAGGTGGGCATTAAAGTTGGTCCCATTGTCAGAAAGCAGGACTTGAGGGCAACCATGACGGTAGAACATATCTTGCAACAAGAAGTTAGCAGTGGTCTTGGCAGTTATAACCTTGGTTTCTCTGGCTTCAACCCATTCACTAAAATAATCTACAGCTACCAAGATGAATCAACACCCAGACCTAGATAAGGGAGAGGCCCAACAGCATTAATACTCACAGTGTGGAAGTCATGCTTATGAGGGATGATCTTGAACTGATGTTGTGAAGGTCAGGGTTTTTGGAGCTGACAAGAATGACAGGAGGCAAGGACATCAGGGATTAGGAGGCGCATGTTTTCCCAGTAGAAGTTTTTGCACAACCAGTCATGAGTTTTTCTGCACCTCCATGTCTGGTATCAATGTGGTCTTGGAGGATGATGACCACTCTCATGCTGGGACATACATATGGTAGATAAGTATTGTTGAATCTCTTGAAGGGTTTTCTATCTCAAATCACAGTATCCTTTGATAGAGCTTGCAGTGCCAAACAAATTTCCTCTGGCTCAGTGGTCCAGGAGTCAGGGTACTCTATAAACTTGTATAGGCAATTAACGTCAGCAGGAAAGATAGCTAGTATAGGCATCCTTGACAAACCATCAGCATTCTGATGTTGAGCACCAGGATGATGTACTACAGTGAAATTGTATCCTTGCAGGCGTAAGGCCCAGCGGGCTAGTCAACATTTGGGCTCCTTTAATTGCTGCAGCCACTTAAGGGATGAGTGGTCTGTAACTACTGTGAAGTGATTCCTGTAAATAAGGCCAGAACTTTTTTACTGCATACAGAACAGCTAGGCATTCTTTTTCAGTGACACTATAGTTCTTCTCATGTTTGTTGAGGACTTGTGAAGGTAAGGCCACAGGTCGGTTGACGCCTTCATTGTCAAGCTGGGCTAAGATGGCACCCACAGCTACTCCACTAGTGTCATTGTATAAGATGAACTCCCTATCATAGTCAGGATACACTAGAATGGGAGCCTCTTTGAGTTTGGCTTTCAGCGCTTTGAATGCTTGTTGTTGGCTATCAGTTCATTCAAAGGGGATGTTGCAAAGGAGCTGGACAAGGAGTTCACTTAGTTTAGCAAAATCAGGGATGAATTTTCAATATTACCCCATCATACCAAGAAATACTTGGACCTCCTGTAGATTTGTTGGAGGCAGCATCTTATTAATGGCTTCCACCTTATTATTCATAGGGTGTATTCTGGTTTGGGTGACCTTGTGGCCCAAGAATTCAAGCCGTTCCTTGAAGAAGGAGCATTTAGAGGGTCTGAGTTTCAGGCCTGCCTCCCAAATTTTGATGAAGACAGCTTTGAGATGGTCCAGATAGTTGGTGAAGGTGGAGCTGAACACAGTAATATTGTCAAGGTATATGAGGACGCAGGAGAGCTTCAAATCTTGTAGGATGGAGTCCATAGCCCATTGAAACGTAGCTGGGGCGTTGCAGAGTCCTTGGGCATTTGAATGGGCTCATAAAGACCTTCTGAAGTGATGAGTGCAGCCTTTTCTCTATCTTCAGGAGACAAGTTGACCTGCCATTATAATGAAGCTAGATTCATGGCAGAGAAAAACTTTGATTCTCCTAATTGTCTGAGAGCATCATCAATTCTAGACAAAGAGTAAGAGTCCTTTTTGGTGAGCAAGTTTAGACAGCAGTAATCCATCACAATGCAATGGCCTCCATCCTTCTTTTTTAAGATCAACAATGGGGGCCCAAGGGCTCTGATAGGGAACTAAAAGCACAGCATCTAGGAGCTGTTTAATCTCCTTAGAGACCTGGGCATCTTCTACTCTGCTGTGGCAGTAAGGTTTGACACAAAAGGGTGGGGCATCAACTGTATCTATCTGGTGGATAACCCCTTAGCTAGACCATAGTTAGTGGGTCCAGAGGCAAAGATATCCTTAAGCTGATCTAGTAGGACCAGAACATCTTTTGTTGAATGGGCAACAGCTGAGGGAAGTCTGCGGCAGTAAACAGGTAGAGAACCTGAGGGTCTCCTTCAGGCAAGTTGAAATCACTAAACATGCCAAAGAGATATAGGGATGCCACTTGCTCTGAACCTAATATGCGACCATGCCCAATAACCTGGCCCTTGGTCACCTGCATAGGTAGGGCAGTCAGGTTAGCCAAATATAGCTGCAAAGGCTCTTTATGAGTCCGGTTCAAAATCTCAGGGCATAACCTAGACTCTCTATGGCTTAAGAAATCAGGTGAATATAGCCCCAGAAATGATTTTTTTTGGGTAATTCATAGGATATCTGAGAGTCTATAATCACTTGCAAGTCAGGAAGGATAGTGATATCTGCAGGGGCAAGAAGAGGCACACCTCCCTCAGCAGGACAGGAAGAAGGAGGAGAATGTATATTAGAGGAATGAGTCCTGTACTTGAGTGAAAAGATACCTGTGGGGTACTTGAGCACACAAGTCTTAAGGTGTTTACCCAGGAGACGCGGGGGTTCTTCAAAGATTAGAGGGATCTCATACCCTAAGATCAAAAGGTACACATCTCAAAGGTTCACAATCCCATTGTACTCTCAAAGGAATTGTGTACCAACCAGGAGATTGTAGCTTTTTTTCTAAGACAACAGCAGGGGACGCAATAATAAGCTTCCCAAACCTCATTGGCAGAGAAGGGTAGGCACCAATGGCTTGGGTTTGAGCCATGCCAGCAGTACCATATGATTGAGTGTAGTTGAGGTCAGGGGCTAGCTTAAGCTTCTTCATTATCTTGGACAATACCACATTGACTGGAGAGCCTGTGTCCAAGATAGCCTTGATTTTAACCTTTTGGATTGATACTTCCACACGGGTAGTATCTTTCCCAAAGGGGGAAAGACAGCTAAAACAGCCTGAGCAGCTTTTAATTATTTCTCCCATTTGGTCAACATGCATTGTAAGGCAGGAATTTCCTTATACACAGTCTGCAAGGGGAGAGATACAGTCACATTCTGAAAGAGAGCCTCTTCTAATTCAGAAGCCTCTTCAAAGGAATCTACCAAGACAGAGGGGCAATGGGCCTGTGCTAAGCAAGGACAATCCACTATGGCCTTAGCTTTGCTTGAAGTTGGGCAAGTTGTAATTGTAGTTTTCCCAGAACACAGCTTGTAAGGGACAGAAACTGTCTCTGTGACTTCCAGCACAGAATAACCATAACCATCAGACTCATTGTAGCCAGAATCTTTGGGTTCAGAATCACTAGAAAGATTTTGGAACAGGTGAAGGATAGTTGAGCCAGCCAAGGGGGAAGATTTTTTGTCAGACAGGGGATCAGGAGGAGACGGAGGAGATTGGTCAACAGAGAGTGTCTCTGCCTCTAAGCTGACAGCTCTTTTCCCTCCTGCTCCTTTGGGTTGCAACCCTCTACCCAAGGGTTAGTGCAAGTGCGCAAGTGGTGTCATACTTGATCACTGTTATGACACCCTTGTCTTTTAAACTGCCCACTTGAGCCTAGATTCATAATGCGCGGAGTACAGGAGGTGGTTCCTGCATTGTTGGCCTTATTTTCACTTACAATGGTACCCCATGGGTCAATTGCATGTCTTGAAAGAGGGTCTTTATACTCTTCATTGAAGTAAGGGAAGCTTTGTGGGCCTTGTAGTGCAGACATAGGAGTTGGTTCACCTTCAAAGTGTTTGAACATGCTGTGTACGCTTCCCAGGGAGTTAATTGGCAACTAGTGATCAACTGTTATCCTTCAATATAAAAAATCAGCAAATTCATCCAGGGTCTCCTTGGGCTTAAAGGCAATGTGAATGAACATATCCTTCTTGACTTTCAAGCTGAGATCTCCTCCTAATTCCTCAATTAAGAGGTGTTTCATGTCCTCTCAGGTGACAATAGAAGGGAGCTTGGGGACCACAACTTCCTGGCAAGTGGGATGGAGGCAGGTAAAGATGTTTTCCTTCTTTAGTTTGTCAGTAGCCCTACGCATTTCAGTTTTGTAAGTGGTCAGAAAAGCAGCAATGGTAGAGGTCTTGGAAATAAATATCTATTTGAAGGTTGGCTTATAGTTCAGGTTGATGGATGAAGACAAGGGCTGGCTGTTCTCACCAGGGTTGAGGACGTTAATGTGAGGATTGCCCTCAAACTCAGATTCAGCAGTAGGTTGTCTAGCCCAGAGAAGTTGAAGGCTTTCCTCTAAAGTGTCCAAGGTAGAGCCATTCTGCCCACTAATGTATTGGGCAGTTGTGGCAGCAGTCCCAAATTCATTAATCTTGATTTGTTGTACTGCCAAGGTGCCAGCAATCCCATTCACACAGGTAGCCAAGGCGGTGGCCTGAGTGACCAATGGGGTAACCTGTTAATTTAGAGTCTCTGTAAAGTGGGAGAGGTTTTGGACCTCTCTTTCCAACGTGTCTTGCCTATCAGCTACATCATTTGTTACTTCTGCTAACTGATCCAAGCAAGAGTGCAGTTGACTTGGGGTTAGCCTTCCAAGCCAGGGCAATAACCATGATTGCTATGAGTGGGAGTAATAGTGACCTCAGCTTACTCTTCACCTTCAGACTCAGAGGGCAAATCATTAGGATTAGAGAGGCGTTGTCTCAAATACTCAATTTCTCCTTGCAAGGTAGCCACTTGGTTGGTGAGCAAGGCAATGCAAGGATCAGGAATAGGTTATACTGGAGGAGGGCTTTGAACAGAAGATTGACGTCAAGTAGTTGCTTTGAGCTCAGCTATGGCTTCCCATACCTGGGCTTCAAAGTCAGATGGGACCTCAACAGGAGGAGCCAGAGGAGCCGCCTCAATGGACGTTACTCTATCATCCATGTAATTTTGTACTTGATACAGAGTGTTGCCCAATGCTGCCTTATCTAGTTTGCATTGGTGTTATAGGTGGCGGCCCCAGGTATCAATATGAGTCCCAACCAGCTTGAGGAGAGAATTAATATGCTCCCAAAATTGGTTGAGTTTGGTGATCAGAGTCTCAAAATCCTGACAATGTTTTAGAAGAGTGGCTAATTTGACCATGCCACATTGCTTGATGCTCATTCAATTAGCACAGTTGATCCTTGATACAGTAGTTTTAAAAACTATGGCAAAAAGCATGAATTCTTCAGATTTAAACAAAATGATTTCAGATTTAAACAAAATAAAATCCGTGCAAGATTCAGGATTAAATTAATTTAAATATCTTTAGTTAATAAATGAACTGTCAAACCAAAACAAAATTTCACTAACCCATCATACAGAAATTATATCAAACATCAAGCGGTGTAGTTCAAACCACAAATGAAAAAACTGATGCAACAAGTGAGATGGATGGATGCTGTTCCAGAGTATATTATAATCCAATCAGGATTCATATGAGGCACCAACAGAAGGACTAAAGTGAAACAAAATTGGAGCAATCTAGAAGCAAGATTACACAAGCACAAAACACAATAAACTCACACAAGATGTGTAGTATGAGCAGCCTAAAATAGAAAAATAACAGTTTAACAGCCAATCAGCAGATATCCAATTTATGAACAGAGGCATTTTATTCATTTTCATGGCTCCAGATTTGTATGAAAAGGGTTTGAGAACCTTCCAAATATGGACTTGAGATTACAATAAAAATAATTAATTAAATTTTAAAATTTCTACTTTTAGTGATTTTATCCTAGGTTTTTTTACAATGGTTTTTACAAGCAATATCTTCAACCACACCAGCAGCCAAGCCAGATGCAATGAAGGTGAGGCTCAGAACGTGGAGGCACCTGTTTACACCCAAGCCTTTGAGGCGGGTAACAAGGAAGCTGACCTGTTACTGTCCCCCAACCCATATGGCTTTGACTTGTTTTTGAGTCACTTAGCATCTAGCTCTGCCCTTGCTCCAACACCCACCCCTGCACAAGCTTCCCGTCAACCAACCAATTAGGATGGCAACCTCAATCCAGAACAACTTCCTGCCACCAGCCAACCTGCCCCCCTACAGCCAATCAGGCTTCAGCTCCCGCCGCCCAGCACCCCAAACACAGAATAATCACTGCCCAAATTCTTCATGAAATTGTGGCACTAAACCTACAGGGTCTGTTGTGGGACCAGATTGCCGCCCAGTTGCAATTTACCCGAGCCATCATAATGAGGGAGTTCAACAACTTAATGGACAAGGGAAATCTGATTGGGACAGCCAAGAAGCCAAAGAAGGCCACGGAGTCAAGATAACCAAGGCCTACCCAATAATGCTTGACCTCCTCCAGCGGGACCCCAATCTTCCCTTGACCCAGGTCCAGAAGCAACTTGCACACCATGGCATTTGGGTGTCTGAGCGCATGGTGCAGCGTTGGATGCACAGAAAGGTGGCTTCAATTAGGGTTCTTACAAATTTTGCTGGCAACCAATGGGATGGCGCTGAGGATTCCCCATATGACACCGCAATCAAATCAACCCTGGTCAGATGCTTGAAAAGTCTAACAGATGACATCATGTTTGTCTCATACTACAAGTTATCAATTTCATTTGACAATTTCAGTGAGCAAGGAAAAGCTGCCACCAAGAATGGAAGGAAGAAGGTCAAGAAGGGGACTTTTATTGGTGCATTTCTGACTGTTTCAGCCAAGGGTTTTGTCTACTATCAGACAAACCCTGATTTCATCAATGGGTACTCATACGGCCACATCCTCAGTGGATTGATCAACTCCTGGGATGGCTCAAATTCCAAATACCAGGTTTTCTTGAGCCACCAGATGGAGGGAAGCTCCACTGCCCTCAATGCCATCCAGGGATGCGGGCACCAGGCCTCAGTCTACCCCGCCAGCCATGAAGACCTCCATCTGGCTGATGTCGTCTTCTTCAGCATTGGAGATACACTACAGGAGCGCCGCCCTCAGGCTTTCAACAACCTCTATCTTGGGGTCCTTGACCACAATTTTCTCTTTGTTCACCAAATGGTGGCTGACTTGTTTGCGCAAATGGTTTTCCATGTGAACATGGGCAACCAATCACGCAAGAATAAGCGCCTCCCACCCCGTGCCACAGCCATCTATCAGCCAATCCAGCCAATGACTGATGAGGAGTACAATGAGCAGTATATGGAGGCCATCACACACAATCCTCCTGCCTCTACCCCGCCACCAACACCCCCTGCCTGCAAACCCAACCCATCCAATCCCAGACCCCCCAGGCCAGCACCACCTCTACATCTTCCTTCCTGCGCCATTTTGCCTACTAGGCATCACTCTTTCCCGCCTCAATAAACCCCCTGGTCCCAAAAAATTTCTATTTATATTATCTTTTTTTTGAATTTCAATTGTTTGTGTTCTCTTTGTTTATAGTTGGTTTTATTCTTTATGTTCAGCTTATTTCTATAAAATCATATATTTACTATGGTGTGTATCTAGATCCTGAACACAGTTATTTTTAGCACCAAACTATAGCCCCTTGTGAAAACATTAACAACAATTTGGTGATCAGCTAAATTTGAATTAGAAAATTATAGTGTTAATTGTATTTATATAAAGTTGTTACTGATCCAAATCCAAAACCTTAATGATAAACTTTAAGCCAATCAGGAGCCAAGTGATAAAGTGATTGTTGTGACATAAAGGGTCATTAAATAATTCTTTGATGCATGTGCGCTAATTCATATGATTGGCTGGACGTTTTTCCATTGTACGCCATTGCCGCTGTGGCAAGTTGTTGATGGACTAGTGTTAACTCAGCGGCTGATTGGGCACTAGTCCATCAACAACTCGCCACAGCAGCAATAGCGTACAATGGCAAACATCCAGCCAATCATATGAATTAGCGCACATGCATCAAAGAATTATTGAATGACCCTTTATGTCACAACAATCACTTTATCACTTGGCTCCTGATTGGCTTAAAGTTTATCATTAAGGTTTTGAATTTGGATCAGTAACAACTTTATCTAAAAAAGTTAACCTATAACTTTCTAATTCAAATTTAGCTGATCACCAAATTGTTGTTAATGTTTTCACAAGGGGCTATTTCAAGCGCTAAAAATAATATAGTAATCAAGGAAACAATGCCAAAACAAAGCAAACAACACATATTGAGATGAGCGTAAAACATATACACAATGGGTAAAAAGATGAGATAATGTAGTATATGAGAAAACAAAAAGGAATAAACAAAGAGGCAACAGTATCAAAATAATACAGAATTTATTGGGGAAAAAGCTATAAAAGCATATGGAAAAGTTAGTAAAAAAATAAAATGAGAGAACTCAAAAAGCTTCTAAAGGACCTCAACTTGGCAATTGCTAAAATCAAAGACATTGACCGTAAGGTCAAAGCAAAGGTGAAGTCTGCCGTCCTTGAAGGCAAGAAACTTGACAGGGTGACATCCAAGGCATTAATGAACAAAATGCCTGACAAATAAAAAACAACAATTGAGTGCTTACTTAATATCCAGAAGCACGTTGTGGAAGGACTTCAATTCAAGGCCTACAATCTTTCTGCGCCGTCCGTCTGGGTTGATGACCTGGAGATGTATGTACATCTCAAGCCAGCAAAGTGCTCCAGGGCAGAGGACGCCAAATTGACAGCTTAATTGATTGTGCCAAGAATGGCCAAGCTGGCTGAAGCCGCTGGCAAGGAAGAAATATGTGAAGGTAACAAAAAAAATAAAATTAATAAAAATTTGCAAATACTTACCTGTTTTTTAGAGAACATAGACAGTAAACTCTGCCAAGTCCTGGTCCCCTTTGTCCCTGCCACATTCTATGCCAACTACGCCACTCATGTGACCAAACAGCTGTATCTGTCCCCCCTGTTGTGTGGGAGCTTGAAGACAGAATTCACGGGTCCTTCCCAATGACAAGGGACGCGCTAGCTGGGCTGACGCATGCCAAGGGGGCATCTGAGTGGGCAGTTACTGCCTACAAGGATGCTTAACTGGTCAGCCTGGACCTGGTATCCCTCAGTGGAGTTTACTGTGTAAAATCCATTGAGATTGTTTGGGACGTCCTGGAGATACTCCCATTCAAGAATGTAATGGAGATGAGCCGGGCTCATGTGGCTGCTTGCTTCTGCTTCTTGGTGGAGCACACCCTGTCTTACCTGCTTGAGAACTTTGGGTGTGCAGTGAGCAAATTGGCTGTTGCAGACGCAACAGTCGTAAAGAAGACCAAGATCCTCCTGGCAGACTTTGGGCTGGCCTGGAGTGCCAACATGACGGGGGGGGGTGAAATAGCTATGAGCTATGACGCTATTTACCAGCTTCTGTTGGCCAAACCAGGCTATAGGCCTTACCTGTTGGTCATATAAGGCTATAGGCTCATATGTTGGCCATAGGAGGATATAGACCTCATCTGCTGTCTATGCGCTTCTATAGGCATTGCCTGTTGTCCATAGGAAGCTATAGGCTTTATCTGTTGGACAGACAAGTCTATAGGTCAAAGATGTTGGCCAGATCATTCCACATGTCATATATGTTGATCAGATTAAGTATAAGTGATCTGCTAAACTGTATGTTTCATAATCTGTCCAGATTATGCCCAATTTGCCACAATTGCCTTTTTAACAGCCAGTTGCCAACTGACACTGATGATCTAAATTACAACCACTCTTGTCAGTTGTAACCTCCACATGAAACTGTAGCAACTAACTTGATTGATCATCAAAATTCCATATTGTTGATCAACATTTCAGTTGGCTATCATCTCACAAATGCCTATACAATCTTCACTTGACTTATGTAATAAATTAGAGACCTTTTATTGTAAACCAAATACTGCTGTTTCTCATTTAACTTGGATAAGTTACTTGTCAACTGCCTTTGCTGAGGTGCAGACCTTGGGTCTGTACAACCATGATAGCTTCTGTAAGCTACAAACAGATGTTGAGCTCGTGTTTTCAGCACTTTTAATATAGAGACACTTAGGAATCATAAGTCTGCTGTATGCCACTTATCCATTCTGAATCCTCTCTTACTCTTCCCCAGTATCTATTGTCTTTCTGGATTCTGACTGATTAACATACACCCATTCCTCCGCCAACCCTGTTCTGACTCTGTTGTCTTGTTGCTAACCAACAACTGAATCCTTCCCAAAGTATATATTGTCTATCTGGTATCCAACTGACTATTATACACCACCTCTGTATTCTGTCCTGTTGCTCTGTTGCCAACCAACTCCTGAACCTCTTTTGCTGTTGTTAATACTATGATCTTCATTTATTGACAATAGTTAGCAGCTCCTCAGTTTTATGCTGGCAAGGCATATTCTGTTGTACTCCACCTTGCCTGGTGCTCAAATATCCAAGTACTTCTTAAGCCCAACAACCTGTTAGAGCAGTCACCACAGGGGGTCCCAGCAGCTATGGAGCTCACGTTTGCAAAACAAAGCACAACAAGAAGATAAGCACAGTCTATAATAAACTGTGTGAGTTCACAGAAGCCTTTGCAGGGCAAAGGCTTCATCTGGTGGTTTACCTGAGGTTCCTGTTTTACTTTGAAATGAGCGCCAGCGTGGAGGACCTGGACGGGGTCCTTCTGGGGATCAACTAGGCCTGGCTCACACTCAATGGGAAGAATTCCCCCCAGATACAACTCAGTTGATCATGTGATCCAGGACGCCCTGGCCCTGGCTGGTATCTACGGGTTTGCAGCCCCGCCTGAAAAGATGCTGCTTCACTCCCACCTGACCCTACTGCATTTCATCAGCAGGAGGGAGTATTTCAATACTGGTGTATCCACTGTCCACGGTGTGCAGGTGGAGGTTGTGCGCCTCCTCCATGGTGGGGTGGGTAAATACCGCCAAACTGATTACAGGTGTTCTTAATAAATTCTCTTCTATTAAACATCTTTATACTCTACAATATTTTTATTATAATTAATTTTTCAAATAATATTTTAGCAAACAAGATTTGCAAAATATATTACAGAAATGGATTTCATAAAAGTATAAAATTATGCATTTAATAAAATAAATTCTAACTTGTACATTTTATGTTTAATTTTTTTAAAATTATTTTTACATTTATTTGACCAAAGTGATTTAAATATATTTGCGTAATCAAATACTGAGCGTTTGGGATTACCTCAGATGGCATAATAAAATAATATACAATAAAATAAATAAATTACTTACATCTATTGATGGATCTTCTGAATATGATTGCGGGCGTGAAAACATCTAAATATAAAATGATAATTAATAAATGTTGAATAATAAATTAGAGAATATAAAAAAAGTTGGACACACTAAGCCTTTAATTGATTGGCTGTTTGGCTAGGTATGCAGGGATGAACAAATCAGCGTGGCTATAGAATTAGGCCACAGTCTCAGCTGGGAGGGTATGGATCCCGCCTGCAGCAAATCAAACAGGTCCTCAGTCCCAGTTGGGGTTCCTTGCTTGACAACTCACTTGAGCCACCCAAAGACTTCCTCAATGGGATTTAGGAAGGGCAAATAGGCAGGGAGGAAGAGAAGGCGCATATTTGCCGTGGCCAATTGCTGGGGGCCCACTGCAATGCTTGTGTCAATCATTGGGAATTCCTCAAGAATGTCAGCCACCTTGTGGAGACCAACATTGTCCAACACAATTACGTTGCTGAAGCCCGGGCTTGTGCGCCTCAGGTGCTCCTGTACCAATTGGAGAAATGATAGGAAGGTCTGGCTATTGTGGGAGCCTAGTATCATTTGGTAGATCTTGACCCCCTTTGGACTGAGGAGAGCCATCATTGAATAGGCTGTGGCGCGGACTGCAGCACGCAGAGCCACCCCGTCATTGGAGCCTCTGGGGACATACCCATACTCATTGCGCATTGACAAGGCAAATGCTGATTTGCCAATATAGTAAAATTTCACCGTCCCCTTGGCTTTAGGGCAGTGTACGCCTCAGCGTAATTTTTCCGGGTCTCAATATTGGCTGGGCTGTTCCAATTGTATGGGGATACCCCGAGTTTTTTCCAGGAAAATTGCATTCCCTTGACCAAATGATAATAAGAGGAAATTGAGGCCTCAATCCCAAAAGCAGACTTGACTATGGCCTGTATATTTGCCAGTTCAAGATGGAAATCTTGGGTTATCTACTGGCAGATTGCCCATTTGTGCTCCTTGGTGAGCATGGTTGACACGCGCAAGGATTTCTCCGCGGCAAGGACACAACCAGTATTGATGAATTTATGGAAGGTCTTGCTGGCGTACTTGGAGTCCACTCCAACAATGGCTGCAGCTGCCTTGTAGTCACCCAATTCCTGCATTAGCTTAAGCAGGATCATGTGTTTGATGTTGGGGATGCGCTTCTGGGCGGGCTTTGTGGGTTCAGACAAGCCAGGATCCTGATTGATGACAGGCTTGTAAGGCATGGGCACCTTGTTGTAGAAGGCTGCAACCTTTTTGAGCACTAGCTGTCCCTCATTGGTTTGGTAGAACTGGGGCTCCTTGTCATCCTCCTGATTGCCATTACTGACATAGGGCTCATAGCTAGTATCAAGTACAGGCTTCACCTTCTCCAGCATGGCTGACAGGACTGACTCTTGCCGGTACACAACGACAAACACATACAAAGTAAGTTCTACCTCCTTGTTTCTAACCATTTTGGTAGTGGTGACCTTGTTTGGCTTCCAGAACAGCTTGGGACCCAAGGGTTTATGCTCCGCACCCTAGCAGCTTGTGCTCCTTGAACCGGCTGTGTCAGTGCAGTGTCACTATGGAACTCTCCTCTCCTGCCTCCCTCCTGAGTAGGCACTTGTGTTGTACTAAGTCTATTCTTTGACCCGCGGGAACAACTGCAACCACAGCACATAACAGGTGCAATGGTAGTCTGTTGTTGTGTTCCTGTTGCAACTGAACCAATGAGAGTTCAGTATTTGGAATTGGGGAAGACAACAGTCCAATAGGAAAGGACAGAATAATAAGAATAAGGTATTGTTTATTGTAGAATATTGTGATTAATATACTATATGGGGAAAGCCACAAGGCCACAAGGGGGTGGCTTAGTGGGGAGTTCCATGTAGGGTTTGGAGCCAAGGAATAACTTGTGCAGGGATCAGCGGGTCAAATTGGCAACGCTCCTAATTGGGACAAAGTACCCGCCATTTGCTGCAGCCATCAGATTAATCCATAACGTTAGATACGTCAAGGGGCGGCTCATCAAGCACCCCCTGTGTATTGTAAGATAAGTTAGCAGGAGAGGCTGGAAACTTGGTTGTAACACCTTCCTTGCTCCCTGCTTGTTGTTGGACACCAGGACTGGAGTCTGCAGAAGGTCTGGGAAGGTCCGCACAAACAACCTTTGTGTGGGGATGGCACGGCAGGGGCACAAGCAATTGTGGTGAAGTTTCTTGGTGTTCCCCTGGGCATCCTCAAGTTGGTAGGTTTGTTTGTCATAGACAGCAGCTACTTGAAGGGCCCTAGGTGGTTGGGCTCTAATTTGGCAGAATTGGGATTGAGGGTGTAGACGGGGTCACCTATGGCGTATCTAGCTTTGAGGTGTTTTGTCCCTCCTGCAATCTGCTTGTGTTTGATCTCTTGGGCTTTGGCACGCCATTGGTCTAGGGAGGGGGTTGGCACTAAGGGGGGCTTGTCAGGGACCTTGGACTATAGTTTCCCCTGTTCAACCCCTGTCAGACCGTCAGGTGCTCCAAAGGCCAGGGTGTTAGGGCTGAACCCAGTGCCCCTGTCAATCCTTGCTCGCAGGATCAGTAGGGCAGTGGGAAGATGTTCAGTCCACGCAGTGTTAGGGTGCTCTTGTGAGAGCTTGGCAATCAGTTGAATCAGGGAGCCATTTAACTGTTCCATGCGTCCGTTGGCTTGCGGATGATAGGGGGCTGTGACTATATGTTGGAGCGCGTTCTTGACGCAGTATGCCTTCACAACGTGTCCAACAAGTTTGGGCCCGCCATCTGTGATGAGACACTTGGGTTGCCCAAAGCAAGCCACAATTTTCTTGCCAATAAAGCGGGTAACGGTGGTGGCAGTGTGGTTGGTTGTGGCCCAGGCCACTGGCCAACAAGTAAAGTAGTCAATAGCAGTGATAATATACTTCTTACCCAGTCTGTCTTCAGGAAGCGGTCCCACAATGTTGAGGGCCCACTGTTCAAAGGGTTCCATAGCCTTGATGGGTAGGACAGACTTGGGAGGTGCAGGTTTGGAGGTATTTTTTCACACAACACACATGTCTTGAGGAGGTCCAAGATGTCTTGGCGCATGCGCGGCCACCAGATCTTATGTTTCATAATCTCAAAGAGGTTACGCCCTTTGATATGACCCAAGGTTTGGTGGTAGTGCAAGATGGTGTCCCCTTGTTGTGTGATGGTAATGTACAGCATCTTTTCACCTGTCTCTGCCCGGCAGCAGATGTTACCAGCATTGGTGGTGAACTGGCTCTTGTTGTCCTTCAGCTTGGAGATGGTGACCAAGTTAAGGCCCTTGTAGCGGGTTGCCTCAGGGCGCAGGTAGAGCATGGGCCAATCTGGGTCCAAACTGTTGTCCCCAGTGATGGACGCTACATAGAGTCGTGAAAGAGCATTGGCTGTGACAAGTTCTTTTCCAGGCTTATATTTGATGCGTAACTGATAGGGGGATAGACGCTCAACTCATCCTGCTTGGCGGCGTGTCAAAAGGGACTGCGTGTTGAAGTACTGGAGTGACTTGTGGTCCGTCAGAACACAGGGTGAGAAGGTTGCACCTTCCAAGTAACAACACCACTTCTCAATGCAGTATACAATGGCTACCAGCTCCTTGTTGTGGATGGGATAACATTGTTCCAAGTCTGTGAGCTTCCTGGATTCATATGCTACAGAGAGGAAGACGCCATTGTCAGTTTTTACCCTTAGCACGCCCCCTATGGCCCTTTCAGAGGCGTCAGTCTCAAGTTTGTACTGTCAGTTTTGGTTGGGAAACTGCAGTACTGGTGCTGTTGTGAGTCTTTGCTTCAACGTCTTGAAGGCTTGATCTCTGGCAGGGGTCCAATGGAAGCGCTGTTTGGTATTGAGGAGCTTGGTGAGAGGTGCAATTAGTTCCCTGCAATTGGGGATGAATTTGTGTACATAGGCAACCATGCCTAAGAATGTCTGCACCTGGCCCACATCAGTGGGGGGCAGCATGCTAGTGATTGCCTTGATTTTGGCAGGATTGGGCCTTATCCCTTGGGCAGAGATGGTGTGCCCAAGGAATAACAACTCCGACTTGAGAAACTCACATTTGGAGGCTTTAGCTTTTAACTGGTTTCCCTGAAGGGTGTTGAGGACAGCACAGAGGTGTTGGAGGTGCGTGGTTTGATCTTGACTGAAGACAATAATGTTGTCAAGGTACACCACCACACACTTTCTAATCAATTCCTCAAAGGCTTTGTTCATCAACATGGCAAAGGTGGAGGGAGTGTTGGTCATTCCAAAGTTCATGAAATGACACTTGAACAACCCATAGCATGTTCAGAAGGCAGTTTTTGCCTCATCCCCTGGTGCAATGCGGACCTGGTTGTATCCTGCAGTGAGATCAATATTGCTAAAGACCTTTGCGCCTGCAATTGTATCAAACAGGTTGTCAATCAGCGGCAGGGGGTATTTATTTTTAACTGTCACTCATTTAGGGTGCGGTAGTCTGTGACCAGGCAAAGAGACCTGTCTTTCTTGGCTACAAAGAAGACCGCTGCCCTGTATGGAGAGAGCAAGGGGCAAATGAAGCCCTTATCAAGCGCATCCACAAGGTGCTGGCAGAGGGTTTCATCTTCCTTTGGTGTGAGACGGTATAATGGTTGTGCTTTAGGTAACAATCCTTGAAGTTGTACAGTGTGCTGGATTTCCCAGGGTGGAGGGAGTTGTTTGAGTGTTTCACTGAATACGTCCTTGTACTCCTTGAGGAGTGCAGCTAGCGCTGGTGGTGGTGATGTTGACAAGGGAGGGACTGCAGATGGTTCTGCACGGATAACTTTGACTGAACATTGATTAAAGTCTAGTCTCCCCCCTTGAAATCATATGAGCCTGTTTCTGTCATTCTGACAAACACAGTGTCATGTAGTAGTTTGTTCATTTCCATGGGGTAGATCTGGAACCCCACCCCGTTTCTATTGAGGGTGATGACATAGGTATCCCAGTCAATGTAGGGGCAGTTATGCCGGAGCCAGTTGAGGCCAGCAATTACGTTGTGGCTGAGGTCTGCCATGATTGTCCCAAAGAGCTTAACCTGGACGTTTCCCATCCTTACGGAGAAGGGCATTGTCTTGTGGGTGATGGCAATTCTGTGGGAATCCGCTACACAGACTGCTTTGAATCTGATGGGTACTTAATCTAATTGCTGGGAGTCAGTGAACGCTTGATCTACCATGATGTGATTGGCCCCGGTATCTACCAGTAGCTTGTGGGTGTTTCCACAGAAATGGAAGGGATAGGACAAGTGTGTTACTTTATTTGAGGAGTGGGCGGCTTGCAACACAGGGTCTTCACTATGGGCCTGTAAGTTGTTCAGAGTTTCAACCTCATGAAGATTGTAGTTGCGGGAGTTCTTTGCAGGCAAGGGCTGAGAGGACAGGTTAGTTGGGGCTGTAAGGCCTCTTGTTGCTACAACCCCCAGGCTTTTCCCTGGTCCTCAATAAGCGCTAGCTGGAGCTCCCCCTTGCAGGAGCATTTAGTTGCACTTTCTTGTTTACAAGGTTGGCAACGGCCCACTTGACCTTGGCCATTGTTAGGTGCAGAACATGGTTGGGGCGGAGCATTGTTGGTGCAACGGAAGCCCATTGAAGCCTGGTTATTGGCCTCTACAATGGCTTTATAGCAGTTGTTGGTAGAGTGCAGCGGCTGACAGGGACCCACTTGCAAATATGGGGTTTTAACCCATTAACAATGAGAGTGAGCAACATGGCGTTCCCATCAGTCACGGCTTTGGGGGCGGCAGCAAGGGCTTGTTGCCACGCGGCAAGATACTCAGGGACGGAACCAGTCTGCTTGATGGCTAAGAGGGGAGTCCCCAAGATGATGAGAGAGAAGGTTTCACTATATCAGGACTTGGCAGCGTCTCAAAATATTGCCCAGGTGACGTCAAACTCCTGGCTGGCCCAGTTGGTGAAACACACAGCAGTGGGCCCTGTAAGGCAGCCAGATGCAGTGGCAACCCACATGGACTCAGGGACCTTACAGATACAAAGGCGCGTTTTGGTGAACTGGAGCCAACTGACAATGTCAGCTCCTTTGACACTGCCAGTGAAGGACTCTAGTTGGAGTTTGAGCATACATTGGGACAGGTCTGACTGTGACGGGGTGACGCTAGCGTCACACTACCCAAGGAGGAGCCAATTGTATACACTGGTGAGAACTAGCTGGTCTTGATAGATGACATAACCTTTGGGGATGTCCCCCTTGGGGATTGGAAGGAACATCTCTTGTTGTGGAGTAGCCATACGGCCCGTACTCTGTCCTTTCTTGGGGGTAGTTTGTTTTGAAGATAGGTTGTAAACCTACTTCTGCTACCACCGTTGCAACTGAACCAATGAGAGTTTAGTATTTGGAATTGGTGAAGACAACAGTCCAATAGGAAAGGACATAATAATAAGAATAAGGTATTGTTTATTGTAGAATATTGTGATTAATATACTAATGGGGAAAGCCACAAGGCCATAAAGGGGTGGCATAGTGGGGAGTTCCATGTAGGGTTTGGAGCCAAGGAATAACTTGTGCAGGGATCAGCAGGTCAAATTGGCAACACTCCTAATTGGGACAAAGTACCCGCCATTTGCTGCTGCCATCAGATTAATCCATAACGTTAGATACATCACGGGGCGGCTCATTGAGCGCCCCCTGTGTATCGTAAGATATTTTAGCAGGAAAGGCTGGAAACTTGGTTGCAACATTCCTTCCATTTTAAAATTTGATAAAATATTAAATAAAACTTAAAAAAGTACTCCCTATTTTTAATTTTTGCTTTTATCTCTTTATGGATATTCAATTAATATTTTTTCCCACCCAGTATCCCAATTATAGATTTTTATTTCCTAGTTGGTTGTTTTTGGTTTTAAAACGCCCATTTTAGAATACTCAAAAAAAATCCACCCATTTTCCTAGATTTTACTGCCAAATTCAAACACCCAACACAATATTTTTAAAATTTATGTTTCAGATCTTGTGTCTTATTTTAGATACCTTGGTGTCATTCATGATTACAATCTATTGCACACATTGTGTGAGTAATTTTGTTTACATTGTGAGTTGCTATTGTATTTTGTTTTTGGATTGAGTTTTGACACACTGCGCTTGGGTGTATTTTGTCACCAATTCACATAGTAAACATATGTACATCAAAAGTCAACTCACACCATTTTGTTTGTGAATCAATGCATTTTGGATTATATTTTGAATGGTTTTGCTTTACGTGTAAGCCTTTTGTTGCTGTGTTGACCCATTTTGCCCATTAACGCCAATAAACCCTGTTAACAGAGTATATATTTTAACCTGAGAGTTGGATTTTGTTTAAATCTGAAGAGTTTTTGCTTGTCGCCATAGCTTTTAAAACTACTGTATACCCAGGGAGCAAGGAGAAAAGGGAATTCAGTGATGAGGTTAAGCATTTCTGGGAGGCCAGCTAGTCACGCTGGTTATCCGAAGTACACACAAAGAGGCTATGGGACCATTCTTGATATGCCATATTTTGGACATGGTTGTTTGAGACAGCAGTAGCTAAATCATTTAGAAGCTGGTTCTGGGATCCTAATGCAAGTTAATGGTGAACCAGGGCGGGTTGGATAAACTGGTTGACTAACACGCCAATAGTGTCCATAGACTCTGTCAATGTAGGGGGGAGACCAAAGTCCAAGAGGAAGGAGTACAGGTCTCCAGAAGCGTACCCAGGACAGGGACCAGGGATAGTGTGCATTCCCACAGTGCCAGAGTGGAGGAGAGAGCAGTTGGCGTCACAAGCTTGCTTGTAGTTGAGAGAGAAAGCTAGAAGGGGGCCCATGCGGGCCTGGGAGACAGCACCAGTACCATGGGAGTTGAGGGGGCATTGGTGATGTCTTCTTCTAGAGGAAGACTAGAAACTTTAGGTTGCTTGGATACTTCAGAAACAAAGGGAGAATGACCAGAGAAAGTGTGTGGGAACAGGGTAACAAAAAGGGCTTACAGCCCCTGTAGTGAGCACCATTTGGTTGTGCTTGGCTCCTAGGGACAACATCCAGGAGGCACAGTGGGAAATCTTTATAAAAAATATTTGAGGTTTAAAGCTAGCCTTGGGTTAGCCTTCAGGGCAAAATTAAGGGCACATACCTTAATTTCCTGGAATGCAAGATGAGAAATTCCTTTTGGCAAAAAAGGAAAGGAAAGAGCTTGAAGAATACTAAAGCCAACACAAATGTGGATAAACTTGTTTTTATTAGGAGAAATTATTCTACTTAAATAGTAGACAAAGGTCAATTATCACTCATTAGGTAGAAAGAGTGACAGAAGGGGTCACATTGGGATGAGGTCATACCAGGATCAGTCAAGGGCAGGTATGATAATCCGGAATGGGTGAATATTGAACCAGACCCATTTGCGGAAGGTGAGGAATTCCCAAAATTGAAAGCAAAACCAACCAAATCTTTGCACATATTGTTATTCAAAGGCCGTATCATAATAGCATTAATGACGCAATTTATGACATGTATAAGATTTATAAGTGCATGGGTAGACAAGAAGTTGTGAGCAATCTTTAATTTTTACACTCATAAAAATGGAGGATTGCAGGACACATGAGATGCAAGCAGCAAAGTTTGTGCCTTGATACAGTTTCTTGCTGTGTTGGGGGGAGACAGGGGCACTCAAGCCTGTTAACCTTCATCTTTTCCCTGTTCCTCTGTTTTGAGACCTTTGAGGTCAGAAAATTTGAGGTCAGATTTATAGCAGGTTGCTGTTTTGGGATTGTTTACTTTGGCAGCGTCCTCTTTCAGGGGACATGAGCAGTTTGCGCTATGGCTGCAATTGCCATTGTTACAATTAGAGTTGCTGTTGCTATTATTGGTGTTTTGGCGCTAGTTGCCATTGGAGTTTTCTCTGCCATTGTTGTTTGAGGAGCAGTTGCTGTTGCGTGCAGCATATTCCATGTTTGCGCTTTTTCTTCACGGTTGGCTTCTGCAATGAGCGCAGGCATGGAGGTGTTGGCCTCTGGGCGGATGAGGGCAGTAACAGAGAGTCTCATTCTTTTGATAAATGAGGCTCTGGTGTGTAAGTTATCAGCTTGCGCTGGGTTTTGGATTTTGCAGTGTATTTCCTCAAATTCATTGGCGTAGGCCGTGATAGTGGTCTCCTGAGGAAGATTGCTGAGCTGTATTTCAATGTCTTGGAGGGATTTGGTGACGCAGAAATTATGTGTGATGTCTGCTTTGAACTCTTCCCAGTTTTCAAGCTGGTTGTCAGTTCATGAGCCAACCCAGGTGGTGAACCAGTTAGCTACAGCCTTGTACAGGTGTTTGCTGGCTTCCTGGACCCATTTTGTGTGGTGATGTGGCTGGCGCAGAGCTTAGCAGCTGAGTTGTCTAGCCAGCTCATGACGTTTTCTTTGTTTTTACCAAAGAACTTGTTGATACCAATGTATTTGGTGTTGGTAGCTTCACCTGTGATAGGTGGTTGTGCGTTTGTTTGTGGTTGAAGAGAGCAACTGTATTGAATTATCTTGGTGCATGCTTTGGGCATGACCAGACCTTCAAATACAGTGCATCCACTAGGAATATCTTTGTCAATTTTGTGGGTGCAGAAGTACATTTCCCAGGTCTCCTGGGATGTGGCCTGGTTGAGTATGTGAGCAAAGGTTGGCAGGTTTTGGTCAGTCATTTTCTCTTTCATCAGCGTGATCAAAAAACTGTAGCTGCTACCAGTGATAAGAAGCGCCTTTTGGGGAAGCTTCAAATATGGAATTAAGAAAGAAGAGAATGTTTTATTGGATAATACTTTAGATTTACATAGCTTTAGCTGTGGTGGAGATTTAGTTGGATCAAACCTAGGGGTTGGTAATTTGCAGGGTGGGTTTGAGTTGCTGGTACTTGGACAGTTATGTGATATTACTTGGTTGCAATTTCTGGCATGTCAAACTATATTGGAAGGGCATCAAATCAGGCAATGACTGGATTTTAAGTGGGCTAGCAGTAGCCAGAATACTTGTACATCCAGATCCTTGACAGTATATTAAAAATGAGAATAGTTTCTGTTTCTGTTTTTGTAGAAAACTTGGTTACAGGTCTAAATCTGTCAGCAATTATACACCATATCAGGGGTATCTTTCCCAGTAGATGGGGTCCTGACACATGATTAAATCCACTAAAACTGTAAAAGTGATGTACAGGACTCCAAAATATGGATATTTGTAGTCTCATTGGCAACACCAGAAACATGTGAGTGATTGGACTTAGAGGTGAGGGTGGTTTTATTAGAACAAGGTAGGGCAGCAAAATAATTATACTTAGTGTTAAACAGCTGTGGCTAGATTATGTGACAAATGCATTTTTGATTAACCCAGACTTTTTTTCTGGTTTATCCAAGGGGTCTATCAGAAATATATTTTCCAAAATTCTTGTAGTCAGAACTTGATGGATATTTGGTGAAATAAATGAGCCCAAGAGTGAGTTTGAAGGATGTAAATAAATCAAGAGATAAGTTCACAAAAAGATTATCAGGAATGTTGATAGAGTCTGGATGGCCAGTTGTTTTCAAATAAAAGCAATAAAAACTATAGTGTGGTAAGGTAAAATCTGGTTGAATCAAAGTTTCATTACACTTTATTATCAAGATGACAATAAAGCCTGTCATTGGATTGGCAGAGTACAAGTATCTCCTTCCAGAATTTATTTTGGAGACAGGAACATTTGTCATGAATGACATTTCTCCCAAAATAAGTGGAAAACTCAAATTAGGAGAATCAAACTTGGGACCTGATTCTGATGGTTGTGAGGATTCTTCAGATCCTTGGGCTGTCCGCCTATTTTTTGCGGCTAGCCAATGAAAGAGCTGGAACAATGTGTGATTTAAACCTGGTTAATCAGGGAAATTTGCAGGCCCGTCAGGCCACAGATTTGCAAAGTATGGAGGAATGTCATAGGACAGTGGTTAATCTGGGCCAGTATAGATTTCTAGAAGCACTGAATCAACATACTGTCACTTCTATATTGGCTGATGGATCATCTGGGGAGGGATTTACTGCTCAGCTTGATAATTTGAAGACTCAAGGGAACAAAGATGATAGATTAGAAGTCCAGGCCGTCAGGCCACGTGATCTCTGGGCCTCTAATGACCTTGAAGTGACTCCCAGAGATGTTCAGACCATGGGATCAGGGTTGACCTGGCTTGGGGTTTTTTGAGGGTCACTTGGTCCAGAATGAAGGCAACATCAGTGACAATGATGAGGCCATGAGGATATAATTGTTGAACTGCCATATAGAAGTCATTCCAGCAGAATAAATTATGGGCCAAAAGATCCAGGATGAGGTCAGAGCTCTCAGGCCAGAAGAAACTGAGCAACTTAGCAATCAGGTGATGGGCTAGATTCCTTACTTAGCATTTGAAATGGTATTTAAACTCCATGAAGCCTTGAAAATTGATATTGTCAATCTGAAATAAAAATAATATTATGAGACCTTGGTTCTACCAATTTATTACTTATTTTGTCTTGATTTTCCATTTTACTACTGTTCTAACAGAAAATCTTGGACTGACGGCCTGCATTACTGAGGAAGCCCCCAAAACCTGGCCCGTGTTTTATTGTTCTCCTGGAGCTCCCTTTAGCCCACTGCATTTTTCTGACTATATGCTTAAACCAGAGTACAGGGAGATTACTGTGAAGGAACCCCCTCACACAGACCACTTGGCCTAACAGATAACCCCAAGAACAGCCTTCCAAAAAGGGGCTTGGTGCAAGCAATCAGCCTCCAAAATCCGTGTGAAGTACAACTATTTGCATGCCTATCAGACAGATATGAAAGCACCCACAACACCAAAATCTGACCTCCTACACCCCACCCCAGGTCTGACTCCTCCCATAACCAACCAATATGGGGGAATTGCCTATATTACCTTGGATGGGTTAGTTGACAATATGGTTCCAGATTCTGAACCCTGGGTCTTAGTAGGCCAATCAGCATCTTATCTCATCAAGTTAGCACCCCTCCTATGGTGGGCTCTACCCTCCTCCCAACAGAGCAAGTTGGCAGCTAAGGCTAACAGACCTTCCTCTGGGACGCGTTATCCTGACAACATGAGAGAGCAGGATAAAATAAGGCCAGGGGATTCAATCATTGGCCAGTTTAAGAAAATAGACAATAAAATCTTTCTGTTATTCAAAAATGTTTTCAAGTCCAAGATATCTTTCAAAATGAGTGTTAGTGGTTGATATTTGGCTTATTCCTGTGGTTTATTCATTGTCTGATACTTCAAAAAATTATCCAAGGGCCCATTTGGGCAGGTTATTATCTCAGTGCAGGTGCAAGAATCACTTATTAAGCTATTAACTTCAATTTCAACTTTTCCCGGAAAAAATCCATCAATTGCAAGCTCTCAACCTGATTATTTTGAGATGTGAGCTGCAAAAATAAACAGTTTGTCATCTGGTTCTTTATTTAGACAGGCTAAATATCAGATGAACCAGGGTTTGAACTGCAACTGATGTTTTGCTTCATTAAATAAAGCAAAGTGACATTCATGACAGCAATGAATGCTCATTTAACTTAAGAAAATTGCAGCCACATTGTGATTTTACAAGTCCACTATTGCTGTAACCATACAGGCTCCTTATAAATGTGGCCTTTCTTTCAGGAAGACACCAAAAAGTTCTTGTATGTTAGCTGAAGGAAATTCAGCATATTATTAAATAACAACTATTATAAATTGTGATCTCACAATTCCCCTTGTCAAGAACTACCTTAAATCAGGACTCTACAAGATATTCACAAACAAAAAAATCTATTATTGGATGCCTGATGTTGTAGTTACCACAAGGATTATTAATGCCTGAGTTTTTCATGGCCCAGATTGATGTTTATTGACCCAAATATTTTCTCTGCTATCAATTTCATCAAAGGAGGAGCTATTTAAGCCTGGAAAAATGATGTTTTTCTGTCATATAAAAAGATTTCTGTAAGCATCCAAGACTTTGAAGAAAAGTGTGTCCAATCTGATGTGTTCAAATGTGGTCCAAATTTGTATATGTTTATCAGAGTTATATAAGATGATTCTCTAATTGTTTCAAACTATTATACCACAATCATAAATGTCTCTGAAGAGTATATATGCCAGAAAGAAATCAATGCTATGCTTGTCAGGGTATCAAATTCTGAAAGCTGGCCCATCTGTCACTAGGCTCAGATATAATTGTGGGTTGGTTAAAAGGGTCCATCACAGGATTGGGGATAACTTTAATAGGTATGAAAGGGAAATCCCATCATCAAACATGGCCCTGCTGCTGGATCCATGTGATTTATCAGTACTTTATGATGAACTCTATTTCTAGTAGTTAGTTGGCAGGCGCTGCAGGTGATTTATTGATTGGAGGAGCTCAAATGGGCTTTAGAATATGATGTGGTTTTATTGAAACTATGTATGCAGTTAAATAATTATCATGCTGCAGATTAAGCAAGGTTCCTGTTATGCTGACTAATAATAATCTCTTCCTAAGCTCTAGTGCGCAATTCCCAGGTAAAATTGTCAGTTTGACTGAAAATGTTGCTGCCAGATCCCTGGTGGCATAAAAGATTGTATCTTTACCAGTAAGTATAAGTAGTGAGGGGAGAAAGCCCTTCTCACTGTTGACATCTTAAATAAAACAAGTTTATGTCCAGGAATCATTATCTTCTTGCAGAAATTATCTATTTTTGCTCAAATTTAATTATTCTGTTTGCATCCATTTGTGAATCCTCTACTCAATATAAACTTGCCTATCCGTACCCTCCTGGCTATACTCCTGCTACTTCAGATAATCTACCCTGTGCTCTTGAATTGGAGTATTTTCATCCCCATCATCTGGATCTCCCTCCTAGTTGTGCTAAAGAGACCATCCTGCCTGCTATGAAGGAGATTCCTACTACCCCCTACCCAACACACCTCCTGCTCAGGACTTCAATAAGTTGGGGTTTGTCTATATCACAGTATTGAGGCTGGCCAACTAGGTTGTGCCCCATACTGGGAGTTGCCATCCCCTAGCTACTGCAGTCAACTACCTGGTCAGAATTGAGCCTATTGTGTACATGGCCTTCCAGACCTGGCCTGCCTCCCCTGTGGGAGTCCAGTCAGACTATGGTATGGGCCGTGAATGTACACTGGAACTGGTAGGTAGCCCAAGTTGGTATCTTAGGCTGGAGAGGCGTTCTAGAACCTTAAGAGAACCAATCTTCTTGGGACCCAGTTTCTTGCTTGTACTTGTCAATTTCAGGTTGCAGGCATTGAGGTAGACATATGACCCAACAGAATAGTCTTTCTCCTGCAATAAGTGGTGGCCAGCATATTTCTTTTACTCAGACCTGGCCTTGATGAAAAACTCTAAAAATTTTGAGTACAATTCCTTCATTTTATTGGCCAGTTCATCAGCTTGAGGGAAGGCTGATTCCTTGAAATCTTATGGAAAGGACTCTAAGTCAAACCCAAAGTTGGAAAAGAAGGAGGACATACCAATTGATCTATGATGCACATTTTTATAAAAAAACTGATCTAGATGACAGAAATAAACCCATTTGTCTTTCTGTGAGTTTATGTATTGTTGTAGGTATCCCTCAAGTACTTAGTTCACCCGCTTGGTCTGTCCATCTGTTTGAGGGTAAAAGGAAGTTGACAAGTTCCCCTTAACTCCCATCTGGCTCATTAGGGCCTTCCAGAATCAAGAGGTGAATTGTACGCCACAATCCAAGACAATGTCCTTGTGAAGCCCATGATTGCTGACAACCTTGCATAAGAACATGTTGGCTGCTTCCTTCAAGATGCATGAAGAGAAGGGAATGAAGATAGCATGTTTGGCCATTTGATCTACCACAAACATGATGCCTGTTTTTCCTTCACTGAGAGGTAAGTCCACTATGAAGTCCATTGATATGGAAGTCCATGGTTGAGAAGGAATTGGTAAGGGCTGAAGAAATCCCTGGGGCTTAGCATTGGACGGGTTGTTTCTCTCACAACCAAGACAGTTAGAAATGCAAGCCTTAATATCTTTCTTCATTCCAGGCCACCAGTATGGGCGCCCAAGACGTTTCAAGGTTTTGAGCAACCTACCATGACCAGAAAAGGGACCCTCATGCATGTGTAATATTGCCTAGCTCAGAGTCCCCCTTTGGGGACCACCAAGGCTCCTTTGATATACATTATTCCCTGATTGTTAGATGTGTTGGTCTTTGGAGAGTCTTTTAGATTTCCTTCAAGCTCTTTTTGGAATTACTGATGCATCTGTGATTCCATGATCTCTTAGTCCAAGGAAATGTATGCCAAGATCTCAATGAGACTGGATAGAAATTGAGAGACTGTAAGAACCAATTGGTGATTGTGGTCCTGGTTCTGTATGTTGTTGTCATTTAGGTCTTTGCGTTGGCTGATAGCATCTGGGACCACGTTCATTTTACCAGGAGTGTATTTGATTGCAAAGTCAAACGCCAGGAGGTCAATTGCTCATCTGGTGAGGCAAGGTGCAATCTTACTCTTCTCTGTAAAGTAGAGGATATTTTTATGGTCTGTCCTGATAATTGTAGGGAGCTTGCTCCCATCAAGATATTTTTGCTAGTGTTTAATAGAGCTCACAATTGAGTACAACTCCTTCTTGTACACATGGCAGTTTTGCTCCCAATATAACAGCTTGTAGGAGTAGAAAGCCACAGGGTGGCTTTCACCATCCTCCCCTAGATGGATCAGCACTGCTCCCAAGGCATACTCAAAGGCATCTGTTTCCAAAAAAAGGCGTTCCAGGTCAGGGCAAAGAAGTACCAGAGCAGAAGTAAAGGCGGTTTTCAACTCATTGAAGGACACCTGAGCGGCATTGGAACAAACAAAAGGGGCTTTGCTATAGGTAAGGGTTGTAAGAAGGAGAGTGGTGGCCAAAAAGTCCTTAATGAACTTCTTTCAGAAGTTAGCTAGTCCAAGGAAACCCCTAAGCTTGATGCAAGAGGTAGGAACCAGCCAGTTCAGGACTGCTTCAACTTTAAAAGGGGCAATTGCAAAGCCTCCTGGCTTGATGGAGTACCCCAGGAACTCAACCTCAGTAGCAATAAACTCACATTTAGATATATTGCAAAAGAGATTAACCTTAGTGAGAGCATCCATTACTTCTTTCAGGTGTCTAATATGGCTTTCCTTGTCAGGAAAATAAATGAGAATGTTGTTGAGGTAGACCACCACACTAGTGTCAAGGAAGGGGAATAGTACTTTTTTCATGAATCCTTGGAAGGCTTCCAGGGCATTGCTGAGACTAAAGGGCATTACAAGGTACTTTTACAGAACAAAGGGCGTTCTGGTAGCAGTTTTCCACCAATCACCTTCTGCAATGCAGATCTGGTTGTAAGCATTTTGTAAGTCTAGTTTGGAGAAAAACTTTGCCCCAGTGAGTTTGTCAGTTAGGGTTTCTGCTTCAGGGAGAAGATTGTGGTTATTGGCTGTGATTGAGTTTAGCTTGGTGTAGTCCACCACAAGACGGAGAGTACCATCAGACTTCTTGACAAAGAATATGGGGGAAGAGCATGAGGAATTTGACCTACAGATAAACTTCTTGAGAAGGTTCTCATCAAGATATTCCTTGAGTGCAATCCCCTGGGATTAATTGGTTGGATGCAGTTTCCCCCATGTTGGCATGCTATCAGGCATGAGATCAATTCTCAAGTCTGAGGCTTGGTGGGAGGGAAGCCCATTGCAGCTTGCATCACTGAATAGTCCATCATGATCCATTAGTTGGTCTGGGAGAGAACCTTTGATGTGCAGAAATGTTGTAGTTGTGCAAAGATAAGAGTCAGGTAAGGAAGTATCAAAATGGATGGGGACTGATAAGGATTTGCTCTGGTTGGTAAATTATATATTGTGGATGTTCCAGTTGATGTTTGTCCGGGCTTGCTTGCACCAAGAGTAGCCTAAGATTACAGGGCAAGCCAGACCTGAAATAGCCAAAAACTATAGACAGAATTGGCTATTTGAAATACTTGTATAGAGAGGTAGGGCTAGTTTCTGAACTGTTATCTGGGTCTTGTTAGTCAATAATACCAAATCTAAGGTAACTCATGATATCCCCAGAGTAGTAGCAAGGCATGGTCAATGAAGCTTCCCATGGCTTCATTATTTAATAGTGCAAGTGTGTAATACTCTCCTTGGCTTGAAGTGATTATGACAGGAAAGGTGGCAGGCAACTTAATAGCTGATTTATTGGGATCAGAGACAGTAAGGACTGCAGTTGGATGTTGCTGGACACAGTGCAATGCAAAACAGTATTTTGCTTGGTGTTCCTTATTTCCACAGTAGAGAAAGCATTCTTTGTCAGCACAAAGTTTGCGCTCTGCTTTGGATAGCTGGTATCCTCCTCCCCCTTAGGAACTAACCCTAATGGGAGGGTATTGGTCCCAAGGATCTTCTGGGAGATGATGGGTTTGGAAGGATTGGTTTTCCAGGATGGGAATTGATTTACTTGGGGAGCCTAAAAAAGGATTTCTTGGGTGAGCTCATTGTAAGTATTAGGCAAGATATGGTGGGCCAAAAAGGCCTTCATATCAATAGAAATGCGTTTCTGAAGAATATAGTAGCTTTCTTTGTTGTTCAAGCCAATAGCTTCCTTAAGACAGGTAAACTCCTCAAGGAATTTGCTGGTTGCCATCTTGTCCTTATAAAGACTAGAAATCTGATTGCAGAGTTTCTCATTAGACAAGGTCAACAAGATCACAGAGATGAGGGAATCACAAAAGGCAGGACAATCATGGAGAAGCTTTTCTCCATTCAAGATGGTCTTGGAGTACCATTGCCTGGCCTTTCCTTGTAGCTGCTCTTCTACATGATGTACCTTTTGCGCATCAGACTGGTATTGGTCTGGAAAAATATCAAAAAGGGATTGAGAAAAGGCCAGGAGCATTAGGATATCATTGGATTCCACATCTTCTGACTGAATTGAGGAGATGTTGTTCAAGACCACTGCCTGAACTTGGTTCTGGAGGGGCTTTGGTTCCAGCTGCTTGATCTTGGTTTAGTGATGAGATCTGGTGATAATTATGGTGGTAACACATATTATAATTAGTGAGAAGACCAGGGCCAGGGTTTTGATTAAACCCAGCTGAAATTCCATTTCCACAGGTTTAGTTTGTTTTAAGGTCCAAAAAAGAGCCTCAAAAATGGGTTCAGTTATACTTTCAGGAACCCATCCTCTTGGAAATATACCACCAAGCAGGTGTATGGCCACAGAGGGGTTCAGACCTGTAACCAGAGAACCAATGGGGACAGAGACTATTCCCATGGGGAATAGGTCTCCAAGCAAACAATATTGACCAAGGAGTGGATTAAATCTTTCAAGAAGAAAGTAGGCTCCTAAGTAGCTGAGTAGGAAGGCTGAAGCCAAGGGATAGAATAGATTATGTTTTGGACCCAGATTGTTGCCCATAAAAACTAGTGGCTTCTCTGTAATAGGAGAGACTGGAGACAAGGGTGTGGCAGTATACCAGACGCCTGATATCACCTGGCGCCACAATTTGTTGAAATAATGAAGGGGATCAGAAGAACTAGAATCAGATCTGGTCCCTAAAAATACACTTGCTGCAAAGGCCTGCAACAGGAGCATCCAAATCAACCATTTCTACCCAAATGGCTCCCATTGGGAGGACTTGGGTAATCTAATGGCTTTGGAGTTAAGATGGAAACTAGCAAGTAAAAATCAAGTTGGTTAAGGGATTAACTTTATTAACTGAACAATAAATAAAGGCTGAATCTATTGATAAGGAGCGCCTTTTGGGGAAGCTTTGAATATAGAATTGGGAAGAGAAGAAGTATATTTTATTGGATAATACTTTAGACTTATATAGCTTTAGCTGTGGCGGAGATTTTAGTTGGATCAAACCCAGGGGCTGGTCATGTGCTGGATGGGTTCAAGTTGCTGGATACCTGGACAGTCATGTGATATTTGCTTGTTGCTATTTTTGGTATGTTGAATGGTATATTGGAAAGGCACCAAATTGGGCAATGACTGGATGTTAGGTGTGATGGTAATAGCCAGAATACTTGTACATCCAGACCCTTGACACTATCAGGCTTATATAGCTTCTGATGAATAGAATTGCTGTTGGAAAAGGAGAAGAGAAATGAGTAAATTGGGGGGAGATTAGAGTTTGATAAGTTTGGAAGGGGATCCCTAAGGAGGGAGCAACAGTTATTTTTAAATATATATATTTAAAAAACAGTTATGACCCTTGTGCCCCCTGATATCTCTGTTGGCTGTTACAAAAGCTGGGAATTATTTACCACTGGCCCCATGTAATCTGGGGCCAGGGCTGGGAGCACAACCGCCAGGGGAGACAGGAACAGAAAGTACAGAACCTGGCATTAGTTTGAAGGTATTGACAGATTCTAATGTTAAATTTGAATCCAGAGTAAAACTTACACTATCTGATTGGCTGCAAATAGAAGCAGGTAACAATAGATTCAAATTTGCTTTAACACTAACTGTTTTTAGGTGCCAGTTGAGGTCAGGAGAGGTACTGGGTTTGATTACTGTCCCTCTCATGAGAGGTTGATGTTGTTGACTCAAATCAACATACCAAGGTAATTTAGAACTTATATTACAAACTAATATTTCATTTTTAGGAGTGGAATTAATTTCTGTAGTAAATGAGGATACCAAGGGTAAGATGATCCTTTCAGAGTTGGCAGGAATAATCACATTGATGTTCCTGACAGTTCCTATTGGTTCTGTAATAATAGGACTGAATTTGGAGGCCCTTGCCCACAATATTGGGAGTTTCTTCCCTTTCAAGTGAGTCCCTGACACATGGAATATCTTTTTTGCCATCTGTGAGTTTCTTTAATTTATATGAAACAGGGAGTAAATACTTATAGTTGTTTGTATTCTGAGTACCCTCACTAATTTCATAGTTGGAGGTGTATGTTTTGAGTTTTTAGACCTCTCACAGTTGGGGTAATGCAATAGGAGTGTCATGACCATTTGATCCTTCAGTTGGCAGAAGTGCTGTTATTATGATGGTTTCCAGACAATTTTGGTTGTTTTTCTAGTGATTGTAGATATTGGGGCATTTAGGCCTCCCCAGTCTGGAATGAACCTTCTTACATACACAATTTTTCCCAAAAAGGTACAGAGTTCACTCCTGTTTTTTGGCTCTAGAATGTTGTTTATGGCATTTAAATTTTCAGGGTCTGGTTTAATTATGTCTTTACTGATTATATATTCTATTAAGGTTTGTTCTGTGAAGAAGAACTCACCTTTGGGTGGTTTGGCTACTAACTGGTTGTCCTGCATGGTGGTGAGTACTATGTGAACATTTTTTCAGTGTTGCTTCTTGCTGGGTGTAATACCAAAGTATGGTTAGTACTACCTGTAGTATATAAAGAAGAAGTTTTGAAAACCAGAACTCAACCAAGGCAGTGAAAATGAGGTAGATGGTCATCAACTATCAGAACACCTTGGCATGAGTGTTGTATCTGCCAAAGCTTCCCACAAAGTAGGTTGATACATAGTAGGCGGAGGTGTATGCAGCAACAGATATGGTAGAGTGGGGTGATATCATAGGAGGACAAGAACCAGTGTATGAAGAATTTAGTTAGCCAGGATCTTTCTAGTAACTTTGAACCAACTCTTCTGGTAAGGGTACAAAGATAGCAGGTCATTGCTGGTACCCTCTAATCCCAAGGCACAATATAAACACAGCTGTGAATATGAGATGTTTTATCTTCACTGGTTGGGTATTGAGGGTGAGGTTAAACTAGTCTAATGTTTTTGGCTAAGAGTAGGATTTAGAAGTTATTTATGGAGGGGTTTTTGCTCTCAATAATAGCACAAGCTATCATTGAGGGGGAGATCCTCTATTTATAGTATCCCCCACTTGCAAATTTTTTCAAGTTGGAGTGAAAATACTGGGATGGGAAAACCCAAAAGTTTGGTTGGTGAGGGTTGGACTTGAGCAATTGAAATATGGCCAAACCCTTGCTCCCCCACTATCTATGGCTGGGTTGCCAGTTCTTGGGTGTGGCTAATGGATCCTGGTTGAAATACTACCAGGAGAAAAATGAGCCCAAGTTTCCTCCAATGTCAAATTTTAGACTGGTTGGTTGGGTTTGGCAAAGATCTGGCCCCAACCAAGTGGTCTGGGTCCCAGAACTCCATTGGTTGGGGCCATGATGGGTGGGCAAGGTTGGGGAATTGTTCTTGGGTTGTTCAGCAATGTATTTTTGGTTCTCCATTTTAAAATCTTTTGAAAAGTACTTATTTGATTGGATATATGCTTTTGTGGCTTCTGGTTGTCTGGAGGGGAGTGGGGACTTGAAGCAGGTTTACTGGCAGCTGGTTGGGCGGTTGTAGGCTGGCAGGGGGTGCTGGTGGGCGCCTGCCTGGATGATGAATTATTCTGGGCTTTGCCAAGTTCTGTTTTTTACTTTTGTTTTATTTTCTCCATTTGGGAGGGGAAATCCATTTTGCATTGGGAATTATTTGGGCTCAAAATTCCTTTCCTACCCCAAATTGGCACCATGATGGAAATTTGGCTAATGTCAGGAATATCCCTGATGTCAAAACAGCAGGCTCAACCCGCCAGCAAGGTTCCAAGTAAGCAGGTTTGTGACCCACAATCTTTTTATCCAGTCACCCAAAGCCAGGTTAGGAAATCAACTTTAATTACCAAATCCATCATCATGAACAGATGATGCTCCCTTATGGTGGTTACCCTGTTTTGGTGCTTGACTCACTACCAGGATCAAGCCACCCCCTTCACCATCTAACCGTGTGATCAACACAATCATGTTCCTGTTATCCATTGATTCACAATAACTATATAATCACTATCTCTCAATAAAGATTATTATCTAGTTTCTAATATTTTACCCTTTTAACTCTGCTAGAAAAACACAGTTACAACACTAACACTGGGACTGTAGATGATTGTATCATCCAGGTAGACCATGTCATGTTTCCCAATGTGTTCTTTGAACTCTTATTCATGAATGTCACAAAGGTACTTGGGGCTTTTTTATAACAAAATTAAGTACAATACATTAAAATAACTTATATTTAGTCCTGAATGCAGTCTTTGGAATTTTATCAGGGTTGACTTGGATTTGATGGTATCCTGTAGTCAGATCAATCTTAGAAAAATTTGAGACCTTGCTAAGGCGTCAAAGTGGCCATCATTCATAATTTCAGGAACCTACCCTGCAGGAAATAGCTTCCCTGTATGATGAATTAATGCAGAAGGATTTAAACCTGCTAAAATAGACCCAATGGTTAATGACACTGTGTCCAAATAGAATAATTTTCCAATAAGCAGTATCAATCAAGAAGAGGATTGAAGCAATCTAGGAGAGCATAAACTCTTAGATAGGCAAGAAAGAAGAATTAAGCAAAAGGATGGTGTAAACTGGTAGGATTGGGATTGATAGATGTGGGTTGGGGCTTCTCTTTAACCAGTGGATTAGTGGAGAACAAGTAAGCAATGTACCAAATGCCTGTAATCACCTGAGCCTATTTCCTATTATGGTAAGCTCAGTGTCAGTGCCTGAAACAGGTCTGGTTTCCATATGAAAAGAACTCTGTACAAATTTACATATTATAAATAGAAACAAACATTTGATCTTAATCCACTAGAAATGGGAATGGTTAGGTGGTTTCATGGTTGGAACTGAAAGTCTTACAAACAATAAAAGTTAAATATAAGGGCAAAAGTCTTTATTGATTGAGCAATTACTGTAAGAAATGCTCTAAGGCTTAAATAGGATAATAAATGAGGGATTGAGAAGGGAAATCTAACTGTTGTATCAAGAGATTTAACAGATAGGATCATCTTAACATTCTCAAATTGATTTAAAACACTTAAATGTTTAAACAACAGGGTCATTATTTTAGAGATTAGGCCATTTTCTAATACACATGCTGCCCAAGTTGCAGCATAACACAGTTTGGTTTTGAAAAAATCAAATTGCAAATATTTATATTTAAAACAGTAATAACTCAAAAAAAGTTAATATTTTTCACACTGTAAACTATCAAAATGAAGCTAAGAATCTTATCTTTCCATTGATGTTAAAATATTAATATATATTGTTGCAACCAAGTTTCCAGCCTCGCCTGCTAACATATCTTACGATACACAGGGGGCGCTCAATGAGCCGCCCCTTGTCGTATCTAACGTTATGGATTAATCTGATGACAGAATCAAATGGCGGGTACTTCATCCCAATTAGGAGCGTTGCCAATTTGACCTGCTGATCCCCACACAAGTTATTCCTTGGCTACAAACCCTACATGGAACTCCCCACTATGCCACCCCCTTGTGGCCTTATGGCTTCCCCATTTAGTATATTAATCACAATATCCTACAATAAATGGCACCTTATTCTTATTATTCTGTCCTTTCCTATTGGACTGTTGTCTTCCCCAATTCCAAGTACTGAACTCTCATTGGTTCAGTTGCAACAGTGGTAGCACAGGTAGATTCACAACCTATCTTCAAAATAAAATTCCCCCAAGAAAGGACAGAGTACGGGCCGTATGGCTACTCCACAACAAGAGATGTTCCTTCCAATCCCCAAGGGGGACATCCCCAAAGGTTATGTCATCTATCAAGATCAGCTAGTTCTCACCAGTGTATAAAATAGACTCCGCCTTGGGCAGCGTGACGCTAGCGTCACCTTGCCACAGTTAGACCTGTCCCAATGTATGCTCAACCTCCAACTAGAGTCCTTCACTGGCGGTGTTGAAGGAGCTGACATTGTCAGTTGGCTCCAGTCCACAAAACGCGCCTTTGTATCTGTCAGGTCCCTGAGTCCATGTGAGTCACCACTGCATCTGGCTGCCTTACAGGGCCCGCCGCTGTGTGGTTCACCAACTGGGCCAGCCAGGTGTTTGACGTCACCTGGGCAACATTTCAAGACACTGCCAAGTCCCAATATAGTGAAACCTTCTCTCCTATCATCTTGGGGACTCCCCTCTTAGCCATCAAGCAGACTAGATCTGTCCCCAAGTATCTTGCTGCGTGGCAAAAAGCCCTTGCTGCTGCCCCCAAAGCAGTGACCAATGGGAATGCCATGTTGCTCACCCTTATTTTTAATGGATTAAACCCCCATATTTGCAAGTGGGTCTCTGTCAGCTGCTGCACCTCTATCAACAACTGCTATAAAGCCATTGTAGAGGCCAATAACCAGGCTTCAATGGGCTTCCGTTGCACCAACAATGCTCTGCCCCAACCACGTCCTGCATCTAACAATGGCCAAGGTCAAGTGGGCTGTTGCCAACCTTGTCAACAAGAAAGTGCAACTAAACGCCCCTGCAAGGGGGAGCTCCAGCTGGCACTAATCAAGGACCAGGGGAAAGCCTGGGGGTTGTAGCAATGAGAGGCCTTACAACCCCAACCAAACCGTCCTCTCAGCACTTGCCTGCAAAGAATTCCCACGACTACAATCTTCACAAGGTTGAAACTCTGGACGTCTTTCAGGTCCATAGTGATGACCCTGTGTTGCAAGCCGCCCACTCCTCAAATAAAGTAACACACTTGTCCTATCCCTTCCATTTCCGTGGGAGCACCCACAAGCTACTGGTAGATACTGGGGCCAATCACACCATGGTAGATCAAGCGTTTGCTGACTCCCAGCAATTAGATTGAGTACCCAGCAGATTCAAAGCAGTACGTGTAGCTGATTCCCGCAGAATTGCCATCACCCACAAGATGGTGCCCTTCTCTGTAAGGATGGGAAACGTCCAGGTCAAGCTCTCTGGGCCAATCATGGCAGACCTCATCCACAATGTAATTTCTGGCCTCAATTGGCTCCAGCATAACCGCCCCTAAATTGACTGGGATACCTCTGTCATCACCCTCAATAGAAACAGGGTTGGGTTCCAAATCTACCCCATGGAAATGAACAAACTACTACATGCCACTGTGTTTTTCAGAATGACAGAAACAGGCTCATATGATTTCAAGGGGGGAGACTAGACTTTAATCAATGTTCAGTCAAAGTTATCCGTGCAGAACCATCTGCAGTCCCTCCCTTGTCAACATCACTACCACCAGTGCTAGCTGCACTCCTTGAGGAGTACAAGGACGTATTCAGTGAAACACTCAAACAACTACCTCCACCCTGGGAGATCCAGCATACTGTACAACTTCAAGGATTGTTACCTAAAGCATGACCATTATACCGTCTTACACCAAAGGAAGATGAAACCCTCTGCCAGCACCTTGTGGACGCGCTTGATAAGGGCTTCATTTGCCCCTTGCTCTCTCCATACGGGGCGGTGGTCTTCTTTGTAGCCAAGAAGGACGGGTCCCTTTGCCTGGTCACAGACTACCGCATCCTAAATGAGGTTACAGTTAAAAATAAATACCCCCTGCCGCTGATTGACAGCCTGTTTGATACACTTGCAGGCGCAAAGGTCTTTAGCAAGATTGATCTCACTGCAGTGTACAACCAGGTCCGCATTGCACCAGGGGATGAGACAAAAACTGCCTTCTGCACACGCTACGGGTTGTTTGAGTGTTGTGTCATGAACTTCAGAATGACCTATGCTCTCTCCACCCTTGCCATGTTGATGAACAAAGCCTTTGAGGAATTAATTGGAAAGTGTGTGGTGGTATACCTTGACGGCATTATTGTCTTCAGTCAAGATCAAACCACGCACCTCCAACACCTCTGTGCTGTCCTCAATACTCTTTGTAAAAATCAGCTAAAAGCTAAACCCTCCAAATGTGAGTTTCTCAAGTCAGAGTTATTATTCCTTGGGCACACCATCTCTGCCTAAGGGATAAAGCCCAATCCTGCCAAAATCAAGCCAATCACTAGCATGCCGCCCCCCACTGATGTGGGCCAAGTGCAAACATTCTTGGGCATGGTTGCCTATGTACGCAAGTTCATCCCCAATTGTGGAGAACTAATTGCAACTCTTACTGAACTCCTCAATACCAAACAGCGCTTTCATTGGACCCCTGCCAGAGATCAAGCCTTTGAGATGTTGAAGCAAAGGCTCACAACAGCACCAGTACTGCAGTTTCCCAACCAAAACCGACAGTACAAACTTGAGACTGACGCCTCTGACAGGGCCATAGGGGGCGTGCTAAGGGTAGAAACTGACAATGGTGTCTTCCTCCCCGTAACATATGAATCCAGGAAGCTCACTGACTCAGAACAACGTTATCCCATCCACAACAAGGAGCTGGCAGCCATTGTACACTGTGTTGATAAGTGGCATTGTTACTTGGAAGGTGCAACCTTCCTACCCTGCGTTCTGAAGGACCACAAGTCACTCCAGTACTTCAACACGCAGTCCCATTTGACACGCCGCCAAGCAAGATGGATAAGCATCAATCCCCCTATCAGTTACGCATCAAATATAAGCCTGGAAAAGAACTTGTCACAGCCAATGCTCTTTCACAACTCTATGTAGCGTTCATCACTGGGGACAACAGTTTGGACCCAGATTGGCCCATGCTCTACCTGCGCCCAGAGGCAACCTGCTACAAGGGCCTTAACTTGGTCACCATCTCCAAGCTGAAGGACAACAAGAGTCAGTTCACCACTGATGCTGGTAATGTCTGCTGCCGGGCAGAGACAGGTAAAAAGATGCTGTACATTCCCGCCACACAACAAGGGGACACCATCTTGCACTACCACCAAACCTTGGGTCACATCAGAGGGCGTAACCTCTTCAAGATTATGAAACAAAAGGTCTGGTGGCCACACATGCGCCAAGACATCTTGGACCTCCTCAAGATGTGTGTGTTGTGTGAAAAGAATACGTCTCAACCTGCACCTCCCAAGTCTGTCCTACCCATCAAGGCTATGGAACCCTTTGAACAGTGGGCCCTCAACATTGTGGGACCGCTTCCCAAAGACAGACTGGGTAAGAAGTATATTATCACCGCTATCAACTACTTCACTTGTTGGCCAGTGGCCCAGGCCACAACCAACCACACCGCCACCACCGTTACCTGCTTTATTGGCAAAGAAATTGTGGCTTGATTTGGGCAACCCAAGCGTCTCATCACAAATGGTGGGCCTAAACTTGTTGGACACGTTGTGAAGGCATACTGCGTCAAGAACACGCTCCAGCATATAGTCATGACCCCCTACCATCTGCAAGCTAACGGACATGTGGAACAACTAAATGGCTCCCTGGTTCAACTGATTGCCAAGCTCTCACAAGAGCACCCTAACACTGCATGGACTGAGCATCTTCCCACCACTATACTGATCCTGCAAGCAAGAATCAACAGGGGCACTGGGTTCTGCCCTAGAACCCTGGCCTTTGGAACACCTGACAGTCTGACAGGGGTTGAACAGGGGAAACTGTGGTCCAAGGTTCCCAAAAAGCCCCCCTTAGTGCCAACTCCCTCCCTAGACCAATGGTGTGCCAAAGCCTGAGAGATTGAACACAAGCGGATTGCAGGAGGGACAAAAAACCTCAAAGCTAGATACGCCATAGGTGATCCTGTCTACACCCTCAACCCCAATTCTGCCACATTAGAACCCAACCACCTAGGGCCCTTCAAGGTAGCTGCTGTCTATGACAACCACACCTACCAACTTGAGGATGCCTAGGGGAACACCAAGAAACTCCACCATGATGCTTGCGCCCCTGCCGTGCCATCCCCGTACAAAGGTTGTTTGTGTAGACCTTCCCAGACCTTCCGCAGACTCCAGTCCTGGTGTCTGACAACAAGCAGGGAGAAAGGGGGTGTTGCAACCAAGTTTCCAGCCTCTCCCGCTAATGTATCTTACAATACACAGGGGGCACTTGATGAGCTGCCCCTTGACATATCTAACATTATGGATTAATCTGATGGCAGCATCAAATGGCGGGTACTTCATCCTAATTAGGAGCACTGCCAATTCAACTTGCTGATTCCCACACGAGTTAATCCTTGGCTTTGAACCTTAAATGGAACTTCCCACTATGCCACCCCCTTGTGGCTTTGTGGCTTTCCCCATATAGTATATTAATCACAATATCCTACAATAAACAATAAATTATTCTTATTATTCTGTCCTTTCCTATTGGACTGTTGTCTTCCCCAATTCCAAGTACTGAACTCTCATTGGTTCAGTTGCAACAATATAATATTAAATATTAAAGCAAAAGCAAATTAAAAGAGCATATGTCAGATTTGATTATATTATTTTGATAATGAAATAAAATAGATTGCTTTAAGCTTAAAAAATTTAATTTTTCATTAATTAATATATGCTTTTTTTAAAGAAATTAAAGATAAGATCAAGAGCTTTATTTTTGCATTTTATTTTATTTAAAAAGCTCAATTCTTTAGGATTTTATGGTAGTTTGAAGTTAGCACATTTATCTGATTGCTGTTTAGATTAATTTTGAGGTTCAAGTGAGCTGCAAACCTCAAATTAAGCATCTTTTAAATATAATTCTTTAATATTTTATCATTTTAAAAATATGCAGAAGAGTTGTAATTATGTTAATATATCATTTTAATTTATTCACAGTGATTAAAAAGAGGATATGATGTAACAATGATGCTTAGCTGCTCCACATATATCACTTGTGCATGAAAACTGGGGATTTCATTTATTCTAGAAATATAAATTCAAGTTGAAATTTCAAATAAAGCTGTCACATAATTTCTTTCAGAATAGTGTCATAAGGCTTAGTATATAAGAGCTAAAGCACCACCTAAGGTTTACTTCAAACCATCTTCACAAAAAGATATAATTCCTGCAACCAGCACTCTTTTGCAAGGCATCTCTACAAAGCATCTCTTTATCAGCAATCACAAGTCCAATATTATGGAATCTGTTAACTTTACTTCTGCCATGAAGCCATTTTCCTCACTGGGAGCATCAACAAAAAGAGAAATAATTGCTATGCTAAAGAAAGCATTCCTCTTTGTTTCTGGAGGCAATCTTAATTCCTTCATCAATCACTTCTTCACTCAAACTGAGTTTGGAAAAACAGAGTTCATTTCTTTAATTCAAAATCAGAAACTAAATGGGATAATTGACAACTTAAAGGATCTTCTGAAATCTGCTCCTCAAAAGCATCTCCCAGCCTTGAGATCTCTGGTTACTTCCAGTTACTCTTTAAAAGAGCTTACTGATATGGGATTTAATATAACCAAAAGTGAGTTTGAATACTCAAGAAAAATAAATAAAAATAAAAATGTAAGCTTAAACAAAAAAAGCCAAAAAGATAATAACTATTCATTAAAAAAAGAAGTAATCAAAAAATAATTAAAAAACTACTGGAAAATTCTTTTGAAACAAGCCAGTTTACAAAAAAAGCACCAGAAAAAATTTATAATGACATTGAAAAAGAAATGAATGAATATTTAACTGAAATAAAATATTCTCTATTAAAATTAAGAAAAGAAATATATGAATATATGAAAATATGAAAATAAAAAATGAAATTTCAATATCACTTTCAACTTATTATAAATTAATACCAAAAAATATAATCAAGATTAAAAACAAACTGACATGTGTAAAATTTGTAACTTTAAATCATCCTTAGAAAAAAGAAAAGAAAAATGTGAAAGTAAAAACTTATTATTGCCAGAATCTATAAACAGTGACTTAAAAGCTATTAATCAGCACCAAGTCTTTTATGTTCATCAAAATAGGGAATATAAGAAAGATAGCAATGAATTAGATAATGAATTGTGTATTATAGTTATAGATTTTAAGGAGAATTTAAAAGTTGGTGGTGGTCCAATTGAAACCAATAACTGTTTTTATTCCAAAAGACCTATTTTTTATTGGGGTTTGAATTGGTATTTAAAGAAAAGAATAAAGTTAAATATTAATACCATGATTTTTTATCTCAAATATTGTCTCATGGTTTTTTATTTTCAGGTGAGTGTTTTATAAAAATTCTTAAATTAGATATATTTAAAAAACTAAAAAATATAAAAGTATGGACTGATAATGGAAATCATTTTAGATCATATGAGTTTTTATATTACTTATTTAAAGAGGCACCTAAATATATTAAAGGTTCTATAAAATATAATTGTTTTGTAGAATGTCATGAAAAAAGCATTGTTGATGGTTACTTTGATGTAATATCAAAAACATTAAAAGAGAAAGAAAATCAGCTTTATATTAAGAATATAAATGATATTAAAAATATTTTTGAGCAAGAAGAAAAAAGAAAAGAATTATATAAATCAGCGCTATCAGGCTCAAATATCTCTCAAAAGTCATTCTTTTGTATTTATGAGAGAAAAGTTAGGCCTATAAAAAGAGAGCTCAAAGTTAAAAATCTGCGCATTTATCTTTCATATTTGATGAAAGATGGGAAGTTGTATACTTCACCTTTAAAATTTGAAAGTTTCTCAGAATATTCTGAGATAACTTATCATTTGAAATCACGTGATGATACCAGAGAAGCAAAAATATCAGAAGATGCTAGTGGTGCATTAGGGCAAGTTCATGAAGTAGGGCAGCTTACTAGAGGGTGTATTTTAAATAGAGTTATCAGTCTTTCAAAAACAACAAACTTTTTTGAAACAAACTAAGAATATTTATGATGAGTCAAAGATAGGGTAATAGCATTTATAGATTTGGGGCTGCTATTACTCTCCCATGCAACTCATCATAAATATTTTTAGCTTGTAGTATGTAGTAGCACTTAAGATATTTCCAGCAATATTATAAGGTGAAATTTCAATTCTAAAATTGATAAAAAAAATTTTAAAAATATCTAAGCCCAAGATCAATTAAAGATTTGACATTGATTGTATTTTAATCTTTCTGAATAATTTTCATATGAGTAATGTGATTAATTTATAAAATAATCAGTCCAGCACTTAGGCATAACAAGAAAAATAATGACCCAACAGTTTAAACTTATGTTGCAACCAAGTTTCCTGACTTGCCCGCCAATGTATCTTGCAATACACAGGGGGGCTTGATGAGTTGCCCCTTGACGTGTCTAACAACATGAACCAATCTGATGGCAATGTCAAACTTTGGGCAATTTTTCCTAATTAGGAATGCTACCAATTCAATCTGCTGATACCCGCACAAGTTATTCCTTGGCTCTGAACCTTAAATGGAACCTGCCACCCCCTTGTGGCCCATTGGCTTTCCCATATGGTATATTAATCACAGTATTCTATAATAAACAACATCTTATTATATTCATTATTGTCCTTTCTATTGGACTGTTGTCTTCCCCAAATCAAATACTGAATCCTTATTGGCTCAGTTGCAACAGTAGTAGCAGCGTTAGGTTGACAACCTACCTAAAGATAAAATCCCCCAAAGAAAGGACAGAGTACAGGCTGTATGGCTACTCCCCACCAAGAAACCTTCCTTCCTTTTCCCAAGGGGGACATCCCTGACAAGTATGTCATCTGTCAAGACAAACTGGTACTTACAAGTGTGTATAATTGACTCTGCCTTGGGCAGTGCAACGCAAGTGTCACCCTGCCCCAGTCAGACTTCTCCCAGAGCATGCTCAACCTCCAGCTGGTGTCAGGGCCCAGAATGGGCCAGAAAAAACCCTATGTTGCATAGGTTTAACACCTGCAATTGAGCAATTGTGCGGCTAAACAATTGTGTTGTCAATCACACAGATTAACCAAAAGGAAACTAATACCAAGTGGAAAAATGAACCTTAATCAAGGCCAAGCCTAAGGGCAATTTTAAACTGTCCCAAAGCCAAGTGAAAAAGATTTTAATTGACCCACACCCTCTGAAACCCAGAATTGGGGACTTGGGTTGCTAAATGGCCCAAAATTACCCTGCCAGCTTCCCCAGGGTAAAAATAATGAAATGATCCATCTAACTGACAAATCAGGAGTCACCAATGGAACCCAACTTGAGAATAATTCATTGACAACCAATAAGGAGTTGCCAGTAAGTTCAATTACAGTTTCCTAGCAGTATATAGCTGAGAACAGTGGCATCCCCTTTTGTTATTGACATTTTAATCTAATAAACCTTTGTTGGTTAATGCACACTGAGAATTTATAATTTGCAGGGGTTTATTACATTATCACAAATTTTATACTGCTGGTGCTTTTGAACAGAGAGTACCTCCAGTTTCAACACCAGCACTGGGAAACAGAGCAACTTCTAGCTGCCTCCAACTAACCACTGCCAGTCTTTGCCCAATCTCCTAGAGTTCTGGACCAAGAAATAATTCCTGCTCCTGCACCACGTCTCTCCTTTTCTGGTGTCTCTCTGCTCCAACAACTTGCCCAGCCAATCCCAACCATGAGCGCCACCACAGGAGAACTTCCTCTTGTTCCTTCTGCTTCATCATATGATTACAGTAAGTTTGGGTTCGCCTATTTGACTATGCTGGGGCTCACTGAGAAAGTGATACCCCACATGGGAGTGTGGCGTCCCTGGGCTACAGCTGTAATTTATGTGATGCAGATGCCCCCTGTCATCTACTGGGCCTTCCAGGCTTGACCCTTCCCCTTGACCAAAAGTTCCCCTGGGAGTCAGCCAGGCCATGAAATATGGAGTCCTTTGCAGGAGGTGTTGAAGGATCAGACATTATCAGTTGGCTTCACTCTACCAAAACCCGCCTCTGTATCTGTCAAGTACCTGAGCCCATGTGGGTTGCCACTGCTTTAGGCCGCCTTACAGGGCCTGCTGCTGTCTGGTTCACCAACTGGTTCAGCCAGGAAATAGAGATTACTTGGTTGTTGTTTAGGGATGCCACAAAGTCTTACTACAGTGAAACATTTTCACCCATTGTGGTGAGAACTCCCCTACTGGCCATTAAACAGACTGGGTCTGTTCCTGAATATCTTGCTGCCTGCCAGCAAGCTCTTGCCACTGCCCCAGAAGCAGTAACTGATGGGAACACCATGATCCTTACTGTTGGGAATTTTGACCAAACAATGATGCCAATTATGAAGGAGCCCATGGATTGGGACTGTTATAGCCAAATCCATAAATTAGTAGTACAAAATACAAAGATACTAATTATGGCAGAGCTCACAGATATGAATTTCAGCTACCAAACTACATAAAAGGTAGTATAAACTATATGCATATTAGATCAGCATTAGTCTTCTGACCTGAGCCTAAAACTAGCCAATGATAAGCGCTGCCGCGGCAATTAAATAAGACATGATTCTCCGCCGCGGCACTTTAAAAATACACAAGCGCTGTGGCACTGCCTGGCAAATATTGTAGGTGCCAAGGCGCCGCTTTACTTTTACATTGAGCGCCAAGGCGCTGGGTTTGATTCCCCATAATCTCATATTACCATATTTATCACATTAATAAGCATTAAGCTTGCAGTATGCCAGAGAAGTAGGAAGTGATCCTGAAGTACTAAATTATTCCATGCCAGAAAGGATCACCTGTGCTGGGTAAAGATGAAAATATTCTTTTGGTTGATGTGCAATAAGCGCCAAACCTAGATTGATAATTGCACAAATTTGGGGTGTGTTAGAATGTCCTAGAAGACATTGCTAGCAGCCTAGAGATTACCTTGGTAGAAGGTATAAGAGGAATTAATCATTTACAATAAAATCATCTTTATTTTATCCTTAATCTGGTTGAGCTTTATCCTAGTCCTTAAGTGCTTCTGCGCAATCAGAAGCCATTGCTGGGCAACAATCATGGTTCCATTCAATCCTGGCTCTTCTGATACAGTACTACTCATATCTTCACATATGACTGTATTCTGGCAAATGTCCTATGCCCTAAAATCTCAAATAATTGTGACGCTGTAAAGCAAAAAGCGTGACACTTACCTTAATAGTTAATGGGCTTAAACCTCATATCTGCAAGTGGGTTTCCGTAGGTTGCTGCACCTCCATCAACTACTGTTACAAGGCCATTGTGGAGGCCAATAACCAGGCTTCAATGGGCTTCTGTAGATCCAATGACGCACTCCCCAACCTTGTTCTGTACCTGGAAGTGCCCACAATCAAGTAGTCTTCTGCCAGCCCTGCCAACAGGAAAATGGGGTTAAGCGTCCCTGCAAGGGGAAAATCCAGTTAGCACAATTGAGGACCAGGGAAAAGCCTGGGGGTTGTAGTTACAAGAGGTTCTACAACCCCACTTGATCCTCACTCTCAATCCCTCCTAGCAAAGCACCCCTGTGATTACAACATGCATGAAGTTGAAGCCCTCAACGTATTCCAGGTCTACAGCAACAACCCTGTGCTTCAAGAAAGCCATTCTTCAAATAAAGTAACTCTCTTGCTCCATCCCTTCTGTTTCTGTGAGAACACCCAAAAACTATAGCTAGATACTGGGGCCAGTGACACTATGGTTGACCAGGCGTTTGCTGACTCTCAACAACTAGACCAAGTACCAAACAGGTTCAAGGCAGTACAAGTGGCTGACTCCCGTAGAGTAACAATTAACCATGAGATGGTACCCTTCTCTGTGAGGATGGGGAACATTGTCAGGGATCCAGTCTTGAGCAGCCAGCCCATCGTTTTCAGGGGTAACTTGGGCCAGGTTTTTTGCAGGCAAAGCCCACCACAAGAGCAGAGCTAACTTTAAAAGGTAGGAGGCAGACTTTCCTGCCCAGGACAACAGGCTGGCAGCCAGATTATAGTGTCAATTACCCCTGTGAGGGTGATGTACGCAATCTCAAACAGCTTACCAGAATGATTGGTTGGAAGGTTGGGTGAGGAAGCAGGCATAGGTTTTGGGGTCATAGGCGGTTCCATGGGGAGTTCATAAGCAGGGAGATAGTTTAATTTCCCTCTGTACAACTTGGCTGTTGAAAATATCCACAGGCCTTGTCAGTTTTATCTAATTGCAGATTGTATGTAGGCCAAGGGATCAAGTTCAAGTATCTTCTCCGGGGTGTATTCATTGTATTCAGACTTCAGAGGGTAGTTGGTAAAATGGATGGGTCCAAAGGGTACACCAGTAGGACAGAAAACAGCAGGTGGTGAAGCAGGCAGACCAGGAGATCTCAAACTGAATTAGTAGACAGCAAATACAAAGTAAGGCAATAGCTGTGTGGGCCAAATTAACATAACCTTTATTCAAAAATGGCAATAAGTTTGGAGCACAGGGTCCTTTGGTCTATATAGTACCCCACCTCCAAACTTAACATTTTCCATGGGGGGTTCATCAGGGCATTGGGAAGGGCAGGGCCGGGGGAACTGGGTGCTTGGGTCCAAAGGCAGCAAAATGGCACTTGATCTGGGAGTTCTTTCATTGGTCAAGAATCTCAATTTGGCTACCTGATTATCTTGCTCTAGCGTTATGGTCATGGGGACGGGTTGCAGGCCTGTGCCTCTTTCCTGGGTTGGCTCCTGATTAGTTGCTGGTGTAAACTTCAAACTCATGAAGCTAATAGTTGTCGCTTTGGTACCTCAATTAGGCGCTGTGATTGGTATTCCACTTGGTGCAACAATTCCCTTGGTTTGGCTTGTCTCACTGCATGGGCCAACATTCTTGGTATCAGCTTGTTGGAGCTCAATCCCAGAAAAACGCGGGCGGATGGTCCTGCAGTCCACAGGTCGGGCGGCCCAAAGGAATCCAGGGTCAGGGTTTGATTCCTGCTCCTGGGCCCAGGTTTCCAGATAGGAAGAATTGTCAATCCTGAAAAACATCCAGGTTAAGCTCTCTGGGCTAATCATGGCAGGGCTCAGCCACAATGTCATTGCTTGCCTTGACTGGCTTTGTAACAACTGTCCATACATTGACTGAGATATGTCTGTAATTATCCTCAATAGAAATGGGGTGGGTTTCCAGATATATCCTGTCAAGATGAACAAGTTGCTTTGCAATACTGTGTTTTTCAAAATAACAAAAACGGGCTCATATGATTTCAAAGGGGGAAACTAGACTTCAATCAATGCTCAGTCAAAGTTATCCGCACAGAACCACCTGCGGCCCTCCCCTTGACTACCCTGTCCCCCCAGCACTTGCCACGCTCCTCATAGAATATAAAGATGTTTTCAGTGAAGCACTGGACCAGCTACCCCCTCCCCAAGAAATCCAGCATGCTGTACAACTGCAAGGGTTGCTTCACAAAGCACATACCCTCTATTGCCTAACATCAAAAGAAGATGAGACCATCAGCCAGCACCTCATAGACACACTCAATAAGGGCTTTATCCGCCCCTTGCTCTTGCCATACGGGGCTGCTATCTTCTTTGTAGCCAAGAAGGACGGGTCCCTTTGCTTAGTCACAGATTACTGCGCCCTAAATGAGGTGACTGTTAAAAAAATACCCCTGCTGTTGATTGATGCCGTGTTCTGAGGCGCACCACAGACACACAACGGGTAATCCTAACCTTAGGATTGGATTTGTACTAAGTCTCAGTTAGATGACAGGGAAGGCAATAGTGTTTACCTTGAGGCCCTGGAAGAAATAACTCTACTAGTTGTGGCTAGAGAGAGGCGCAGAAGTACAGAAGACACAAAGACAAAAATGTGAATATAAATTAAATTTTATTGGTGAATTTGAAATGGAATATATAGTGGTTAGGAATACCACAAAACACTACCAGGACGGTAGGATCACTTGCCACAAGCATGAGTGGGGCAAGTGAGTTGCGCAGAGTCAGAAAGCCAAACAATCATACTTCCTGAAGCAGAAGCCAGTTCATTTCGAGAGTCAAACGCAAAAGCAAGAGATTTGTCCTTGAAATGGCCCAACAAAGGCAAAATTGAAACATGGTGAATGCTGTTATTCACAACATTGCCCCCCTCTAGATTGGCCTTTGGGGGGTGATACTTGCGGAGAAACTTGGCGTGTACACGAGCAAAAGGGCAACCACTGGAGAGGAGCTTTACAGTGTACTCAGATCCTTGTTTGAAAGTCACCTCTAAAGGGCTGATCCATAGGGAGTCCAGTTTGTGCACGCGCCCACCCACACAGTGTTGATAGTATAGGACATGGTCACCAACAGCAAACTCAGGCAAGGGGGAGCGCCCAGCGTTGTCAGGAGAGAGCTTGAGCACCTTAGCCTTATATGCGTAAGTGTAGGCAGTGGCTTGTATCTCAATGATGTGGTTGACTAAGTCTTTGATGTAGTTGTCAGGGTTCATGGCCTTATCAGAGGAGAGTAGGGGAACCCCCAAGAGTGACAGAGTGGTGGCTTTACTCCAATACAACATGGCAAAGGGGGAATACCCTGTGACCCAATGTCTGCTCAGACAATAGGCAAAGAGGGCAGCAGGTAAGTATAGATCCCAATTGGCAGCGTCAGAGTAGGTGAGTTTCCTCATGATAGAAACCAGTGTCAAGTTGGCACGCTCAACTGCCCCATTAGTGGAAGGATTATAGGGGGCAGAGAAAGACTGGTGAGTTCCTAATGCTTCAACAACAGAGGATAAAAGTTTGGCATTGAAGTTGGTTCTGTTGTCTGACAACAGCACTTAGGGACAGCCATGGCAGTAGAAAAAATCCTGCAGCAGGAAGGCAGCAGTAGTCTTAGCAGTGATGTCTTTAGTAGGGCAAGCTTCTACCCACTTGCTGAAGTGGTCAACGGCAATCAGGATAAAGTGGCATCCAGAGCGTGAGCAGGGGAGAGGGCCTACAGCATCAATGCTAACCGTATGAAAAGTGTGTTGAGGGGGAACAAATTTGAACTCATGAGAAGCAGCTCAAGGCCTCTGAAGTTGTCAGTCATGGCAACTAGCTATGACATCTGGGATCAACAGACAAAGATTCTCCCAGAAGTAATTCTTCTGAAGCCAGTCAAAGGTCTTGACAATGCCTCCATGGCCAGTCTCTCTATGGGCTTGTGACACCAATGAGAGGCAAAGACTGGGATGCACGTATGGCAGATATTGACCCCGCACCTTCTTGAAGAGTTGGTTGTTGTGTATGAGGGTATCTTCAGACAATTTTCTCAAGGCAAGTTGAACCTCTTCTGTCTCACTTTCCCAGGAAGAAGGGTAGCCAATTAGCTCGTACAGGCGGTCTGCCTCAGCAGGATGTAGGGCAAGGATGGGCATTTGGGATAGCCTTTCAGCATTCTGATGTTGAATCCTGGGGTAATGGAGCACAGTGAAGTCATAACCTTGCAGGCAGAGAGCCCATCTAGCTAAGCATTCTTCAGGCTCCTTAAGTTGTTGTATCCATTTGAGCAAAGCGTGGTCAGTGACAACAGTGAAATGGGTACCATACACGTAGTGATGGAATTGTTTGACTGCATGCAGCACAGCAAGGCATTTCTTCTCTGTAACACTATAATTCTTCTCATGCTTATTCAGCACACGGGAAGTATAGGCTACAGGGAAGTCCACACCTTCATTGTCAAGCTGAGCCAAGATATCCCCAATAGCAAGGTCACTAGCATCAGTATACAAGATGAATTCCTTATTGTAATTGGGATACACTAAAATGGGTGCTTCTTTGAGTTTCTGTTTTGTAGACTCAAAGGCTTGCTGTTGACTGGCAGTCCATTCAAAAGGGACATTACACAATGGTTGGACCAGGGGTTCACTAGTATCAGCAAAATCAGGGATGAATGGTCTATAGTAACCCATCATTCCCAGAAAGACTTGTACTTCTCAGAGGTTGGTGGGTGGAAGCATTTGTTCAATGGCTTCAACCTTCTTGGTCATTGGACAAATTCCTGTTTGGGTTACTTCATGGCCCAGGAATTCAAGGCGGTCTTTGAAGAAAGCACACTTAGAAGGCTTTAACTTGAGGCCAGCTTCTCGGATCTTTATGAACACCTCTTTAAGATGGGCTAGGTGATCAGTGAAAGTTGCGCTGAAGACTGTTATATCATCTAGATAGACTAAGACACACAACAACTTCAAGTCACGCAGGATGGAGTCCATGGCCCTCTGGAAAGTTGCCAGGGCATTACAGAGCCCTTATGGCATACAAGTAGGTTCAAACAATCCTTCTGATGTGATGAGTGCAGCCTTCTGACGGTCTTCAGGAGAGAGGTCAACTTGCCAGTAGCCAGACGCCAAATCCATGGCAGAGAAAAACTTAGAACCTCCAAGGCGTCAAAGGGCGTCATCAATGCGTGGTAAGGGATAGGAATCTTTCTTGGTTAGAGAATTCAACCTTCAATAGTCCATCACAATCTGGTGTTCACCATCCTTATTCTTTAAGATGAGCAGAGGAGAAGCCCAGGGACTCTGAGAGGGAGCTAGCAGTCCAGCGTCCAGCAGTTGTTTGAGCTCCTAAGAAACCTGCACATCTTCCACTTGGCTGCAGCGGTATGGCTTGGCACAAAAGGGAGGAGCATCTCCTGTGTCAATCTGATGTATCACACCTTTGGCTAGCCCATAATAAGTACTATCTTTAGTAAAGATGTCTGAGAATTGGTCTAGTAAATCAAGCACCTCTTCCTGTTGGACTGGGGACAACTGAGGGAAGTCTTGGGCAGTGAACAGGGATAGGACTTGAGGCTTTTCTTTGGGTATATTAAAGTCTTCAAACGTTCCAAAGGGGTGAAGAGACAAGACTTCAGGAGCATTTAACAACTTTCCGTAACCAACAACCTGTCCTCTGGATACAGTCATAGGAAGCGCAGTAAGGTTGGCAACTAGTAATTGAACGGGATCCTTGTGGGAAACGTCTAGAATTCCAGGACAAAGGTAAGGCTCGTTACGCCCCAGAGAAGGAGGGGAATACAGCTCTAAGAAAGTCTGTTCAGGTAGTTTATATGATATCTGTGAGTCTATGATATCTGAGAGCCTGGGGGATGGTGATAGCAGACGTGGCCATGAGAGGGATTCCCTCAGTTGCAGGACAAGCCATGGGAGGACACTTCATGTTGGTGGAATGGGTTTGATATTTTAGGAAGAAAACCCCAGTGGGGTACTCCAGAGTACATGTCTTCAACCGTTTACCAGGAACTTTGATGGGCTCCTCAAATATCAGAGGGACTTTGTATCCTAGGATAGAAAGATAGCCATCCTTTAGGTTGATGATCCCATTATATTCCCAAAGGAATTGGGTACCAAACAAAAGGTCATAGCTTTCATTTTCTAGAACAATAGCCAGCGCAGCCAACAGGAGTTTACCAAATTGCATTGGTAAGGCAGAGTACGCACCAATGGCGCAAATCATGGAAAGACCAGCGGTGCCATAGGATTGATGGTAGTTGAGATCAGGGGCCAGCTTAAGTTTCTTCATCAGTTTAGAAGAAACAATGTTGACAGGAGAACTGGTATCCAGGACGGCTTTGGTCTTGACCTTTTAGATAGATATCTCTACTCAGGTAGTGGTGCGTCCAAAGGGTGGCAGAACAGCCAAGATATCCTGTGCCTCAGCTAGTTCCTTGTCCCATTTCTCAATAATGCATTGTAGTCCCGGAAACTCCTTATATACAGTTTGGAGAGGGAGTGATACAGATACATTCTTGAAAACGGTGTCTGCAACTTCAGCGGCTTCCTCTGATGATTCCACTAATACAGGGGACCGTTTTGCCTGAGTAAGATAGGGGCAGGAGACAACTGCTTTGGCCTCAGACAAGGGCTTGGCGGTTGTTGTAGTCTTCCCAGATTGTAGCTTGTAGGGAACAGCAATAGTCTCAGGAATGGCAAGAACAGAATACCTTTATGCATCATGGTCTTCCACATCAGATTCATCCACATCAGAATTTTCAGAAATTTCATGGAACAGGAGGAGGATAGGAGGTGCTTCATCATCAGCAGGCTCAGAGTCAGTAGCAGGCGGGGGTGTAGGAGGAGACTGGGAAGAATTGTCAACCAAGAGCATCTCTGCCTCTAGGTTGACTGTTCTTTTCCTGACTGATCCTTGGGATCAGCTCCTTCAACCCGCGGATTGGTGCAGACACAAGAGTGGTGGCCTATCTGACCACAGTTGTGGCAACCCTGACGTCAAGGAGGAGTCTGGGAGTTCATAGTGAGGATACAAGGGCCGCGAGAAGAGGAGCCAGAGTTGGAAGTGGCACAACTTTCCCAAACAACTGCCCCAGAATGGGTAAGATGCATATCTTGTAGCAGTGTTTTTATGCTTTTCATGGAGGACAGCATAGCCTTGTGGGCCTTGAAATGGAGGCATAGGAGTTGATTCACCTTGAGGGCCTAGGCTCAGGCCATATATGCTTCATGCGCCGTCAATTGTCTGCTTGTTATTAACTGTTGTCCCTCCATGTAAAATCTGTCGGCAAATTCAGCTAATGTCTCTTTGGGTTTGAAGGATATGTGCATGAAAGCATCCTTTTTCACCTCCAGGCTAAGATCACCACCAAACTTGTCAATCAAGAGTTGTTTCATGTCCTCCCAGGTCTCAATAGAGGGCAGCTCTGGAACAACTACCTCCTGACAGGTCGGGTGTAGGCAAGTCAGAATATGTTCTTTCTTAACTTCATCTGATGCTTGTATCATAGCAGTCTTGTAAATAGTTAAAAAGGCTGCAATAGTCAAGGTTTTAGGATCAAACACTTGCTTAAAAGTAGGCTTGAAGTGTGCCTCAGGAGTTGGACCACCATTGTTGCTATCAAGTACATTTATGCACGGGGAGAACTCAGCTTCAGATTTGGAGGGGGTTGTCTAGCCCACAGTTGTCAAACACTTTCTTCAAGGGTTGTCAGAGTCTTGGTGGTTCTGGCGCCTGTAGAGTTAGCTAGAGCGGTCTGTCGTTCAGTCACCTCTAAGCGTTGTCCTTGGGTAGTGACAACTGTGGAGAGTTCAGCCAGTTGCAAAGTAAGAGATGGCCCCACTGATAGGCAAGGGGTGAACCTGTTGTTTACCGAGTCAATCAGCTCATTCATCTCCTGTACGTCTCTGTCCAACTCAGTCTGGTCTCGTTTCAAATGGTCCACCTCATTAGCTAGGGCAATAAACTCCCTAGCACAGTGGATTCAAGGAGCCCCATCCAAACCAGGACAACATCCATCTTCCTTGTTAACCCCATGTGGACTAGCAGCGGCCGTCACTACCTCATGTAAAGCAGCAACTTCTTGCTGTAGTTCAGCAACCTGAGCAGTCAGCGCAAGGACCTGGGGATCAGGTTGAGGCATTTCAGTAGAACGTCCTTGGCTACGAGTGGAAGCATGTAATTCCCAGATGGCCTCCCAGATTCTCTGCTCTCTTTCCACCAGATCACCACCAGGAGGAGAAGGTGGAGCATCAGGTTTGGGAGAGGACAGCTCATTCACCTGATTCTGAAGTTTAGCAATAGCGGTGGCAGTGGTAGCTCTTTCTTGATTGAATTCCGCACCAAGCTCATTTAGACCTTGGGCAGCAAGGTCAGCTATCTGTTGCAATTACTCAAAGGAATAGACACTGAATGCATTGAGCTGTTGCACTAGACACTCAAAATTGGAGAGATAAGCGTTTAGGGTGGAGTCTACTTGAGTTTGCCAGGGTTGTTCTAACTGGTGAAACTCATGGAGTTGCTCCCTAACGTACTCAGGGATGGACTGGCAGATTTGCTCAATGGAATTGAATAAACATGTTTGAGAGGGGAAAAATCACGCTGATTGTCAGATATCAGGGAAAACAGGGAATGAAGCCATTGTTGGTAGGCAGCAAACTGGCCCCAATGATGGGTAACAGCTGCTTGTAGAGACGAGATTTCTTGAACATGGAGTCCCAACACCATCTGGTGATGGGCCAAGGCGGGCTGTACAAAGGATGACAGCAGGTGATCAGAGGAGCCAGCTGCTGAGAGGAGATGTTGTGGAAACTGAGGGGCCACAAATAACTCATAGTATTTGGCACAGCTAAACTGTAACTGAAGGCAAGGGATGACCCCGTCCCGAGCTATCCCAAGGGCTACTGCCATGACTTGTTCCAAGTCAGGGGTACCCATAGGGTAAGCAACTAAGCGGGGACCATTCCCAAGGTTCAGTACAGTAGGGACAATAGGCGGGTTGGCAATATCTTTCTCAATAGGAGGGCTGGTGATTTCAGGTGAGGTTGACTCCCAAATAGGCGGAGGCAAGGGACCTTCAAACGTAGATGCAAAAGGGATAATCAAGGGGCTTACAGCCCCTGTAGTGAGCACCATTTTTGTCATGTTCTGAGGCGCGGCACAGACACACAACGGGGAATCCTAACCTTAGGATTGGATTTGTACTAAGTCTTGGTTAGATGATAGGGAATGCAGTAGTATTTACCTTGCGGCCCTGAAAGAATAATCTCTACTGGTTGTGGCTAGAGAGAGGCGCGGAAGTACAGAAGACACAAAGAGAAAAAATGTGAATATAACTTAAATTTTATTGATGAATTTGAAATGGAATATATAGTGGTTAGGAATACCACAAAACACTACCAGGACGGTAGGATCACTTGCCACAAGCATGAGTGGGGCAAGTGAGTTGCGCAGAGTCAGAAAGCCAAACAATCATACTTCCTGAAGCAGAAGCCAGTTCATTTCGAGAGTCAAACGCAAAAGCAAGAGATTTGTCCTTGAAATGGCCCAAAAAAGGCAAAATCAAAACATGGTGAATGTCGTTATTCACAACAATTGACAACCTGTTTGACACTTGAGGGCACAAAGGTCTTTAGCAAGATTAATCTCACCGCAGGGTACAACCAGGTCCACATTGTACCAGGAGATGAGGCAAAAACTGCCTTCTGTACATGCTACAGGTTGTTCAAGTGCTGGGTCATGAACATTGGAATGACTATCTCTCCTTCCACCTTTGCCATGTTAATGAACAAAGCATTTGAGGAATTGATTGGGATTTTTATTGTTGTGTACCTTGACAACATTATTGTCTTCAGTCAAGATCAAACCATGCACCTCCAACACCTCCGTGCTGTCCTTGAAACCCTTCAGAAGAACCAGCTAAAGACTAAGCCCTCCAAATGTGAATTCCTCAAGTCAGAGCTCTTGTTTCTTGGGCACACCAACTCTGCCTAAGGTATAAAACCTTACCCTGCCAAAATCAAGGCAATCACAAGCATGCCACCTCCCACCAATGTGAGCCAGGTGTGTACATTCTCAGGCATGGTTGCCTAAGTTCAAAAGTTTATTCCCAATTGCAGGGAATTAATTGCACCTTTCACTGAGCTCCTGAACACTAAACAGAGCTTTCACTGGACTCCTGTCAGAGATCAATCTTTTAAGACGTTGAAGCAAAGACTTACAACTGACCTGTATTGCAATTCCCTAATTGGAACCACCAATAAAAACTTGAGACTGATGCCTCTGACAGAGCTATAGGGGGCATGCTAAAGATAGAAACTGATAATGAAACCTTCCTCCCCATGATATACAAGTCCAGGAAGCTCACCAACTTGGAACAATGTTACCCAATACATGACAAAGAATTAGCGGCAACTGTGCACTGCGTTGAGAAGCAGTGCTGTTACTTGGAAGGGGCCACCTTCCCACCCTGTATCTTGAAAAATCAAAAGTCACTCAAATACTTCAACATGAAGTCCCCCTTGACATGCCATCAAGCAGGCTGGGTTGAGCGTCTATCCCCCTACCAGCTGTGCATTGAGTACAAGCCTGGGAAGGAACTTGTCACAGCCAGCACTCTCTCCAGATTGTATGTAGTGTCCATCATGAAAGACAATGGCTTAGACCCAGACTGGCCCATGCTCTATCTACTTCCTGAGGCCACTTGTTATTAAGACCTTAACTCTGTGACTATTTTCAAATTGAAGGACAACAAAAGTCAGTTTATCACTGACACTGGCAATGTCTGCTGCCGGGCAGAGACAGGTGAGAAGACACATTATATTCTCACCACACAGCAAGGGGATAGCATACTACATTACCACCACACCTTGGGTCACATCAGAGAATGTAAAATCTTCAAAATCATGAAGCACAAGGTTTGGTGGACCTGTATACACCAAGACATTTTGGATCTCCTTAAAACAAGTGTGGTGTGTGAAAAGAACACGTCTAAACCTTCACCCCCAAGTCTGTTCTGCCCATTATGGCCATGGAACTCTTTGAGCAGTGGGCCCCCAACATTGTTGGGCCTCTCCCCAAAGACCAAATTGGGATGAATTACATCATCACAGCCATCAACTACTTCATCTGTTGTCCAGTAGCATGGGCAATCACTAATCACACTGCCACCACCATCAATTGCTTCATTGGCAAGAAAATTGTGGCCTGCTTTGGGCAACCCAAGCGTCTCATCACAAATGGTGGGCCTAAATTTTTTGGGCATGTCATGAAGGCATACTGCGCCAAGAATGCCTTTCAGAAAATCATCACAGCCCCATACCATCTGCAAGCCAACGGACACATGGAACAATTGAATGGTTCACTGGTTCAACTAATTGCCAAACCCTCACAGGAACATCCTAATACCATGTGGACTGAACACTTGCCCACTGCTCTACTCATCTTTCAAGCAAGAATCAACAGGGGCACCGGGTTCAGCCCCAGCACCCTGGCTTTTGGGACGCCTGGCAACTTAACAGGGTAGAGCAAGGAAAACTGTGATACACAGTTCCCAGAAAACCCCCCTTGCTGACCACTCCTTCCCCAAGCCAGTGGCGTGCCAAGGCTCTAGACATTGAACACAAGCAAATTGAGGGGGGACAAGACACCTCAATGCCAGATATGCTGTGGGTGACCCTGTCTACGCCCTCAACCCCAATTCAGCCAAATTAGCACCCAACCACTTGGGACCCTTCAAGATAGCCACGTTCTATGACAACCACACCTACCAACTTGAGGATGCCCAAAATAACACTAAGAAGCTTCAGCACAATTACTTGTGCCCCTTCTGCGCCATCCCCACACAAAGGTTGTTTGTGCGGAACTTCCTAGATCTACTGCAAACTCCAATCCTAGTGTCTGACAACAAGCAGGGGGCAAGGGGGGTGTTGCAACTGAGTTTCCAGACTCTCCTACCAACATATCTTATAATACACAGGGAGCGCTTGATGAGTTGCCCCTTGATGTGTCTAACAACATGAACCAATCTGATAGCAATGTCAAACTGCAGGCACTTTCTCCTAATTAGGAGTGCTACCAATTTGACCTGCTGATCCCTGCACAAGTTATTCCTTGGCTCCCAACCTTACATGGAACCTGCCACCCCCTTGTGGCCCGGTGGTTTTCCCATATGATATATTAATCACAGTATTCTATAATAAACAATATCTCATTCTATCCATTCTTGTCCTTTTTATTGGACTGTTGTCTTCCCCAAGTCAAATAATGAATCCTCATTGGTTCAGTTACAACACTTACACAAGGACAGGAGATAAAACCATACTTACTGGAACTAAATTGTTGACTTTAAGCTTAAAAGAATGCTTTAAATTATTAATAATATCTGTAGTATTGAAAGTGTATTACAGAGCCGCTTGAGTTGACTAGGAAGTTGTTAATGTCACCAGGTGGTTATTGAGCTTCTGATTGGCTAGATTTACTCAATCCTACATTTTTATGGCTTGTGCTAGCTTCAATACTCATGTCTAAATTTAAGCCCAGGTGATGTGATAGTACAGGGGGGTCTTGGGCTTGAGTTTTTTCCCTAGTTTTAATGACTTAACAACCATACTATCATAAGTACAACTGTCTTAATCTTGACCATGTTGAGCTATTATATTCAGCATGCATGTTCCATCAGGGCCATAGTTGTTAGGAACATTATAAAAAATGGTTCTGATACAGAAGCAGGGGATACCTGTTCTTAATTTTGAATTTTTTAAAAGCTCTGTAATTGGCAACAAGGTGTAAGCTTCTATTGTAAATTCACTGCCACCTCTGGCTTTGGATCACACAATCTTCCTTTGTCATACCAAGAAAGGCTCTAAAACGCCCGCCAAACCCCTCCATTCTTTAAATGATTTAGCTCACACAGTAGATGAGAGGTTTGTGTTAGCCTACCCTGCAGAACCTTTGCCTTTGGTTGCTCCCTCCTGGGAAGAAACACTGGTTAATTTAGACTACTTATTAGCTTGGTATTGCCCGCTTCTAAAAACCATTAGAGCTAGCCAATCAGAGGTTGCCACATTGACACTAAACAACCCAAGTGAATTCCAAATGACCAGTGCCTCTTCCAGCCAATCAGATCTGACTGCGGAAATTGGAATGAAACCCTCCAGTCTCCCTGCCCCTGCCTAGCAAAGTTTTGCCTCCAGCCAATTGGATTCAGTTCCACTGTCATGTGACCCATCTTACTTGCAGCCCATTCCTTTTATGCAAGCAAGGGGACTTCTAGTCCCCTGCTTGTCTATTTTCCAATATATTAAAAAGTTTGGAGTCCTTTGCAACTTATTTTAATTGCTATTGCTGTTGGGACCCAGTTTTGTGTTCTTGCAGCCTAAGGATTAAAGTGTTAGTCACTGTTCAAAGCTTACCTTGTGCCAGCCAGTTTCAAACCTGGCTTCTCTTCTGGGCCCCTATACTAGTGTTAATTTACCTAGTCGTTGTCTTCTCTGCTTTTGCTTTTGAAAACAGAGTTTGAACTTCAAATCTTCAATTGATTTTCTTTATAATCACTATTATTATTTTGAATTTTCTCTTAAAATTGTTGTTTTTGAACCCGCTCTTGCTTGCCGTTACAACCAAGGCTCCCAAGACCATAGTAAAGCTGTTTAAACCTGTTCTGCTGCTCTTTTGCTATATTCTGTTAAGACTACCCTGCCTACACTTCTCTCACTCTTTTTTTGTCAAAAATTCATACCAACCTGCTCCAAATTTTGTGGAGAATATTTCTATGATACTCCCAGCTCTTAAATTTGTGGTATTTTCCCTGGCTCCGTTCTTGCTGCTTCTGTGGTCCACCTCCCCTGATTTGTGGGGGAAAATCTCTTCATCAGCCCATCTTGTAGGTAGAGACCCTTCTAGTCTCTGGGACCTCCCCAGCGGCCTTCTCTTTTATGGAGAGGCTGTGGTCAAGAGCCTGACGTGTGATGACTTGGACTTGGACACTGTGGATCATACTTCACCCATTTCTGAAGAAGCTGTGCCTCCCATGCCTCCCCTCCTCAGTGTGGTCCAGAGCCATTCAGTACCCCTCGGGCCCTCCAAGGTGTCCTCTCCCACTCCCCTTGGTTGCTCACCGGCCTGATACTGATGAGCTTGAACGCCTACTTCCCTCAGTTGTCCCTGGTGTCCTCCCTGTGGTCCCCCCTCTGAGCGGCCATCCCAGTTCTTCACTGGATGGCATCTTGGTGGTTTGTTTCACCGGGATGGGAGCCAAACTTAGTTAGTTTAGCCCCCCTCTCTCACATCTATCTTTTTATCTACAAAGAAGATTGCTACACCAAAAGAAGACTTGTATGGTCTCATTTTTCCTTTTTTTCAACGTTTTATCTAGGTATTTATTTAGTGCATCATATTCTTGTGGTGTTAACCAGTAGATGCAATGAGCTTTAGGTAGACTCCCTTTTAGGTCAATTTTTGTGTTAGATACCCCTGAAAGGCAATAAGACTGACAGTTTCTACTGGAATACAGAGGGATACTATTAAACAAAGTGCTGGTGTACAGGGTTCTATTAATGTGAGACATCCAAATTTTTAAAATGAACGATCTCATATGTACAATTATCCCAGTCAATCTTGAAGACATAATTTTTCTCTTCTGTTTCAGTAATATTCATAAATACATGATCTCTAATTTGAATGTCAAGTTAAGTTGGATATAAATGATGGTTTACTTCTTCTTGTTGTATTGTGAGTGTGGCACTATCTCAATAAATGTGAGGTTTTGTGTCATAGCCCATACCGGAGTCCAGCTGGACTCCCACAGGGGAGGTGGGCCAGGCCTGAAAGGTCATTTATACAATTGGTGTGATACTGACAATATACGTTTACAGCAGTGGCCAGGGGGCGCCAACTTCTAGTTTGGGGCATAACCTGATTGGCCGGCTCTAATAATGTAATTTAGACAAACCCCAACTTACTGAATTATTAGGCAAGAGGCACATTGGGAAAAGGGGGAGTGGCTGGGATCTCCTTTATGATAGTCAGAATTGGGCCTCTAGAATGGCCAAGAAGAAGATCCAGGTGGTGAGAATGGAAGAACTCCAAGGCAATGGTGCAAGGTGGTGTAACCAGGTGGACAGAAGCAGTGTCACAAGTGAAATTTGTCTACTGATCATCAAAGGGACAGTGTCCTGCCCGTGTAACTCAAAACTTGATCCTAATAATGAATCACTACTGACCAACAAAGGGACAGTGTTCCACCCCCAGGTTCAAAGCCCAAATTCCTAGGAACTGCCAGCCCACAGATCATTAGACTTAAATCAGGAACCAACCCAATTTTGGAGAAATCATTGACCCTGTCTAAAAAAGCACTGACCACTTGCAAATTATACCTGGACGTAGACCCGCCCAACCTAGCAGTTGGCTGGCCAAAATTAGAGAGTTTTCCTGTGATTTGCCAGCACTCTGCCAATGAGGTGTCACAAAATCAGATCCAAAGCCAGTGCCTGCCTCTGTGGCCTGGAGGGCTGCAGGATGATGACAAATTCCCCAAAACTAAGTTGAAAACCAAAATTCTTTATCCAAGCTCAGCTAATAACACACCACTGCCTGTTAATGCCACCAAGATTTTCCAAGCCCATGTAAATTCCATCACCTGGCCCAAAGAAAGAATAAAAAGTTTTTCTATGACTGATGAGCATACTTATACCCTGAAGTTACCAGAAAGTTGCACATTGCCATTCTTGCAATAAAAGTGTTATGAGCATTTGGTTCTCCAAAGTTATCCCATACTTACTCTTTACACTTTTAAATTCACAGAACAATTACTCTCACACTGTCCTGTTGGCCTATCATTTACCAGAAGCAGACGCCAAGCCACCCAAATTACATCAATTTCCAGTAATTTTCTACAGCCCAGCATATCTCTCTGAGTATTCCCCCAAGCTGTCTTACTTCTTACACATGACTTCACCAGTGACCCCCCAACCTAGCCACCTGCAGGAACAAGAGAACACAGCCAATAAAATCTCTACCCAGCTGTTTGGCATCCTCTATATTACGCTTACTGGCCTTGTTAATTATATGGTACCTGCCAACAGACCTTGGGACCTATTAGGAAAATTTTTCACCTACATTGTGAAGTTAGCACCCATCCTGTGGTAGACCCTTCCCCCCATGATTGTGAGGCACCCACCTGCTGACCATCCCAAACCCACTACAGGTTGGCTCCCTGACAAGCAGAGCCAGGAGGGAAAAGATAGGTTTGGGTGTATTGTGTAGTAGATTCACAAAGAGGCGTAAAAAGAACAATTATATTGGTGCAAAAATAAATAATTCCTGCAAGAAAATAATGAGTTCTGGGCATAAAGTTGTTTATTTTATGATGCAAGCAGTGAAGAAGGCTTTCCCTTCTCACTACTTATACTTACTGAAGAATACTTAGTCTTTTGTGCCACCAGAGACCTGGTGGCATCATCTTCAGTGATAATTAAAAATGGTTTGAAAATTGTGCACTGGGACCTGGGGAGGGAAAGGCATCGGCTGTTTCTTCATGGTCATGAGTTTGGCTGCAGCATTCCAAGATGCCACAGCTATTATTAGAACCCACAAGAATCTGGTTGCCCAATTGAGTGGTTGGGCAAGTGCCAGTACAATATATCATTTCCTGATAATAAGAAGTCCTTATTTGTTGTTTCTCCTCAATTTCAGGGTTTTGTGACATGTGAGCCTCACAAATTCCTGGCCATTTGCAGTCAAAAGGAGGAGGTTTTTTTCTGGCAAGACAGTTGGTAGTGTTTTTCACGTAATTTTTTGTACTATTGTCAGAAATCCAGTCTTGGGCAGCTGGCCTGTTGGTTTTGAGATCACTCAGGCCAGGTTTTTTGTGGGTAAAGCCCACCACAAGAGAAAAGCTAACATAAAGAGGTAGGAGAAGTACTTTCTTACCCAGTACCACAGGCCAGCAGCTGGGATTATAGTGTCAATCACCTCTGTGAGGGTGATGTACACAATCCCAAACAACTTATCAGTGTGGTTGGTTGGAAGGTTGGGTGAGGAAGCGGGCATAGGTTTTGGAGTCACAGGCGGTTTCATGGGGAGGTTGTAAGCAGGGAGATAGTTGAATTTCCCTCTGAACAACTTGGGTATTGAGAATATCCACGGGCCTTGGTGGTTGTATCTAACTGCAGATTTTATATGGGCCAAAGAATCAAGTTTGAGTATCTTTTCTGGGGTGTAGTCCTTGTTTTCAGGTTTCAAAGGGTAGTTGGTGAAATGGACAGGGCCAAAGGGTGCACCTGGAGGACAGGAATCTGTGGGCAGAGGGGCAGGAGAGCCAGGAGATCTTGTACTGATTTGATAGATGGCAAATACAAAATAAGGCAATAGCTGTGTGGGCCAAATTAACATAACCTTTATTCAAAAATGGCAATAAGGTTTGAGCGCGGAATTTATAGGCATATATAGAATCCTGTCTCCAAACTTAGTATTTCTCATGATGGTTTCACCAAAATATTGGGAAAAATACGGGCAGGTGTTCATGAGGCCCAGGTGTGGGAGCGGCAAAATGACACCTTGGCTGGGTTTTTTCTCATTGGTCAGACTGTCCAAATTGGTCACTCAATTTTCTTGATTTTGGGCTGTGGTCACAGGGTTGGGCCACAGGCCCGTGTCTTCTCCCAGGAACGGCTCTTGATTGGCCGCCAGTGTAGACTTCAAGCTCATGAAGCTAATGGTCAGAATTTTGTTGCCTTTATTAGGCGCATTGATTACTTCTCAATTTGGTGCAATGCTTTATTTGGTTTGGCTTGTTTCACCATTTGGGCCATGATTCTTGGCCTCAGCTTGTGGGGACTTGACCCCAGGAAAACACAGGCAGGCAGCTCCTTGGTCCCCAGGCCCACAAAAATTCAGGGTCAGGGTTCAAATCCTGTCCTTGGGCCCGGGTTTCAAGGGTGAAAGAATTGTTAATCTTGAAAACTATCCCCAGACAGGCTAGTTAATTGTCTTAGGCTTGATGGGCCCTGACATTTTGTCTTTCTTATCCATTCTAAGCCAAGCACTAAATCATATTTAGGTATTGGGATGATGGGACCACTAAGGGTAGTTTAAACATCCCCTATCTGTGCCTGGAAGGGTTTCCCTCTTTATTGACCGGGGTACTCTTGTTGTCTGCCATGAAAACTATTTTGAAGTTGCTCTTGGTTATGTTGAGGATCTGGATGTACAAGTATTCTGGCTACCGCCAACCTATTCAACATCCAGTCATTGCCCGATTTGGTGCCCTTTCAATATACAGTTTGACATACTGAGAATGACAACCAAGCAATATCACATGACTGTCCAAGTATCCAGTGGCTCAAACCCATCCTGCACATGACCAACCCCTAGGTTTAATCCAACTAAATCTCCGTCACAGCTAAGTTTATATAAGTCTAAAGTATTATCCAATAAAATATACTTCTCTTCTTTCTTAATTCCATATCTGAAGCTTCCCCAAAAGGCGCTCCTTATCAGTTATAGATAGTTTTATGATGTTGGTGGATTTTTTTGTCAACAAGGGATTTGTCTGCTCTGCTGTCAAATAATGCTGTGCCTTGGTATATGTAAAAACAGAAAAAATAAGCAAGGAGTTTATTTTCAGTTTAGGAAGCAAACAGTATAAGATTTCTGGAGGGTACTTGGATTATGATGATTGTATTCACATTCTGGTCCCTGTAAAAATCTTATAAAGTGTGAGAAGGTGGCTTGCCTAAGCACTCCCTGCCCTTTTACCTTCTCAGGTGCAGTGTCAGTGTTCATATAATTTGTTTGAGTTTTACAAACTCAACTTTGAGAGTTGGGATTGTTGGTTTGATTGCCTTTTATATTAGGATATGTGTCTTTTCTGACTGAGTGGCTCTTTTTTTGCTTGTTGGTTACATGTAGATTGTCAGATTTTTGAGCAGCTTGTTTTGCTTCCAAGAATACATATTGAAGGTTCTTTTATTGGCTCATATCAAAATGTCATCTAATTTGTTCTGAGAGACTATTATAGAAGTCTATTTGTAGGCCAGCCCCATCAAAATTAATGTTGCTGGGGCACAATTGCAAATTTTTTCATACACTACAATTTATTCTTCAATAGTTTCTGTCATCTTGAAGGTTCTGAGTTCTTTCATTATCATCAGATCATAGTCTTTAATGACAAACTTTTCTAGAAAGACTTTCTTGAATGTTTCCCAGTCTTTACTACAGCCATAATTTCTTTCAAACCAGTCACTCACAAATCAAGAAACCACCCCTATTACTTGTAGGACAATTTTTTGACTAGAGTCTTCAAGGGTATCCAACTTATGTGAACTTGTTTTGTGTTCTTTGAATCCATATGTTGGCATTTTCACAATGTAGTCCTAAAAAACCCAATTTCTGCTGAGCACAGGCGTTGAAATACAATGTTGGGTATTTTGGTTGTTTTGGGAATTGGAGGTAGGTTCAGGACTCCTTGTGTGCTGAGGAAGTTGTGCTGTTTAGTTGGTACAGGGATATTGTTGAAGACAGTATATCCTGTGGGGACGTCATGACCTTCTTCGTATCTTCTCCAGATGATAGGGAGTGCTATCTGCTGGGTTCTTTTCTTTGGAGGAATTTTTCCTTTAAGCTGAGTAGGTGTTGTTACAACATCTTTGATTACTCCTTATTGGGAAATTGATTCCCTGAGTGATTCCCCAACTAATCATTAAGTTAGTGGCACTCTTATCAATTGCCCATCTATTACAGGGGTCAAATCTTTTGAGTCCTAAGCAGAACACTACCCAGACAAGCCTCATGACTACTATGACGTACATGAACAATATGTGGCTTCTCAGGGAGACTATATAATCATATACTTTATATCAAATAAATTATTATTTTCTTCTTAATTCCCCCCTTTATTTTGTTTATTATACTTCCAAGAAGTATATACTCGACACTTCTCTGAAATTGTGGCAATCAAATCTGACGATCCATTAGTTTTAAAAGGGTTGGATTATGTAGGTTGATTAGATACGAGAAGTTTCACTCTGGGTATCATATGAGTTTATCTCAACCAACTGATAAAGCTCTTAAACTTTGATAACAAGGTTGACTATGGTGTAGCTTCCTACAAAAGCCATCCACTTTGAATAGATCTGCATTCCATGTATAGCATGTTTATTTGAATTGGCTTTAGCAGAAACAATATAAAAATTAAACTTACTTTTATCTAAATATGTCAAAGTATCAGTTACATTTATGCTTTTATGTGGTTTTAATTGTTTAGCTTAAACCCTTTTACTGGCTATTTTCTACATCAGATGTTTTGAGATCTTAGGCCTGGTCGTGGGAGGATTGTCAGAATAAATGGTGCAGATCCAAGTGTGGTGGGCGAGATTGTTTAAATCATCTCCACGTGACGAAGCTAGAGTGCCTGTAGATAAAGTTAAAAAACAAACTTAGTGTGTAATTTATATGGAGAAGCTGCTAAAAGCCAGATAAGATCTCTGGGCTTCTTACAAGTCACGATTAGGGCTGGGTTTAGCACATTTGTTTATTGAAACTTACATTTAAAATGAAAATTTTAACCAAAGATGGACTGGAACGCTTACTTAGTCATAATGATATGGGAACTGGAACCAGATCCAGCAGGGGTGAGTCATCAAAGTTTAAAGCCTGCCAATTGCACAGAAAGAGGGGTAGATTAATCATATATTGAGAAATATACTCCTGATATTTCAAAAGTTTTGTTTAAATTTAAAATGTTGAGTCCAGTTGGTAAGCGTGGTTTGGCGAGCCTCGTGAGGTTCCCTAGAGCCATTGATTTAAAAAAATGTAATGCTTAATATGAATATCTATTTTTATTAATATTCTTATCTTTGAATTGCACATTGAATTTATCACTTGAGAAAAATTAGTTTGATTATAAATTCAAATGTACCAAAGCTCTAAAGTAATAAATAGATGGGACCCAAGCTCGCATCAAGGTAGCCAACCCTGTTGTTGATTTGGATGGCGATGAGATGACGCGAATTATTTGGAAAATGATTAAGGAAGAAGTAGTTAATAATGTCAATTGGTATTAACTATTGGATCCAGCTCATTCTTCCTTATGTGGATGTTGATATCAAATACTACGACTTGGGTCTTCCTAATCGTGACAAGGTATTGACAAAGTGAATTTTAAAAAGTTATTTATTCTTTTAGACGGGAGACCAAGTAACTGTTGATGCAGCAAATGCAATTAAAAAATATAATGTTGGAATCAAATGTGCCACCATTACTCCTGATGAGGCTCGTGTCAAAGGTAAGCTCAAGTCACTACTGAAATTTAAGAGAGTGCAGAATATAATCTTCATTCAATGTACCGGTCTCCAAACGGAACTATCCGCAACATCCTTGGTGGAACTATCTTCCGTGAGCCCATCGTCCTTGAAACAGTGCCAAAAATAGTACCAGGCTGGAAGGAACCTATTATCATGGGCCGACATGCATTTGGCGATCAAGTAAAACTAGAGAAGTTAAACTGCTAAAAATTAGTATAAAGCAACCGATTTTGTTGCACCAGGACCAGGAAAATTCACCATGACCTTCACCCCCGATGACCCTTCAAGTGCGCCCCAAACATGGGATGTTTATGACTTCAAGGTAGAAAGGCTGGATTAAATGTCTGAATTTGTAGGGTCCAGGAGTTGGAATGGCCATGTACAATGTCGATGAGGTAAAATGATATATTTTCTTTCTCTAACCAACCAGTCTATCTCAGGATTTGCTCATAGCTGCTTCCAATTGGCAATTTCCAAGAAAGCGCCGCTTTATCTCAGCACAAAAAATACCATCTTAAAGAAGTATGACGGAAGATTCATGCAAATCTTCCAAGAGATCTATGACAGGTACCTCTCAAATGCTTCTAAACATGTAGCCACTATAAAAAGTCATTCCAGGACCTAAACATTTGGTATGAGCACCGCTTGATTGACGACCTCGTGGCTTTCGCTCTCAAATCCAAAGGAGGTTTTGTTTGGGCTGCTAAGAACTATGATGGGTAAGCAGTCTAATTTTCTTTACTGACGCATCTTAGTGACGTTCAGGTATGATTGGTTTATGTTTCTATCTCACTCTTCTTTAAAGTCCGACATTCTAGCCCAAGGTATTTCTTAATGTCTCATTCTACTAAGAACTAGGGTTTGGTTCTCTAGGGTTGATGACATCTTTCCTGATCACGCCCGATGGCAAGACGATGGAAACTGAGGCTGCTCACGGTAGCCTTTTATATTTTTAAAGCTTAACTCCAATAGGTACCGTCACACGTCACTATCGTGAGCACCAAAAGGTAATCTATTCGTTTACACCCTCTAACAGTCAAAGGGCAATGAGACATCGACAAACTCAATCGCATCCATCTTTGCCTGGTCAAGAGGGTTGGCTCACCGCGCCAAGTTAGACGGCAACTCCAAGCTAACTGAGTTTACAGCGAGTCTTGAAAAGGCCACCCTCGACACTGTTGACAAAGACAAGAAGATGACCAAGGACTTGGCACTCGCTATCCATGGGGACAGGTAATCACATCTTTAGCTTATGCTCATCTCCTTAGTTTGACCCGATCCCATTATGTCACCACCACTGAGTTTTTATCTTTGGTGGCCCAGAGATTAAAGACAAATCTTAACCAAGATTAGCTGTCTAATAAACGCTCAAGTAACTATTTTAAACTATATCTCAAAAGACTACTACACAATCTATTTTATTTTTGAGCTCACAAAAAGAATCATCCCCTTGTAATATTAAAAAGTCAAGAATTCAAATAAACAAGCTTATCTTGTGTGGATTTAGCTTAAAGTAGCAATACAATCTCAATCTTTAGTGTTTAATAAGAACTACTCAGTGGAAAATCCACCTTTTTGACTTGACAAGAAATCCACATACCTACCAATATTTAAGACTGGAAAATATTAAGATCACAACTGTCGCACTTTTTGCATTACAGTGCCACAATTATTTAATGTTATAGGACACAGGGCATTTGTTTGAATACAGTCATATGTGAAGATATGAGTAGTATCATATTAGAAGAACCAGGATCAAATGGAAACATAATTATTGTCAAATAATGTCTCCTGTACATGCAGAAGTACTTGCAGATTAAAAGATAGTTTTATTGTAATTCATTACCTCTTCTTATACCTTCTCAAAGTTTAATCCCTGGGCTGCTAGCAATGTCTTCTAGGTCATTCTAACACACCCCTATTTTGGGTAATCAGTAATATAGGTTTGGCGCTTATTGCACATCAACCAATAGAATATTTTTATCTTCACCCAGCACAGGTGACCCTTGCTGGCATGGGGTGGTTTAGTAGCTTCAGAATCACTTCATCCTATCCTGAACCTACTTCAGGTTTAATGCTTAATAATATAATTAATTTAGAGAATTCAAGACTATGGGGAATCAAATCCAGCACCTTGGTGCTTGATGTAAAATTAGGGCAGTGCTCTGGCGCCTAAAATATTTGCAAGGCGGCACTTGATGTATAATTGGTTTGGCGCCTAGGGTAATAGTTAGGCGCTGTGGCGCTGCCTAGAATAATTTCTAGTTGGTGCGCGGCACATTTTAGGCAACAATTAATTATATTCCCATCAGGTTTCAGATGCCTAATTTAATTCTGAAATCTTATTGGTATTTTATGCCAGTTCATTCTATTAATTTATGCTGCTGGATCTGTCATGTTTGAAAGCATTGCTTGGTCAAAATCCTGACACATTTTACATTACTAATTTATAGCATTGAGCTGCTGTAATACTTATTTGTGAGCTCTGTCATAATAGGCATCATTGCTTGTTCAAAAATCCTAACAACAACAATCACCTACATTAATCACTTTGGCCTATAAAGAAAGACCAATTATTTTTGTCACTTGATAGGCTTCTTTCTTTCCCTTTTGACAATAATTGATTTTAATGCTCATAGTTTTTCCTTCTATCTAGTATATTGCCCCTTTAAATATCCAAACCAACAACCCTATTATTTGGTCAGGACCGCCAGATCTAATCATATTGTCATTTTTGGATATAAAAACAAAGCTGGTTTAAGCTTAAACTGATTCAAATCATTCCATTTTAGACCCCCTGGCTTTCAAGCTGCTCTGCTTCTCAAATAAAATTTAGCACCATGAACACCTGCACCAGCTTTACTGATCTTAAAATTATCTGATTATAGCTGTATAACTCAACTTCTATGAATACTCATCTTTTTCCAAGTTATTCAATTATTAACCTTTTTTGTCCAAGCTGAACCAAAAGCCAGCACTGGAATAACAAGTAAATTTTTTGACTCTAGTAAAGAGTTGCCCTAACAACATGGAATGTTTTATGAGATAAGATGATAGTTGGAACAGCTTTAATTATAGAAACCCTGAGATAGGAGCCAAACAGGTTGAGATGCATTTTCAAATAATTTACTGAGATGCCAGGCATATCTTGTGTACTTGGGTGCAGCCAAGGGACACAACAGAAAATCCTAATGATAGTATTGGTTCATACTAAGCCAGAAGTTAGTCTTCAGGGAATAATAAGGATTTTACCTTAAGGCCCTGGGAATGATAATTATCAGAAATCTCCTCTATATACAACTAGGGAGATGGCGCCAAAGTACAAGAATAAACACAAAGAAAAAGTGTAAATAGAACATAATTTTATTGGATGAATCTAAATGATTCTTATATGATAGTTGTTTATCACAAAACAATAAAAGGACTAATAGATTACTGTCCACTCTCATAAGTGGGTCAAGGATTACACATGTCATCATTCAGAATATAAATGTGTCCTTCACCCAATTAGGAGTGAAACCCATTTCAAGTCAAGAAAGGGAACTGAAGGATTTTGTAATAAAATTTTTTGAATCTGCTAAAGGCAAAATTGATAATCCTTGAATAGTGGGATTCACAACATTTCCCCCTTCTAGATTGGTCTTTGGGGAGTATACTTGCAGAGAAGCTTGGCATGGACTTGGGCAAAGGGGCGTTCAGTGGACAATAGCTTGACAGTGTACTCAGAACCCCGTTTGAAGGTTACTTAAAGAGGGCCAATCCACAGAGAGTCCAATTTGTGAGCTCTCCCTCCTACTCAGTGTTAATAGTAGAGGACCATGTCTCCTACTTGAAACTCTGGGAGAGGAGCGCAGCTGGCGTTGCTTGGGGTCATTGCCAGGGCTTTTTTATAGGCAGAAACATACACAAAAGCTTGAATGTCAATTCTGTGATTGACTAAACCGTTGATGTGATCCTTTAGATTAGAGGTAGCATCATAGGTAGAGAGCTGCATACCTAAGAGTGAAGGGGTAGTAGCCTCTCTTCTGTATAGAATGGCAAAGGGGGAACCCCCAGTAATCCTGTGCTTGCTGAGGTGGTAGGCAAACAGAGCAGCTGGTAAGTATATATCTCAGTTGGCAGCATCAGAGTAGGTTAGCTTTCTCATGATAGACATCAATGTAGAATTAGCCTGATCCACAAATTTATTAATAAAAGTATTTTAAAGGGCAGATAAGAATTGGTGGGTTCCCAATGCTTCCACCACATATGTCACTAAGCGAGCATTGAAGTTAGAGCCATATTTGAGAGTAGGAAGTTTAGACAGATATGAAGGTAGAAGACATATTGCAGAAGGAAAGCAGCAGTTGTCTTAGAAGTAATGTCTTTAGTGGGTCTAGATTTTACTCATTTTTTAAAATGATCTACTGCAATCATTATAAATCTACACCCAGATCTGGAGCAGGGGAGAGAGACTACTGTATCAATGCTAACTGTATGAAATGCATTTTGTGGAGGCACTAATTTAAGCTCATTAAAGGTAGCACATGCCTCTGTAGTTAGCAGTCATGATAACTAGCTATAACATCTTGGATTGACAGGTGCAGGTTTTTCTAATAGCAGTTTTTCTGAAGCCAGTTATGAGTCTTGCTTATTTCTCCATGTCCTGTTTTAAAAGGAGCCTGCAAAATAAGGGACAATCTCAGACTGGGGTGGAAATAAGGGAGGTACTGCTGTTGAACCTTCTTGAAAAGTTGTTGATCACAGATTAGGGTATTCTAAAAATTATATAAACCAAGAACATATCTTCAGTCTCAGCCTCTTATGCTGAAGAGTGGCCAATCAGCTTGTATAACAAATCAGATTCCACAGATTAGAAGGCCAGGATAGGCATTTAGGAGATTTCATCATAATTCCAATGCTGTATGCCAGGGAAATATAGCACAGTAAAATCATAGCCTTGTAATCAAAGCGCTCATCTAGCCAGATATCTTTCTGGTTCTTTCAGTTGTTGCAACCAATTGAGAGAGGCATGATCTGTGACAACTGCAAAATGTGTACCTTATACATAATAAAAAATAAGTTTGACAGTGTGAAGCAAAGCTAGAATTTTTTCAGTCACACTATAGCTCTTCTTGTGCTTGTTTAGAACTCTGGAAGTATAGGCTACCAGGTGATCTACACCTTTGTCATCAAGTTACGCCAGGATAGCTCTAATGGCAAGATTGCTAGCATTGTTTTAAAGGAGTAAATCCTTGTTGTAATCAAGATATAAAAGGATGGGAGTCTCTTTTAACTTCAGCTTGAGGGGTTCAAAGGCCTGATGTTGACTGGCAGTCCATTTGAAAGAAATATTTCTCAAAGTTGAACCAAGGTTTTCTGACGTTGGCAAAGTCAGGTATAAGCTGTCTGTAGTAACCCATCATGCCTAAGAAGACTTGGTCCTCTCTCAAGGAAGTGGTGGGAAGCATTTTGTTGATGACTTCAATCTTCTTGGTTATGGGATGTATCCCAGTCTGAGTTACTTTGTGGCCCAAGAACTCTAGCTGTTATTTAAAAAAGGCACAATTAAAAGGTTTCAGTTTAAGTCCTACTTTCCTGACCTTGATGAAAACATCTTTAATATGAGCTAGGTAGATGGTGAACATAGCACTAAATACAGCAATATCATCTAGATAGACTAATATACAGGAAAGCTTCAGATCACATAAAATGGAGCCCATAGCCCTTTGAAACATAGCAGGGTCATTGTAGAGCCCTTGGTGCATGTATGTAGGTTCAAGAAATTCCTCAGAAGTGATAAATGTGGCCTTTTGCCTATCTTCAGGATAAAAGTCAACTTGCCAGTAGCCAAAGGCCAAATCCATGGCTGAGAAGAACTTGGAACCTCCAAGGCAACAAAGGGCATCATCTATGCACGGCAAGGGGTAAGAATCCTTTTTGGTCAAGGAGTTCAGTTGACTTGAATTTCCAAATAAAACAACACAAACAGAAGCTGACACTTTACGGTGGATACCTTGTTTTGGCGCTTGACTCATTACCAGGATCAGGCCAACCCCTTAGCTATCCCACTATGTGATCAACACTATCATGTTCCTGTTATCCACAATTTACAATGACTATATAATAAATATCTCTCAATAAAGAATATTATCTAGCTTCTAAACATTTTCCCCTTGTAACTTTGCTAAAACAGCACAGTTACAACATTGATAGCACAGGTAGGTTTCTCATCCTACTTTACCCCCCCAAAATTCTGCCTGTTGCCTGTACTTGTGGCGGCCAACAAATATTTGATAGAATCATGTCTGGCCTCCTGGTAGACTGGACTCCATATGCACCTGGTGCCAAAATACCTGATGGTTTTGTCCTCTGCCAGAACATGGTGATTCCACTCCCTGTGTTCAATGCCCTGTCCACCCAAGAGTTCTTCCAGGCTCCCTCCACTATGCCTCAAGCAACTGACAAAACACTATGCCAGTCTACATAGCCCAGAGACTTTGAAGCGCTGCCCTGGAACCTTTTGCTGGAGCCAACAACAATAACACAGCTGCATGGACCCAGTCTGCCCAAAGAAAACTGGCCCAAATGGAATGCCCACAGCAATTATGGATTGTAGAGATCTCCATTCAAATGACTCATGACGCAGGCACCTGGTGCAACAAATGGCATAAAGAACACACCAAGAAATATTGGGATACCTTCAAACAAGACTTCTTGGCAAGATTTGTTCTAAAGGACACTGCACTCATAATCATACGCCAATTAAAGAACCTAAACCAGACCAGCACTGTGAAGGAGCTCACCTGTGCCTACAAGAAACTCTGATTATGTGCCCCCTTGGATATGGCCTTTGACACTCCAGCTACCCATCTAATGTACTACAACACTCTCAAGTTGCACTTAATGAGACACATAAACCTGGACCAAGTAACCAACCTGCAAAGCTTGTACTGCAAGGCAGAGAAAGCAGAACAAACATCCAACACTCTCCACAAGGTGCAAACTGGAAAAAGAGAGAGACCCAAGGATCCTTACCCAGCCGTGAGTCCTAACCAACCACCCCCTGGGAACAACAGCAACAACGCAAACCATAAACCCACGGGCTCAAATGGACATGAAAACAGGAACAACAGCCAGTCAAACTGTACCCATTTCTGTATTACTACCACACAAGACAATCAAAACAAGGGAAAAGCTCAGGGAGAGCACTAAGCAAGACAAGCTCTCCCTGAACAACTCCTGACATTCCCAATGATGAATACCAACCCAAGGATATGGACCATTGCCCAATGATTCAAGTGCCTTAATAAGACCCAGTACTTTACACCATTGCCAGACATCCCAATAAACTGATGTCTTATCCTTTCCGCTTTTGAAGTTACACAGGCTCAGCACTCCTGGACTCAGGCGCAGATTGAACCCTAGTCAAAAGTAGCTTTGTAGAAAAGTTAAAGCTAGCCACTAATACTTTGCGGATTAAGAACATGGTTTTAGCTGATAAATTTCACATTGCTGTGACAAGAAAAACTTCCCCCTTCTCTGTCATGCTAGAGAGCCTGCACTCCACCATCCAGGGCCCAGTCATTGACTTTACCAAGTTTGATATTGTGCTGGGGCTGGGCTGGTTGCAAAGAAACAACCCCCATGTAGACTGGGCAACCTCAGTAATGACCATTAAACGTAAAAGTGTCAATCACCAGATCTACCCTGACTCAGTGGATCAGCTCCTATATGACCATGTCTTTGTATACATCTCAAAGACCCTGAAAAAAAAGAGAACCTCAAGGCAATTGAATTAATTCCTGTCAGTACAAGATCTTATACTTCAAGGACCACCAGGATACCTCCACGCCTCAGGATTGCAAAATTGTGGCCCGTGCTCCAGAAATCTTTAAGGAGGCTCTACCCGGGTTACCCTCAGAAAAACATATACAACATTCCATTCAACTCAAAGGAGCTGTACCCAAAGCACAACTTATCTACCGGCTGACCCTGAAAAAAGACAACACCCTATGTGCTTACCTCAAGGAAGCATTGGAGAAAGGACTTATCTGTCCTTCACAATCTCCCTTTGGGGCCGCTGTATTTTTTGTAGCAAAGAAAAATGGTACCCTACACCTAGTCACGGACTACCAAGCCCTAAACAAAGTTATTATTAAGAATTGTTACCCACTACCACTCATTGACAACCTCTTTGATGTCTTAGGCGGCGCTACAGTCTTCTCCAAGATCAATCTAACCACAGGCTACAATCAGATTTGTATCAAGGAAGAAGATATACCCAAAAAAGCTTTTTTTCACCAAATACAGTTCATATGAGTGTGTGATGCTCAACTTTGGAATGACAAACACCCTGTCAACCTTTGTAACCTTCATGAACGTGGTGTTTGCCCCCACATGTAATACCCAGTTACAGTAGGTACCACTTGCAGTATGTGTGGCAACAGGTTGATGAACTGGAACCCAGTCAAAGCAGTAACAATAGGGTACACGGTCATTAGCCAGCAGAAGATCTTTGCATGTAAGTTGTATCTTCCAAAGCTCCTGGCAAAGTAGGTTAAGATGTAGTACATGGACGTGTACATCACAACAGAGAGTGTAGAATGGGGAGACACCAGGGGAGGCCAGGGTCCAGTCTGGGAGGAGTTCAGTTGACCAGGGTTGTAGTGGGGGTCATGACCTAGTCCATATGGGGAGGGCCTAAAGAACTCTGACCCTTGTTGGTAGCCTCCAATCCCAAGGCAAGCTGTGAGCACAGCTGTGAAGATGAGATGGTTCATCTTCCTTGGATTGGAGGGTTGGCAGGGGCTGATTGGTAAGTTAACTTTTAGTTGTAAGTTGATTTTCACTTTTATTGAGGGTATCAATATCAATAATAGCACAAGCTATTACTGAGGTGGGATCCTTTATTTATAGTCCTCTCCCCCGTGCAAAGATTTGCAATTGGGAGGGAAAAACAGGGGATGGGAAATCCCAGAACTTTGGAAGGTAGGAATGGCAATTGGGACTTGGGAAGATGGTCAAATTCCTGTTCTCCTGCTATCTGTGGCTGGTTGAGAAGTTCTTGAGGTGAACCAATAATTTCCTGTTGCCCTGGTGCTAGGTGAGGGATGTGAGTCAATTCCTTTTCAGAAGTTATTTTGGTGTCAAGAATATTGTTTTGGATAGAGTTTGGCCTTACCCATGTGGCCTGTAACTTAGCACCTAATTGGTTAATGGCAAACTTATTTTTAAAATCTGAATCATTATTCCTGCCCTCTTCTGGAGGGGAAATTTTGTTTTCTGAACTTTCCCCTGTTTTCAGGGACTTATTTGATTGGCTATACCCCAGGGGAATTTTTGATTGGTTGCAGGGTGGGCCCTGAGACCCAGGTGGGTGTCAGGCATCTGGCTGGGACCTGGGGAGTGAGCAGGCGGGCTGGCAGCTGGGAGGCTGGCAGGTGGCTGGCAGGGGGCTTGTGGGTGCCTGGCTGGGTGCTGGCGGGCGTGGCAGGCGCCTGCCCAGATGATAAATTAGTTTGGCGCCCACCAAGATCCAATTTTTCCCTAAATTTATTTTTATTTTCCCCTAATAAGGGGGAATTCCATATCAAATTTTGCCCCTAAAATTGGGGCCTCAGCTTTTTCCCCTCTCTTCCTTTCAGTCAGTATTAGGTTTATGTCAGAATTATTCCTGACACCACATTGGTGATGAGGAGCGCCTTTTGGGGAAGCTTCAAACATAGAATTGAGAAAGAAGATAAGTATATTTTATTGGATAATACTTTAGACTTATATAGATTTGGCTGTGGCAGAGATTTAGTTGGATCAAACCTAGGGGTTGGTCATGTTCAGGATGGGTTCAAGCCACTGGATACTCAGACAGTCATGCAATATTGCTTGGTTGCCATTTCTGGTATGTTGAACTGTATATTGAGAGGGCACCAAATCAGGCAATGACTGGATGTTAAGTGAGTTGGTGGTAGCCAGAATACTTGTACATCCAGATCCTTGACACCCCCCTTAAGGAGTTACTCTGGTACATCAGCAGGGGCTTTGTCTTGACAGCTGTTGCCTGATGTTCCTGGAGTTGTTTGCTAGTTGGTGTCAGTTGGGTTGAGTGTTCTTCTTTGCTAAGGCAGATACAGGTTCTGTGGTATTTCTTAAACAGGCTTATTGGCACCTTGGAATTTCACTAGATAGGTGTTTTGGTCTGGTCTGTACTTGATGATTCTTCCTGGTCCTCTGTGTACTAAGTCTAGTTTCTTTCTGTTGCCAGCTAGAATACAGACAGGGGAGTTGATGGGAAGTGGTTCCTCTGTAGAGGTTACCTTTTGTGTTTTGAACCTTTTTATTTCTGCTATTTTTTCTTTGAGGCATATGTGTTGTAGAGTTGGTACTTGTTCTACTGTGGGAGGTTTTCCTGGGGGGTCTTTACATATGGTTGCTTGTTGAGGGTAACTATCTCTGGTTTGTATCCAAATATGTTAGTTCAAACAGTGAGTGGCCTGTCCCTTGATTGGTGCGGACCTGGGATACTAGTAATGCATGTTTCACATATAGTGGCCATGTGTTGTTGGCTTTGCCATCCATTATTTTCTCTAGGGTTCTGATAAGGCTGCTATTTAGGCATTCAACTCTACTGTTGACCTGTGGCCTGTAGGGCAAGGTTGTGGAATGTTTAATGTTTTTGGATTTTAAGTTATTGTTTACTGTGTGACCTGATAACTCTGTTGCTCCATTGATTATGATGTAGTCTGGAGTGTTGTAGTAAGCTATGATTGCTTTGTTAATGAATCAGTTTATTGTTTCTGCTTTGTGGTCCTTTGCTGCCCAGAAGATAGGCCAATGTGTAGCAAAGTTGATGGCTACAATTAGGAAACATTGCTTTGTCTTAGTTTCTGGGAAGGGGCCCACTACATCCAGCCCCCAAACCTTGAATGGTTCAGGGTCAGGTACTGGGTTGACCATTGGTTGGGGAGCCTTTGTGCTGGCCTATTTCTTGCATACTGTGCACTTTTTCATAACATCAATTATGTCTTGTTTAAGATTAGGCCACCATACTATCTCTTTTAATGTGAGATATAGGTTGTTAGCCTTTGTGTATCCTAGTAGACAGTGATGTCTTAAGATGGTGTCAACTCTTTGTGCAAGTGGGATGTAAGGAACATGTTTGTTGTTAATAATTTGGTATACAGTGCTGTTTGATACATGGAAATATTTTTTGTTTCTTACTAATTTAGCATGGATTAGTTGGTGTGTTGAGGGGTCTTTCCCTTTGGTTTTATACTCAGTGTTGTATAGGTTTGACCATTCAGGGTCCAGGTGGTCAGGGTGATCCTCTCTTGGCTGACATAGTCTAGAGAGAGCATCAGCTGTGACCAGCTCTGCCCCTTTTTGTATTGGATGTCCAAATTAAGCTGTTCCAGCAGGGACATCTATTTTTCTTGTTGCCGTGCAAGTGCGTTCTGAGTTTTGAAATAGATTAAGGATTTATGGTCAGTTAGTACTCAGACGTTTAAATGTCCTTTTAGATAGCATCTCCATTTCTTGCATACATGGTATATTGCTAGCAATTCATTATTGTGTATTGGGTATCTCTGCTCAGTTTTGGTTAGTTTTCTACTTTTGTAACATACTTTCAGGAAGTCTTGCTGCCCTGGCTGGTAGATGTGCAGAACTGCGCCAATGGCAGTGTCACTGGCATCTGACTTGAGCTTGTAGCACATGTTGTTATTAGGGTATTGCAAGATTGGTGCTTTAATCAAAGCTTGTTTTAATAGTTGGAAATTCTTGTTGCATTCTGGTATCCAGATGATTTTTTTGGCATTACCCTTGGTTATGTCATTGATTGGTGTGGTGAGATTTCCACAGTCTTTGTGACTGTACTACAGTCACTGCTGAGTATTTAGCCAAATAAATGCTCCAAAATATAAAGATGTTCTTTTTTTGCTGTTTATTACATATAGATAGGTTTGTTTGAAATTCTTGGGCTAAAGGTTCCTAGAAACTGGATATCTAGGTGTAATAAAAGAACAGAATATGGATGGTTAGTTAGGTTAGGCTAACTAAAAGAATTGAGGCAAGATTAGCCAAATCAATCTTGGAGACTAGGTGTCTCAAAATGGGTTGATTAATCAGGAAGATTAATTAATAAATACGGGATATAATTAATGAGATTTAATTATATTAAAATGGCCTTGAATTTTTCAAGAATTTTATTTTAGGTTAACCATAGGAAACCCCCAGAATTTAGGTTAAAAGCACTGAGTCAGCAAATTTATTGGGTATGAGGCGCCGCTGCGCCACCTAATGAATTTGAGATGCGCCGAGGCGCCGCTATCAAATTTTCTCAGGCACTGCATGGGGAAATTGCTGGGCGCCGCAGTGGCGCCTGGTTCAAGTTTTGAAGCAGTTTAATGGGTTTTAAAGGCAAAAAACCATTAAATGCAAAAATAACTAAATAAAGGCAAGGATGCCTAGGAATTCAGGTTTGATCAGCTGGTTCCCAGTTGGAACACTGATAGCTGAGTTTAGGATGTGCAATCCACAGGGTTTTGGTGCTGGGAGCTGGGGAAGCTCCATGCCAAATTGGTACATTAGGTTGAGTGGAGTCAGGTGACTTCTGCCCATTGTAGGTCAATTCTCATAGGTTGAGAATTGTTGGTGATCTTTCAGGTAAAGATCTATATTGGATGACTTTAATGTCATAGGCCACATGACGCAAATCATTGGTTGATTCAGCAACCAGAGGGGTTTTCAGCTGTGTATGCCCTGAATGGTATATAAGCAAAAACAGTTAAACATTAATAAAATATATTCATTGTCAGTTTTAACGCTTTCTCCTCACCTATTTTTCAATTGTCATGCCTTCTTTGTTAAAATTTGAGAGAGCCAAGTTTGGGGTCCTTTGTGTGGAAACCGCTGCAGCAAGAAAGGAGGTTCCTACAAGTACATTGGAACAAGCTTGGACTAGCCTGGAGGTCACTAAGACTGTTCCTGCCAAATCTTTAGTAGAAGTAAAGGCTGTGTTTGAAGAGCTGTATTCCAATTACTTTACAAAGGAAGGAACTCCTGCCCAAGGGAACCAAATTTATTCTTGGGATGCTTGGAACTTGTTGGTAGGATGGGATAAAATCTTGCAACAAGTAAAAGAGATGGCAAATTGTGAAATTGAGGCGTTGAGAGCACGAGAGGAAAAAAGTGTTGAAATCATGGCTCATTGGCGGGATGACAATAAAGTGTTATCTGAGAAAATTGCCTCCCTGGAGGCAAAGCTCCTCAAAGCTTTGTCCCAGGAAGGTAACAGCAATAAGAGTCAAGGGCAGGATAATGGCAGGATGGACTGGTTAGGTATGGATCCGTCACAGTCTTTGATATATTTCCTTAGGAAAGCTACCATTTTGAGAAAGCATCTAACTTGTTTAACAGGGGTGTGGTGTTGCATGTTATTTATGGCTTTTATTTTGTCTGGATCTGCTTTGATGCCACTGTCAGAGACAATGTGGCCCAATAACAGGAGTTTATTTTCCATAAATTGGCACTTACTAGGTTTAGTGTATAGTTTGTGCTTTGCAAGTTGATTGAGTGTCTTGCAGACATGCATGAGGTGTTCCTCTTTTGTATTTGAGAATATAGTGATATTGTCAAGGTAGCATAATGTATTTGAGAGGCCATTTAGCGCTTGGTTAATCATGGTGACAAATGTTGCTGGGGCGTTTTTCATCCCAAAATTCATTACTTTACATTCAAACAACCCAAATTACGTGCAGAACACAGTCTTTGGTATGTCTTTCTCTTTAACTTCAACTTGGTTATAACCAGATGTGAGGTTAATTTTTTTAGAAATTTTTTACTCCAGAGAGCCTTGAATACAGATCCTCTATGAGTGGGAGATGGTATTTATTCTTTACTGTGCTTGCATTTAGTGCTCTTTAGTCAGTTACTAGACAAAGAGTGCCTTCTTTTTCTTTACAAAGAACACTGCTGCCCCCCACGGAAATTCAGACAGGTGAATGAATCCTTTGGCTAGGTTGTCCTCAATATGGGTTTTGAGGGCTTGGGTCTCCATGGAAGAGAGTCTGTAGAGGGGTGCAGGTTTGGGTATGGCTTTACATAGGTCAATGCCATGTTTGATCTCCCGTTTGTGGAGTAGTTTGGTGAGTTCCTCCTTGAATGCATGCACATATTTGTTTAGGAGTGCCACCAGTTCTTGGTGTGAGATTAGGCTGGTTGACCACAAATGATCAGGCTAATCATGCACGCAGATCTTACTCAGTTACACGCCCAGTTATATGCCATATAATTGCTAGTTTATTATAATAGATGTAACAATTATACACCGTATTATCACTGATTGTCCCAATGTGATGCAATTATACACCGTATATTGCTTGCTATATTATAATTGATGTACTTATTATACGCCGCATAAACGTTAGCCAATATAGTGTATATCATTGATTACACGGCGTGTAATCACAAAATCATCAATTGTATATCACCTATCCTACCTTACTGGACGTTGTATCAACTCAGCTCAACACAGCCTGATGGACTTATATGTCCATATCAAACAAGTAATATACCAGTGGCTAAAAAATACCGAGTTTGGATCAAAATTACACGGTGTATAATCAGGTTCCTTAATGGTTTGGGTCAGTATTACATGGCGGATAATCCTCTGAGTCACTAATGGATCAAGTCTGCTATTATACGGCGTATAATCCCTAATTTGACTTGTTGCGTTAATAAGCAGAAGGTTTGCCAACCAGAAAAGGATCACTGATTAAGCCCTATAAATGGAATACCGGTATTCTACCTTCCAATGTAAGAGGGCTGAACAAGGACATTTTCTAAACATCAACTAAATACGGCGTAGTTTCCCAGCGCAATAATAGGCGTGTAAGATACAGCCAATCAATAAATGACAGTAGGCTAGCTCAAGAAGAGCGTAGGCTGTAGCTGAAGTGCCATGGACGCCTTCTAAGGCCAGTAGCATATCATGTGCCAAGGACAGCCAATCAGGGTGGGCGTAGCCAGCAAAAATAGACCTATTGCAAAGGTAGCCACTGAGAACTGTCTGAAAGGACAAGAACAAGGGTTGTTGCAGTATATATTGATATAGACACCTGAAAGGACAGCAACAAGTTCATAGTTACACCTGGATAGATTGTACTCCAGTATCAATAAACATAATTATCTTCTAAGTTCTATTCTATTGTAGTCTGTAGTGCTCTTGCATAGGATTAGGTAGAGTACATTGGCAAGGCTAACATCTATCTGTAGCTTTGAACATATCAGCAATATAATAAGTTGCTCAACACTTGGCATTGAATCTTAGTTGTTTGTATATTATTGAATTTGGTGTGTCAAACTGTATATTGGGAGGGCACCAAATTGGGCAATGACTGGATGTTAAGTGAGTTGGCGGTAGCCAGAATACTTGTACATCCAGATCCTTGACATTGGCAAGCAAGCCTTGATATACCTGGACAACATTATTGTCTATAGTCCCTCGGTAGAACAACACCACAAGGTCTTGGAGGCAGTTTTTGATACCCTAGTGCAACATAAGCTGCTAGACAAGCTCTAAATTCCAGTTCTTCCGCAAACAGTTGCCCATTCTGGGACACATAGTTTTAAAGATGGCATTAAACCTGACAGCCAGAAAATCCAGGCCATCTGCAAAATGCCACCTCCAAAGGACAAGTCAGAACTCCACATGTTCTTGGAAATGATTACCTATGTACAACAATTCATAACCAACTTGGCGTCTTGGCTGCACCCCTGTCTGCCATAACTAGTGCCAAATCTAAGTTTGTATGGACCCCCCAATGTGACCTTTGCTTCCGACGTCTTAAGGAGAAGCTCACAACAGCACCCATTCTACAATACCCCAAACATAATGGGGAATATCAAATGGAGACAGACGCCTCTGACACATCCATTGGGGGAGTACTATAAATAAACAATGATGATGACTTCCTGCCTGTAGCCTATGAATCACACAAACTGACAGACAGCAAGTGCTGATACCCTATACATGACAAACATTTGTTGGCAATTGTTCACTGCCTAGTCAAATGGTGTTGTTACCCAGAACAACAGGAGAGATTCATGGCATTGACTGACCACAAATTGCTTATATACTTCAAAACACAAGCAAACTTATCCCGTCATCAAGCCTGCTAGATGGAACTCCTGGAGATGTTTAATATGCTCATATAAAATAAGCCTGGTCTAAAACTTGCTATGACAGACGCACTATTGCGCCTGTATGTCAGAGCCATAAGAGGCAAGAATGGGCTTAACCCAGACTGGCTCCTCCTAGTTCTCTAGAAAAAAAAAAGACAAGGGGTTTACCCCTGGCACAACAGACATAACAAAAGAAACAGTCATTAAGAACAAAACTTATTTGCAGACGTGTATGTGAACTTACATCAAAAAATGACCAATGGAACCACCATCCCTTATATTCTCACACATCAGCAAATTGACACAATCCTGTGTTACCACAGAGACTTAGGACACACAAAAAGCTAAAACCTATACAAATTTCTCAAACACAAAGCATGGTGGTTGACCCTATCTTGGGATGTCCAGGAAGTCTTGGACCAATGCAAAGTATAAGAGAAATTTGCAAAAAGTGATACCCCATCTAAATCAGTACTGCTTATTTTCACACAACTACCCTTCAAGGTATGGGCCCTAGACATTGTGGACTTCATGCCCAGCAAGCACAAAAAAAGTGATACATCATCACTGCAATAGACTTTGCTACTTGTTGGCCAGTGACACAAGCAGTAAAAGCACACACAGGTGTTGCAACACCTTTGATTACTCCCTCTTGGGGAATTAACACCCCAAGTAAATCACCAAGCGGCTCACCGAGTGATTCACCACCCAGTCAATAAACTGGTGGCACCATTATCAGTTAACCATCTATGACAGGGATCACTCAATCCAGGTTCTAAATGGAACAAAACTTGATTAAGCCTCGTGACTCAAGAGGAACATTACTCAGATAAGCCCCATGACCTCCATGACGTACATGGACAACATGTGGCTTGTCATTATACTATATATTAGCCTATATTCATGTTAAATAAAGTATCATTCTCTTCTTAATATTACCCTTTATTTTGTTTATTATACTTCCCAGAAGTATAAACTTGACAGTGGTAGCATAGGTAGGTTATCCATACCTACCCAACCCAAAGGAAAAATTCCTCCCAAGAAAAGAACCCAAGCAATGTCACTCCCTAACGGTTAGAGATATTAGAAAGTAGGAAAAGAAGTCCCTCCAGGCCTTGTCATCTACAATAATCTCCTTGTACCCATTGACCAGTACAACACTCTCAAAACCTGCAGACTGTTCCCTACCACGCTAGCCACAACAGCGCTTACGCAACCTGAGATACCCAATATTGTGTTTCAACGCTTACTTACCCCTGAGATTGGTGCCTTTGCAGGACTACGCCATGAGAGCGCCTCTCTTTGAATCAACAGCACCAAGAGCAAATTTAAACAAGTGGAGTACCCCCAAAGACTCTGGGTTAGCAAAATTGCCCTCTGTGTCACAGGGACTGCCTCGCGTTTTCTTACTGAATGGCTAGCTCAACATCCTGACCAGAAGAAAACTGGGAAATATTCAAATCCGCATTCCTCAAAAAGTTCTCCATGAAGGATTCAGACGTGGTGATTATGACCAAACTCTAAACCTTCAAAATGACAGGATCCATCAAGAAATACATCACCGCATACAAAGGACCACATGACTTTGCGCCCAACACCATCAACTTTGATGAACCTGGACCACGCCTGGACTTCTACAATGGCCTTCCTACACATATTAGATGTCAGTTTGCCATGACCCGCTGCAAGAACCTCAAGGATGTATTCCTAGAAGGAAAACGCGCAGCTCAGAAGTCTGAGAATCTACACGCCTCCAACAAATGCAAGGAATACCCCACAGTTAAGAGAGAGCTTCACTCCAATAAGCAAAACAACCAAGCCAACAGTACCCAGCCTTGAAACGGGAATCACACTGCACAAGCCAACCAGGCTAGCACCAAAGATACCAGCAAGGAGGGAAAAGCTCAGGGGAGTGCTTAGGCAAGCTGCCCTCCCCCTCTTCACAAGACTTGTACAGAGAACAAGACGGTGACTCCATCACCATGATCCAGGTTCCCTCCAGCAACCCTCTACTGTTTGCCGCCCAATCAGGAAATAAACCCCTTACCTATCCTTTCCGTTTTTGCAGATACCAGGGCACAGCGCTATTTGACACTGGAGCCAACTAATTGCTTATTAACAAGAGTTTTTCAGACCTCATGAAGTTACCTACCATTTGAAGTAACATCAAGAGAGTCATCATGGCAGACAACCACAGCACACCAGTTACCCACAAGACCAGACCTTTCCAGGCCCAAATTGGAGACATCCAAACAACAATTAGTGGCCCCATCATTCCAATTTCCAAATACAATATCATACTTGGATTAGATTAGATGCAAAAGACAAAGCCTCACATAGACTGGGACAGTGCCACCCTCACTATCCAACAAGGAGAAGTCCATCATCACGTGTACCTGACACATCTTGACACCCTCAGCAGGGACCACATATTTGTAAAGATCATGGAAACGGAGAAAAAAACTGACATCAGCCAAAATCAATTGGAGCACATGTAAATATGAAGTCATCAACTTCAAAAACACAGAAATTCAACACAAACAGAACCCAATTAGAGACCAGCTAGTCAATGAATTTCCCTCCGTATTCCAGGAATCACTACCCAGTTTACCACCTGATTGGGGTATACAACATGAGATTGACCTAAAGGGTAGCTGCCTAAGGCACGACCCATTTACCGCCTCACACCACAAGAAGACAACGCTCTGAAAGCCTACCTTGACAAAGCACTTGAGAAAGGCCTCATCAGACCCTCAAAATCACCCTTTGGTGCCGCTGTCTTCTTTATGGCAAAGAAAGATAGAGGCCTCTGACTGGTTACTGACTACAGGGCCCTCAACAAGATCACAATAAAGAAAAGGTATCACCTGCCCCTAATTGATGACCTTTTTGATGCCCTGGGGGGGTCCCAAATCTTCACAAAAATTGATTTGACAGCAGGATATCACTAAATTTGCGTGAAACCTGAAGACATTCCAAAGACCACATTTTGAACTAAATACAGTAGTTTTAAAAGCTATGGCAACAAGCAAAAATTCTTCAGATTTAAACAAAATCCAAGTTGAGCAAGATTCAGGATTCAATTAATTTAAATAATTTCAGTTAATAAATGAACTGTCAAACCAAAAACAAAATTTCACTAGCCCATCATACAAAATTATATCAAAAATCAAGCAGTGTAGTTCAAACCACAAACAAAATGAACTGATACAACAACTGAAATGGATGGATGCTATTTGGGAGTATATTATAATCCAAGCAGGATTCATATGAGGCACTAACAGAAGGACCAAAATGAAACAAAATTGGAGCAATCTAGAAGCAAGATTACACAAGCACAAAACAAAATGAACTCACAAAAGATGTGTAGTATTAGCAGCCTAAAATAGAAAACTATCAATTTAACAGCCAATCAACAGCTATCCAATTTAGAACCAGAGGCATTTTATCCATTTTAATGGCTCCAGATTTGTATGAAAAGGTTTTGAGAACCTTCCAAATATGGACTTGAGATTACAATAAAAATAATTCATTAAATTTTAAAATTTCTACTTTTAGTGATTTTATCCTAGGTTTTTTACAATGGTTTTTAATAACAACATCTTCAACGGCGTCAGCAGCCAAGCCAGCTTAAATGGAGGCAAAGCTCAGAATGTAGAGGCACCTGTTTACACCCAAGCCTTTGAGGCGGGTTACAAGGAAGCTGACCTGCACCTTACCACCAACCCCTATGGCTTTGACTTGTTTGAGAGTCACTTAGCGTCTAGCTCTGCCCCTGCTTCCACACCCACACCTGCACAAGCTGCCCGTCAACCAACCAATCAGGATGGCAACCTCAATCCAGAACAAATTTCTGCCACCAGCTAACCTGCCCCCCTACAGCCAATCAGGCTTTAGCTCCAGCCGCCCAGCGCCCTAAACACAGAATAATCACTGCCCAAATTCTTCAGGAAATTGTGGCACTAAACCTACAGGGTCTGTTGTGGGACCAGATTGCCGCCCAGTTGCATTTTACCTGAGCCACCATAATGTGGGAGTTCAACAACCTGATGAATAAGGGAAATCTGATTGGAACAGCCAAGAAGCCAAAGAAGGCCACAGAGTCCCAGATCAATGAGGCATACCAAATAATGCTTGAACTCCTCCAGCGGGACCCCAAGCTTCCCTTGACCCAGGTCCAGAAGCAGCTTGCACATCATAACATATGGGTCTCTGAGCGCATGGTGCAGCTCTGGATGTATGGGAAGGTGGCTTCCATACAGGTTCTTACCAATTTTGCCGGCAAACAATGGGATGGCACTGAGGATTCCCTATATGATCCTGCTATTGAATCCACCCTAGTTGAATTCCTGACAAGTCTATCAGATGATTTCATTTTTATCTTCTACTATAAGCTATTGATAGCTTTTGACAATTTTGGCGCCCAAGGAAGAGCCACCACCCAAAAAGGGAGGAAGAAGGTCAAGAAGGGGACTTTTATTGGTGCATTTCTTGCTGTTTCAGCCAAGTGGTTTGTCTATTATCAGACAAACCTATATTTCACTAATGGCTAAAAGTACAGCCACATTCTCAGTGGATTACTTGACTCCTGGGATGGCTCAAATTCCAAGCACTGGGGTTTCTTGAGCCACCAGATGGAGGGAAGCTCCACCGCCCTTGAGGCCATCCAGGGACGTGGGCACCAGGCCTCAGTCTACCCCGCCGGCCATGCTGACGTCCATCTGGCTGATGTTGTCTTCTTCAACATTAGAGATACACTACAGGAGTGCCGCCCTCAGGCTTTCAACAACATCTATCTTGGGGTCCTTGATCACAATTTTCTCTTTGGTCACTAATTGGTAGCTGACTTGTTTGCGCAAATGGTTTTCCATGTGAACATGGGCAACCAATCACGCAAGGATAAGCGCCTCCCATCCTGTGCCACAGCCACCTACTAACCCATCCAGCCAATGACTGATGAGGAGTACAATGTGCAGTATATGGCAGCCATCACACGCAATCCTCCTGCCTCCACCCCACCACCAACACCCCCCGCCTGCAAACCCAACCCATCCAATCCCAGACTCCCCAGGCCAGCGCCGCCTCTACGTCCTCCTTTCTGCGCCATTCTGCATACTATGCATCACTCTTCCCCACCCTAATAAACCCCTGTCACCAAACATTTTCTATTTATATTATCTTTTTTTTGAATTTCAATTGTTCATGTTTTCTTTGTTTATAGTTGGCTATATTCTTTATGTTCAGCTTATTTCTATAAAATCATATATTTACTAAGGTGTGTATCTAGATCCTGAACACAGTTATTTTTAGCGCTTGACATAGCCCCTTATGAAAACATTAACAACAATTTGGTGATCAGCTAAATTTGAATTAGAAAATTATAGGTTAACTTTTTTTAGATAAAGTTGTTACTGATCCAAATTCAAAACCTTAATGATAAACTTTAAGCCAATCAGGAGCCAAGTGATAAAGTGATTGTTGTGACATAAATGGTCATTCAATAATTCTTTTATGCAAGTGCACTAATTAATATGATTGGCTGAATTTTTTGTCATTGTACACCATTGCCGCTGTGGCAAGTTGTTGATGGACTAGTGCACAATTAGCTGCTGGGTTAGCACTAGTCCATCAACAACCCGCCATAGCGGCAATGGCGTACAATGGCAAAACATTCAGCCAATCAAATTAATTAGCGCACTTGCATAAAAGAATTATTGAATGACCCTTTATGTCACAACAATCACTTTATCACTTGGCTCCTGATTGGCTTAAAGTTTATCATTAAGGTTTTGAATTTGGATCAGTAACAACTTTATCTAAAAAAGTTAACTTATAATTTTCTAATTCAAATTTAGCTGATCACCAAATTGTTGTTAATGTTTTTACAAGGGGCTATGTCAAGCGCTAAAAATAATATGGTAATTAAGGAAAAAATGCCAACACAAAGCAAACAACGCATATTGAGATGAGCGTAAAACATATACACAATGGGTAAAAAGATGAGATAAAGTGATAAACGGGAAAAAAAAGGAATAAACAAAGAGGCAACAGTATCAAAATAATACAGAATTTATTGGGGCAAAAGATATAAAAACATGTGGAAAGGTTAGTAAAAAAATAAAATGAGAGAATTGGAGAAGCTGCTAAAAGACCTTGACTTGGCAATTGCCAAAATTAAAGAGATTGACCGCAAGTCAAAGCAAGAGTTAAGTCTACCGTCCTTGAAGGGGACAAAATTGAAAAGGTGTCCACCAAATAACTTATGGCCAAGATTCCAGACACCCCCAAAACAACAATTGAGCAACTTTTAAATGTCCAGAAGCATGTTGTGGAAGGCCTTCAATTTAAGTCCTTTGCCCTCTCTGCGCCGTCTGTCTGGACAGATGACCCAGAAATGTATGCCTACCTAAGACCCGTAAAATGTACCCAAAGAGATGACACTAATCAGCCAGCACAACTGGTTACACCAAGAATAGCAAAGCCTGCTGAGGCTGTGGGCAAGGAGGAGACTGCAGAAGGTAACCTAAAATAATAATTAATAAAAATTTCCAAATACTTACCTTTTTTTAGAAGAAGTTAAAGGTGAACTCCGCCAGGTCCTGGTCCCTTTTGTCCCAGCCACATTCTACGCCAACTACGCCACTCATGTGGCCAAGCAGCTTTTCCTGTCCCCCCTGTCTTGTGAGAGCTTGAAGACTGTATCCACAGGTCTTTTCTGATGTTGCAGGAGGCATTGGCTGGGCTTACACATGGAGAGGGGGCATCTGAGTGGGCAGTTACTGCCTACAAGGATGCCCAACTGGTCCGCCTGAACCTGGTATCACTCAGTGGAGTTTACACAGTAAACTCCATTGAGCTTGTTTGGGACGTCCTGGTGACGCTCCCATTCAAGAATGTACCAGAGATGGGCTGGGCTCATGCAGCTGCTTGCTTCTGCTTCCTGGTGGAGCTCACCATGTCCTACTTGCTGGAGAACTTCAGGCGCGCAGTAGAAAAACTGGCTGTTGCGGATGCGACAGCCGTGAAGAAGACCAAAATCCTCCTAGCAGACTTTGGGCTGGCCTGGAGTACCAACAAGACAGGGGTCCCAGAAGCTATGGATCTTACCTTTGGCAAAACTAAACATGAGAAAAAATAAGCGCAGCATACAACAAACTGTGCAAGTTTACAGAAGCCTTTGCCCAGCAAAGGCTTCACCTCATTGTTTACCTGGGGTTCCTCTTTTACTTTGGGATGGGCGCGTTGGTCAAGGACCTGGACGGGGTCCTTCTGGGGATCAACAAGGCCAGCCTATTCCTGGATGGGAAGAAGGTCCCCCTGGGTACAACTCAGTGGATCACGTCATCCAGGACGCCTTGGTCCTGGCTGGCATCTTTGGGTTTGCAACCTTGCCAGAAAAGCTGCTCCTCCATTCCCACCTCACCATTTTCCCTTTTACCAGCAGGCGAGAATATTTTAACCAGGGTGTATCCACCGTCCACGGTGTGGCGGTGGAGGTTGTGCGCCACCTCCATTATGGGATAGGTACATACTGCCAAACTCACTATAGGCAATCTTAATAAATTCTCTCTTCCAAATAATTCCATTAAAATTTATAATATTTTTATTATAATAAAATTTTCTAATTCTTATTTTAGAAAAGGAGATCTGCAAAATATATCCCAGAGAAGGTCTTAATAAAAGCATAATAATATATTTCAATAAAATCTACTTTTGATTTGGACACATACATTAACTTTTTTTGATTATTATATTTATTTTCCAAATGTGATATTAATGTGTTTGTGTAATCCAGTATCAAGCGTTTAGGATATCTTTAGATGGCATAATAAAATAATATACAATAAAATAAATAAATCACTTACATCTATTCATGGATCTTCTGAATGTGATTGCGGGCGTAGAAACATCTAAATATAAAATGATAATTAATAAATGGTGAATAATAAATTAGAGATTATAAAAAAAGTTGGACACACTAAGCCTTTAATTGATTGGCTGTTTGGCTAGGCACGCAGGGATGAACAAATCAGTGTGGCCATAGAATTTGGCTACGGTCTCAGCTGTGAGGGTATGGATCCCGGCCTGCAGCAAATCAAACAGGTCCTCAGTCCCAGTTGGGGTTCCTTGCTTGACAACTTGCTTGAGCCACCCAAAGTCTTCCTCAATGGGATTTAGGAAGGGCAAATAGGCAGGGAGGAAGAGAAGGCGTATATTTGACGTAGCCAATTGCTGGGGGCCCAATGCAATGCTTGTGTTGATCAATGGAAATTCTTCAAGAATATCAGCCATCTTGTGGAGACCAATGTTGTCCAACACAATTACGTTGGTGAAGCCCGGGATCGTGCACCTCAGGTGCTCCTGGAACAATTGGAGAAATGACAGGAAGGTCCAGTTTATTGTGGGAGCCCAGTATCATTTGGTATAGCTTGACCCCCTTTGGACCAAGGAGACCCACCATTGAATAGGCTGTGGCGCAGGCTGCAGCACGCCAAGCCACCCTGTCATTGGAGCCTCTGGGGACATACCCATACTCATTGTGTATTAACGAGGCAAATGCTGATTTGTCAATATATTAAAATTTGACCGTCCCCTTGTCTTTGAGGGCAGTATATGCCTCTGCGTAGTTTTTCTGGGTCTCAATATTGGCTGGGCTATTCCAATTGTATGGGGATACCCCGAGTTTTTTCCAGGAAAATCACATTCCCTTGACCAGATGGTAGTAAAAGGAAATTGAGGCCTTGATCCTAAAAGCAGACTTGACCATAGCCTGTATATTTGCCAGTTCAAGATGGCAGTCCTGGGTGATCCACTGGCAGATTGCCCATTTGTGCTCCTTGGTGAGCATAGTGGAAACACACAAGGATTTCTCCGCGGCAAGGACTTGGCCAGTATTTATGAAGGTGTTGAATACCTTGCTGGCATACTTGGGATCCACCCCAACAAGAGCTGTGGCTGCCTTGTAGTCACCTGATTCCTGCATTAGCTTAAGCAGGATGATGTGTTTGATGTCGGGGATGCGCTTCTGGGCGGTCTTTGTGGGTTCAGACAAGCCAGAATCCTGATTGATGACAGGCTTGCAAGGCATGGGCACCTTGTTGTAGAAAGCTGCAACTTTTATTAGCACCAGCTGTCCCTCATTGGTTTGGTAGAACTGGGGCTCCTTGTCATCCTCCTGATTGCCATCACTGATGTAGGGCTCATAGCTAGTATCAAGTACAGGCTTCACCTTCTCCAGCATGGCCAACAGGACCAACTCTTGCCGGTACACAACGTCAAACACATACAAAGTAAGTTCTACCTCCTTGTTTCTAACCATTTTTGTCGTGGTAACCTTGATGGACTTCCAGGTCAGCTTTGGGACCTGATGGTTGATGCTCTGCACCCTAGCAGCTTGTGCTCCTTGAACCGGCTGTGTCAGTGCAGCGTCACTATGGAACTCTCCTCTCCTGCCTCCCTCCTGAGTAGGCACTTGTGTTGTACTAAGTCTATTCTTTGACCCATGGGGGCAACCACAACCGCTGCGCACAACGGGTGCAATGGTAGTATTTTGTTGTGTTCCTTCCATTTTTAGAATTTAATAAAATATTAAATAAAACTTAATTAAGTTACTCTCTAATTTTAATTTTTGCTTTTATCTGTTTATGGATATTCAATTAATATTTTTTCCCACCCAATATCCCAATTATAGATTTTTTATTTCTTAGTTAGTTGTTTTTGGTTTTATAACACCCATTTTAGAATACTCAAAAAAATCCACCCTTTTTACCAGATTTTACTGCTAAATTCAAACACCCAACACAATATTTTTAAAATTTATGTTTCAGATCTTGTGTCTTATTTTAGATACCTTGGTATCATTCATGATTACAATCAATTGCACACATTGTGTGAGTGATTTTGTTTACATTGTGAGTTGCTATTGTGTTTTGTTTTTGGATTGAGTTTTGGCACACCTTGCTTGGGTGTATTTTGTCACCAATTCACATAGTAAACATATGTACACCAAAAGTTAACACACACCATTTTGTTTGTGAATCAATGTATTTTGGATTATATTTTGAATGGTTTTGCTTTGCGTGTGAGCTTTTTGTTGCTGTGTTGACCCATTTTGCCCATTAACGCCAATAAACCCTGTTAACAGATTATATATTTTAACCTGAGACTTGGATTTTGTTTATTTCTGAAATCATTTTGTTTAAATCTGAAGAATTTTTGCTTGTTGCCATAGCTTTTAAAACTACTTTACAGATCCTTTGAATGTGTTGTCCTCATTTTTGACATGATAAACGCTCCCAGTACCTTTTTAACCTTCATGAACAAAGTATTCAAGGAACACATTAGGAAAAGAGCAATCATCTACCTGGACAACATCATCATCTATAGTCCCAACCTACAACAATACTGGGAAGACATCCGTGCAGTCCTCTGTACCCTGCAAGAAAACCAACTATTGCCAAACCGTCCAAATGCAAGTTCTTCTCAACTGAACTCCCCTTCCTTGGTCATATCATTAGCAAGGACGGTATCAAGCCCAATCCAGACAAAATACGCGCTATAACAGAGATGCCAGCCCTAAGGAATAAGAGCAAGCTCCACACTTTCCTTGGAATGGTAGTGTATGTACACAGGTTCATCCCTGACTGGGGCGCGCTAACAGCTCCCCTATCAGCCATCACTGGGAAAACAACCAAGTTTGTCTGGACACCTTTACGAGATCAACATTTCTGCTAGCTGAAAGAGCGCATGGTTACTGCCCCCATCTTGCAATATCCAAACTGCAAGGGTATCTATGAGCTAGAAACTAACGCCTCTGATTATGCCATAGGAGGAGTCCTCTGTATCCAAAAAGACCAGAAAGACTTCCTCCCCGTGGCATATGAATCCAGGAAGCTACCAGACGGCAAACAAAGATACCCTATACACAATAAGGAGTTGGTCACCATCATACACTGCCTCATTAAATGGCAATGTTATCTAGAAGGAGCCCAGGTGTTCAAAGTACTCACTGACCACAAGTTGTTGATATTCTTTAAAACACAACAACACCTGTCAAGAAGACAAGTCAGATGGATGAGTCTCATACAGAGATACCCCATGGAAATTGAATACAAGCCAGGCAGAAAGATGCTTACTGCAGACGCCCTATCAAGGCTATACAGTAAACACATCCTCCACACTGATGGTGACCCTAACTGGCCCATGTTAATCATGGGGAATATCCAGGAAGGGTTCCCACGTGGCACACCAATGGACATCCAAAAGAAAGTCCTCAAGAACAAACATCTGTTCAAAATGTATATGGTACCCTCCACCAAATCCTTCCAAATGGTGATACTGTATCCTACGTTCTGTCAACACAAAAGATTAACACAATCCTCCGTTATCAGAGAGTTGGGACACACCTGTAGCAGAAACTTTCATGAATATATCAAGACCTGCTACTGGTGGCCCAACATGCTAGATAATATTAGAGAAGTACTGGAATAATGTGAGGTCTGTGGAAAGTATGCCTGAACCAAAGCTCCACCCAATTCAGTAGTACCCGTATCCATCACACAACCCTTCAAGGTATGGTTATTAGATATTGTGGGACCTATGCCTGGTGAAAGCAAAGGCAAGAAGTACATCATCACAGCCATCAACTATGTCACAAGATGTTGTCAGGGATTCAACCTGTGGGGGGCTCCTGAGAACTTGTGAGCAGACGGTCCGCAGGCCCAGCAGGGAGAGCCCACCACAGGATTGGGCTAACTTTACAATATAAGATAACAATTTTCCAAGGACTTCCCAAGGTCTGCTTTTAGACACCATGGAATCAATCAATCCAGTGAGGGTGATATACATCACCCCAAATACTTGGGTGGAAGTGGATTCATCAGTGGCAACAGATTCTTGCAGGCGGTTGGGCCGCAGGGTGTGGGGCGGCATCATTGAAACCAAATATGTGGGCAGGAAATTATACTTGTCTCAGAATAACAGAGGGGGACAGATAATTTTGGTGCCTTCTCTGTAAAGGACTTCCGTCTCTCTAGTTCTAGCTTCAGGGTTGTGGATTAGGATCTCCTCCAGAGTAAACTCCAAATACGCCAGGTTGGATGGGTACTTGGTAAAATGTAGTGGGCCAAAGAGAGCTCCTGGTGGACAGTAAAGTTCAGGCAGCTGGTCCGCGGTTTCTTGGGGTAGGTGAGCACGGGGAGCAGAGCCGCAAGGAGTAGACTGTAGGTGAAGTAAAACTAATAACAAGTATGGTATGATCTGGTTGAACCAAAGGTTCATGTCACTTTATTGCAAGGATGGCAATGGTCATCTTTTTTGTGGCCCTGGGTATAAGTATACCCATCTGTCATGGTAAAACTTTCACAAATTCTGTCGGCCCAGGTTTTCCCAATTACCAGGTCTTCCCAGTCTTTGGTGGCATCAATCACGGGGGTATTTTCATTGACTGGTTTGAACTGAGGAAGCTCAAATTCCCTAGTCAGGTTGTGGGATTGGTTGCCTCTGGGTGGCCTGCATTCTATGGGAAAATTCTCTGTTTCCCCTTACGTGCGGGCCCAAGTTATTTTGGAATCAGTGGCTGGGCCTGCCCATTGATTGGCTGTCTTATCAGGAACCCCCAGTGTGGAGAGTATTGGCATAGGTACATTTGGTTCATCAAGCTTAAAAGGATTTTCCAAAGTTGAATCCTGTTCTGATTTGAGCCCCAAAAACTGCGGGCGGCCGGACAGCTGGCCCTGTGGGCTGGCAGCCTGCAAGATGCCAGGGTTCAAGTTTTGTAGTTGGGGCTTTTTGATAAGCATAGTTGATAAGAGTTTGTCACTTGTGACAGATGGCCCCTAGCACAAGCCACAAAGGAGCATAAAGGAAACGGTGTGAGACAATTTATTGATAAGGAGATCATAGCTAAGTTTGGAAAGCCCAACCTCTTAATCACAGACAGAGACACTGAACTCAAAGCTATTGACACCAAAATTTATCTTGCCAAAAATGGAATAAAACACGTCACAGCCAGCCCATATCACCCACAAGCAAATGAACGCTTAGAAAAACTAAATGGCTCTCTAGTGGAAGCTCTCAGTAAGTTATCTTCCAACAATCCAAAATCCTGGGTTGACATGCTACCAACTGCCCTTATGGTCTACAGAACACAAGTCAACCGCAATATGGGCAAAAGCCCTTATGAACTTGTCTATGGTCAGAAACCTTCACTTGTCAGTACAACCACAGGACCACAACTGCCACTTCCAAATAAGATACCAGACAGCAATGACCCAAAAGTACTACAAGCCAGAAAGGACCAAGAGGTGATGGAACAACAAAGGGTTCAGCGGGAAGTAATCCCATTGCAACAAGAAAGGTTCCAAGTTGAAGACAAGATCTGGGTTGTCAATCACGGCCAACACAAATTAGACCCAGGATTATGCAGACCAGGCATTGTCATGGAAGTGAAGCCCAATAACACCTACCTAATCAAAGGGATTGGAGCTCAAATCAAACTAAAACATATGCATCATGATTGACTTTGTGTTATGTAAGGCAAGAGCAGCCCAAAAAATTCAAGACTCCCTGTTCCTAACGCCAAACTGGATCAGTACCAAGCCCGTATACTGAATACCCTCAATGAGATTCCCAAGGCTCCGCCTTCCAGCACCCCAGGGGGAGATATCACAACACCTTTGATTATTCCTCTTGGGGAATTAACACCCCAAGTAAATCACCAAGCGGCTCACCGAGTGATTCACCGCCCAGTCAATAAACTGGTGGCACCATTATCAGTTAACCATCTATGTCAGGGATCACTCAATCCAGGTCCTAAATGGAACACAACTTGATTAAGCCTTGTGACTCAAGAGAAACATTACTCAGATAAGCCCCATGACCTCCATGACGTACATGGACAACATGTGGCTTGTCATGATACTATATATTAGCCTATATTCATATTCAATAAAGTATCATTCACTTCTTAATCTTCCCCTTCATTTTGTTTATTATATTTCCAAGAAGTATAAACTCAACACAGGCAATGGTGTGCGGCAATTCATAGGAAAAGAAATCATCAGCAAGTTCAGAAAGCTATAACTCCTGGTAATTGATGGAGGCAAAGAATAGACCTCTGAAGATACCAATGTATACCTCACCAAGAATGGGTTCCAGCACACAGTGACAACACCTTATCATTCTCAGGCCAATGGACGCGTGGAGCAGCTGAATAAAAGCCTAGTGCAGGTCCTAACCAAGATTGCTGCTGGGAGACCTGAGGACTGGTATAAACAGCTACTGGCTGCATTACTTGTATGCCAGACCTGCGTGAAAAGATCCACTGGGAAAAGCCCCTTCAAGCTCTTCTATGACACACAGCCTAATATCATTCAAGCACTTTCAGGACCCAAGCAGGAAATTCCCAGCAAAATCCCACCTTGTGCTGACCCTCAAGTCATACAGACCAATAGCAACCAACTAGAAAGAGAAGAAAAACGTCTAAATAATACCTTTGTCACCATCTATGTCAGGGATCCAGCCAGTGGTGAGTTCCTGGGAACTTGCAGGCGGTTAGCCCGCAGGTCCGGCAGGGAAGGCCCACCACAGGATTGGGGCTAACTTTACAATATAAGATAACAATTTGCCCAGAATTGCCCAAGGTCCGCTTTCAGGCACCATATAATTGATCAGACCAGTAAGAGTGATATACATCACTCCAAATATCTGGGTGGAAGTGGATTAATTGGCAGCAACAGATTCTTGCAGGCGGTTGGGCCGCAGAGTGTGGGGCAGTGTCATTGGAACCAAATATGCGGGCAGGTAGTTGTGCTTGTAGCGGAATAGCAAAGGGGCCAGGTAATCTTGGTGCCCTCTCTATAAAGGATCTCTGTCTCTCTAGTTCTAGCCTCAGGGTTGTGGATTAGGATGTCCTCTAGGGTAAACTCCAAATACACAGGGTTGGGTGGGTACTCAGTGAAATGTACTGGGCCAAAGGGAACTCCTGGTGGACAATAAAGGTTGGGCGGCTGGTCCGCGTTTTCTTGAAGTAAGTGGGTGTGGGGTACAGAACCGCAGGAAGTAGACTGTAAATGAAGTAGAACTAATAACAAGTATGATATAACCTGGTTGAACCAAAGGTTCATGTCACTTTATTACAAGAATGGCAATGGGCAAATTCCTGGCAGTCCAGGGTATAAGTATGCCCATCTGTCATGGGAAAACTTTTACAAATTTCTTTGGCCCAGGTGTTACTGTTTACCAGGTTTTTCCAGTCCTTGATGGCATCCATTGCGGGAGTTATTTCATTGGCTGGTTTGAACTGAGAATACTTGAGTTTCCTTGTTGGGTTGTGGGATTGGTCATCTCTGGGCAGCCCGTGTTCTAAAGGAAGTTTCTTTGTAATCCTTTCTGTGGTGGCCCAAGTTATTTTGGGGTCTATGGCTAGGCCCGCCTGCTGATTGGTTGAGTTAGCAGGAACCTTTAACATGGGAGCGTCAATGTAGGTGATTTTGACTCATCAAGCCTTAGAGGATTTCCCAAAGTCAAATCCTGCTCTGGTTCAAGCCCAAAAATTTGCGGGTGGCCAGGCGGCTGGTCCTGCGGGCTGGCGGCCTGCAGGGTGTCAGGGTTCAAATCCTGTGGTTGAGGCTTTTCAGTAAGCATGGTCAATAGGAGTTTGTCACTTGTGACAATCCAGTAAAGACATGAGGTTGGTGACAAAGTCTGGGTAATGAATACCAACAAGAGTAAATTACAGCCAGAAAAAGTGGGCTCTGCCATTATCCTAAAGGTAAACAAAAACATCACTTACCTTGTACAAGGACTCAGAAAACACAAACAAGACAAAGTCCCCTACCATGACCACCTAAGACCCTGCAAAGAAATACAAAAACAACATGAGACCGTCCTACCTGCCACCAAACAACAGTTAGTCTAGTATGGCGCCCGGGCTCCCAACAATCTCCCTGAAAACCTGTCCCCAGAGAAGGCCAACCTTTAGTTAGGGGTGTCAAAACAACATGATTAACCCACCAGCAAGGTTCCAAGTAAGCAGGTTTGTGATCTGCAGTCTAATTATCCAGTCACTTGAAGACATACCAGGAAGTCAACTCAAAATTTCAAATCCAACAACATGAACAAAAGCTGATCTCTTGCAGTGGATACCTCATCTTGGGGCTTGACTCATTACCAGGATCAGGCCACCCCCTTCACCATCCCACTGTGTGATTAACACTATCATGTTCCTGTTATCCATAATATAAAATGGCTATATAATAGTTTATATCTCAATAAAGAATATTATCTAGCTTCTAAACAGTTTTCCTCATGTAACTCTGCTAAAACAGCACAGTTACAACATATCTTTAATCTAGTTTACCTTTACCCTAATATTGAGTTCTTCTGCGTGATCAGAAGCCAATTATGGGCAATAATCATGTTTTCATTCAATCCTGGATATTCTAATACAATACTACTTGTATACTCACATATGACTGTATTTAAGAAAATGCCCTTTGTCCTACAATCTCAAATAATTGTGGCTCTGTAATGCAAAAAGAGCATAAATCTCTACAGTAAAAAATAGAGCCTACAGCTTATGGGCCTATATCCAGGAGCAGGAAGACACGTCCTGAACCCTTTGGGCCTTGGGCCCTGTCAGACTTGCTACTTCTGACAGCAACAGATATCCTGGGCTGCAGGTAATGGCAAAGTCACAGGTTTCCTGTACTTTCCCAATTTCAGAAGGCTTAGGAGATCATCTGGTGAATGATGGGATACCACAGGCTGCAGATTTCTTACATCAGGCGTGCGGGTGGGAGCAAAAGCAAGGACAAAAGCAGGAAAAACCAAAGTGATTGATTTTTCAAATATAATGTGGATAGTTCTTTAAATCAATTCAAGTTTGAAATTGACTCTTCTCTTTAAAGAGCCTGTCCTTTGGGGCATGGCATGGCATTAAGACTGTGAAAAGCCAGGTTACAGAATATCAAAGTGTCATACTGGCCTCCACTCAACATCTCAAACAATACAGCACCAGGCCCCCAACAACATACCTCCCAATTTCCTGTAAGACAAGGTCTCCCTAGGGGATAAAGGGGGGAAGCTGTTACAACAAGCCAAATCCTAACTGATTGGATAGTCATCCAACTTCTGGCTTGAATCAACCCATTGCCTAATTTAGGAAAATGTGTATATGCACCACCTAATTATAATCTCATTGTTTTAGATTGGTTGGATAATGCAAATAGTCAAGACAGTCAATGGATAATCCTGATACCAATTGATGAAATGCCTTGCAATTTAAACTATGTTGGATCTGATGAAACTGCTGGTTCAACTCAAATATTGACATGAAGCATTCTGGATGAGCTATTGCATTGACTATAGATCCGGTTCAGAGACTTCTAGCTGTTGCTAGATGGGGTAGCTGCATAGTGATTGAGTACATGGATATCATACATCCCCTTTCTGGTTATTTTGTATGGTTTGCCAGATAAGGAAAGAATATGGCTGCAAGCTCTACTCTAGATGGCAACAGCGCCCATATCAACATTAATAATGTCAACAGTGGCCATGTTGAAACTTTGTTGACATGGCCACTGTTGACTCAAAACTCAAAATCTCCTATGTTTTTTGCTAGTTGCGCTAGCTTAATTCTTTTTTTAAAGCGTTCAGGGGTGTGAACCCAGAAAACACTCAAAATTGTGGTCATTTTGGCACAATTTAATATTAAGCTTAATAAAAAAGTCAATTTAACCAGATTTTTCCTTTACATTTACTAATAAAAATTATTTTATTTGTTTTCACAACGTAAAAATGTCAATGTCAACACTTTTTAAGCCGACTTATTTTTAATAACAAAAATGAAACATCTACAACAAAGAAATTAAGTGTGCATTTAAAAATATTTTTATTAAATTAATATATAGAAAAATGCATTGCACATTTAGTTGATTGTTAAAATGTTTATCTCATAAATATATATGTGGTACTTATTCCAGCTTTAATATATTAAGTGGATTGGTGGCTAACAGGGAACCAATAATTTAAGCGTGAGTTACTATGTAATTTACTAAAGAGTTTATTATTAAAAATAATGTCAAAACTTGGAAATGATGTTTATTTGCTTGTGATTATCTGCTGGGGTGGAGTTAAGCAAATTAGAGTGGTGTGATTAAGTTTATATTAATATGTCACTTCCTATAAAGAATGTGTAAGTGATGTTGTTGACAATTTACCCTTTTCATTATCTTAACCAATGTGTTAACAACTTTTAGTATACCAAATGGTAAAAAATCATATTCCCACCCCCAAAATATTATTTCTAATAAAGAAATAAAGAACTTTGATAATTTTTTAACTTATTTTCATATGTTTTTTATTTATTCTAATATGTGAGCAAAAATACACAGAAAACAGTTAATATTTGCTAGCCCGCGTAAATTTAATTAAGCATACTATGTTTTTTCATAGTAAATTTTCAAAAAAATGTCAACAGTGACAATTTTGTCAATAATAATGTCTACAATTTTTCTAATTGTCAGTGAGAATTCAGATTTTTTTACTAATTGTCACTCATAATTTCAACACTTTTCACTTTTCATATATAAAACTTTATGCTTTACATAATAAAATCATCTGATTCTTGATATGTTGTATTTTTAACTTTTTTTCATATTTTATAACTTTTAAAATAAAATCAAAATATAAAACTATTACTTTTACATAACTATCTTAACTTTTAACTTGTTATTTAAAACTATAATAAAATACAAACTATACAAGTAATTTTCAACTTTTAAATGCCAATAAAAACCTATAAGGTTAGTTTTTATTTAGATGTTTTATAGTTGGTTTTTTGTTCTTTAAATACATTGCTTTTTTAAACCTTTTTACTTTTTATTTTAGGCAAGAACACCTCAAAGCAACTAAAGGGTATCAGGCGTCCCTTCAAGCTCACCAAAGCCACCAATAAGAAGCCTGTCTCAAAAAAGAAGGCCACTCCCAAGCCCTCCCCAAAGCCCCCCCTGAGCCCTCTCCCAAGAAGAGCCTCACTCACTCCACTGGGGAAGAGAAATCTGATGGTTCCCTTACAGAGCACAGTTTTTACAACTTGGCTTCTGACAAGGAGCCTACCAAGAAGCAGCGCCAAGCCAAGAAGTCACCTCCAAAGATTAAGTCTCTTACACATGAGTAGCACCAAGATAAGCCCCCTTCTGCTTTCCCCCACCAAACTCCCCTCCTTCAAGTTCATCTGGGGATGATACAAAGCCCCACCCTTATTAATTCCCTGGCTTCTGCCATGCTCCTGCTGGCCCATGGGACCCTCTTGTGGCCCACAATATCTGCAATGTCAATGGGAAGTTCAAAGTTCCTTTCACTTTGCCAAAATACTTCCCCATAATGAGTGTCAAAGGGGGGCCAGCCATGGTAGCAAATTGTTACATCTTCAGCTGCAATAACGCCAACCAGGGCTTCAAGAGCCAGCACTATACTTGTGAGGACTGCTCCTGCCCAGTGAAGCTTAATAATAAATGCTGGGACTTGGTACAAACTATTAAGGGTGAGAATACCTGCATCATGCCCAATACAACCATTGTTCATCTCCTGAAATGGTACCTTGTGCAGATCATGCCTACCTCCAAGGACCTTTACCCCACCCAGATGGCTGTGCTTTCCTGTAAGCACCTCTCCCCCATCAATCTGAAGAGGGTGCCAACCCACAACCAGTTGGTTAAGTTTTTTAGTGGTTAGCGCCAAGCCTCAAACCCCATGGCCAAGAGTGCCACTACAATCAAAGACCTGGTCCTTTCTGATGCCCTCAAGAAAACTGAGGATAGAGAGATGTTCCTGATCCATGACAATGGGCAGGAAGTAGAGGATAGAATCATTGCCTACTCTACACCCTAAAACCTAGAGCAGCTCAACACTGCTACCACCTGTCTGCGCAATGGCACATTTGCAACCTACCCAACCCTTTTCAAGCAGCTTTGGGTCCTGCACAGGAAATTTGACGCCCAGGTTATCCCCCTTGTTTTCTTTCTACTGCCTGGTGCCAAGACATAGGTCTATGCCATGGCATTCAAATTTTTCTGAGATGCTTTGAGCTCCCTTCCCATCAACCAGCTCCCCTTTCTACCCACGCCACAAGGGCCAATTCCTCCTCTGCTGATAAGGATGAGTCCATCCTAGCCGCAGAGCAGCTAACTCATGTGCGCTCACTTGGGCCAAAGGTGGTTATAATGGACTTTGAGCAAGCTCAGTTCAGAGCCTTTGAGGCCACCTTCAATGGAGAAGTACAGGGCTGCTTCTCTCATTTTATGCAGGCCCTCATTGTTGGAAATTGCGCCATTAGTGCTATTTTGATATGGCCTTCAAATAATGATAAATGCAAAGATTTGACTGGTTTTTCTTTTGAATTTGGGAATTCCTCACTTTCTGTAAATGGGTCTGGTTCAATATCCACCCATTCTGGATTACCATACCTGCCCTTGACGCATCCTGGTATGACCTCATCCCTTTGTGACCCCTTCTGCCACTCTGTCTACTTAATGAGTGATTATCAACCCTTGTCTACATTTAAGTAGAATCATTTATCCTAATAAAGACAAGTTTATCCACATTTGTGTTGGTTTTAGTATTTGTCAAGCATTTATCTTTCCTTTTTGCCAAAAGGCTTTCAAATCTTGTATTCCAGGAAATTAAGGTATGTGCCCTTAATTTTGCCCTGAAGGCTAACCCAAGGCTAGCTTCAAACCTCAAATCTTTTGTTATAAAGATTTCCTGCCGTGTCCTCCTGGATGTTGTCCCCAGGAGCCAAACACAACAAAATGGTGCTCACTACAGGGGCTGCAAGCCCCTTGGTTACCCCGTTCCCACGTGCATTCTCTGGTGCTTCTCCCTTTTTTTCTGAAGTACCCAAGCAACCTAAAGTCTCTAGTCCTCCTCTAGAATAAGACATCACTGATGCCCCCTTAACTCCCATGGTACTGGTGCTTTACCCCAGGCCCGCGTGGGACCCCCTTCCAGCTTTCTCTCTCAACTACAAGCAAGCTTGTGCTGCCGCCCGCTCCCTGCTCCACTCTGGTACTGTGGCAATGCATACTATCCCTAGTCTCTGGTCCGGGTATGCTTTCAAAGATCAGTATTCCTTCCTCTTGGACTTTGGTCTCCCCCCGTGCTGATAGAGTTCATGGATACAATTGGCGTGTTAGTCAACCAGTTTATTCAACCTGCCCTGGCTTACCATCAACTTGCATTAAGATCCCAGACCCAACTTGTAAATGCTGAAGCCACTGCTGTCTCAAACAACCATGCTCAGAATATGGCATATCAAGAATGGTCCCACAGTCTCTTTGTGTGTATTTCCAATAAACCAGTGTGACTTGCTGGCCTCCCAGAAGTACCTTACTGCCTCACTAAATTCCCTTTGTTCCTTGCTCCCTGGCTACATCAAGGATTGATTATGCAAATTGGATGAGCATCAAGCAGCGTGGCGTGGACAAATTGAGGCCTCTCTGCTAAAGCATTGCCAGGATTTTGAGACTCTGGTTAGCAAACTTAACCAATTCTGTGAACATATTAATTCTCAACTTGAATTGTTTAGAGCTCATGTTGATACTTGGGGCCGCCATCTACAGCATCAATATGGTCTGGATAAGGCTGCACTAGGCAACACTCTATACCAAGTGCAAATTTATGTGGATAATAAAGTAGCATCTATTGAGGTGACTCCTCCTGCTCCTCCTGTTGAGGTCCCATCTGACTTTGAAGCCTTGGTATGGGACGCAATAGCCAAGCTCAAAGCTACTAATTGACGTCAATATTCTGTTCAGAACCCTCCTCCAGTAGAACCTATTCCTGATCCTTGCATTGCCTTGCTCACCAACCAAGTGGCTGCCTTGCAAGGAGAAATTGAGTATTTGAGACAACGCCTCTCTAATCCTAATGATTTGCCCTCTGAGTCTGAAGATGAAGAGGAAGATGAAGTTGCTAATACTCCCACTCATGGCAATCATGGTTGCTGCCCTAATTTGGAAGGCCAACCCCAGTTTAACTGCGCACATGCACTGGATCAGCTTGTAAAAGTAAAAAATGATGTTGCTGATAGGCAGGACACATTGGAAAGAGAGATAAAAAACCTCTCCCGTTTTACTGAGACAATGAATGGACAGGCCATCCCCTTGGTTGCTCAGACCACTTCCCTGACCACTCGCCTCAACAGGATTGCTGGCACCTTATTGGTGCAACAAATTAAGATTGACAAATTTGGATTTGCCGCCGCTAGAGATATTATTGGACAGAACAGCTCTACCTTGGATACCCTAGAGGAAAGCCTTTGACTCCTCTGGGCTAGACAACCTGCTGCTGAATCCAAGTTTGAGGGCAATCCTCCCATTAACTTCCTCAACCCAGGGGACAACAGTCAGTCCTCTTCCTTGTCCATCAACCTGAATTACAAGCCAACCTTCAACCAGATATTCAATCCTAAAACCTCTACCATTGCTCCCTTTCTAACAATTTACAAGACTGTAATGTGTAGGGCTACTGATGAACTCAAAAAAGGAACATATACTCACCTGTCTCCATCCCACATGCCAAGAAGTGATGGTCCCTAAACTCCCCTCCATTGTCACTTGGGAGGACATGAAGCGCCTCCTTATCTAAAAGTTTGGAGGAGATCTCAGCTTGGAGGTCAAGAAGGATGCATTTATGCACATTGCCTTTAAGCCCAAGGAAACCCTGGCTGAGTTTTCAGATTTCTTCTACATTCAAGGCAAACAGTTAATCACCAGTCAACAGTTAACCCCCTGGGAAGCTTACACAGCTTTTTCAAATGCTTTAAAAGTGAACCAGCTTCTATGCCTACACTTTAAGGCACACAAGGCTTCACTAACTTCCATGAAGAGTATTAAGATGCTCTTGCAAGACATGCATTTGACCCATGGGGGTACAGTGATATGAGAAAATAAAGCCAGTAATGCTGGGACTATCTCTTGTACGCCACACATTATGACGCTGGGTGCAGGTGAACAGACTAAGAGGCAAGGTTATCATAACTGTGGCCAAATAAGGCACCACTCATGTAATTGCACTAATCCACAAGTGAAAGGTTGTAACCCCAAGAAACAGGCGGGAAAAGAGAGGTCAGCTTAGAGACGGAGACACTCTCTACTGACCAATCTCCCCTGTCTCCCCCTGATCCTCCTTCTGATGAGGAAGCTCTGTCTTCCTCTGGCCCAACTATTCTTCACCTATTCAACAATCTCTCCAGTGATTCAGACCCTGAATATTCTGATAGTGAAGATTCCAATAGCTATGGATATTCTGTTCTGGCTGTTCTGGAAACTGTCTCTGTCCCGTACAAGCTTTGCTCTGGGAAGACCACCACCACTTCTTGAGCACCTTCAAGTGAAGTCAAAGCCATGGTGGCTCACCCTTACTTAGCTCAAGCTCATTGACCTCCTGTCTTGGTTGATTCTTCTGTGGAAGCAGCCAAGCTAGCCAAAGCTCTCTTCCAAAATGTAACTATATCTCTCCCACTGCAGACTGTGTATAAGAAGATTCCTGCCTTAAGGTGCATTTTATCTAAATGGGAGAAGGAGCTAGAGGCTGCGCAAGATGTGTTAGCAATCTTGCCCCCCTTTGGGAAAGATAAAACCCATGTGGAAGTATCAATCCAAAAGGTTAAAACCAAAGCCATCCTGGACACGGGTTCTCCAGTCAAGTTAGTATCTTCCAAGCTAGTGAAGAAACTTAAGTTGACCCCTGACCTCAACTATACACAGTTGTATGACACAGCTGGCATGACCCAAATTTGAGCCATTGATGCATACTCTGCGCTACCCATGAGGTTTGGGAAACTCCTTATTGCTTCCCCCACTGTAGTCCTTGAGAATGAAAGCTATGAATTCTTGGTTGGTACAAAATTCCTTTGAGAGTATAACAGGATTGTAAAATTACAAGAAGTATATCTTTTGTTCTTAGGATATGAGGTCCCTTTGATTTTTGAGGAACCTCTGCGCCTCCCAGGAAAACATCTTAAAACTTGTGTGCTTGAGTAACCCACGGGTATCTTCTCTCTCAAGTATAGGAACCACTCCTCCAACATGCATACCCCTCCTCCTTCCTGTCCTGCATAAGAAGGGGTACCTCTTCTTTCCCCAGCGGCTATCATCATTCCTCTGGGCTCCCAGGTGGTGATTGATTCTCAGATTTCTTACAAACTACCTGAAAAGTTGTTCTTGGAACTTTACTCTCCTGAATCCCTAAGACGTAAAGAACCCTGCCTGTGTCCAGGGATTATAGATCAAATCCACAAAGAGCCTGTACAATTACTGCTTGCCACCCTGACGGCCCTGCTCATGCAGGTGACCTGAGGCCAGGTTATAGGGCATTGTTGTATACTGGGGGCAGAACAAGTGGCATACCTCTACCCTTTTGGAACTTTTAGTGATTTTAATCTACCTGAAGGCAATACCCAAGTTATTTCTTATTCACTGCTGCTGACTTCCCCCAATTGTCTCCCATCCAACAAAAAGACGTGTTGGACCTGCTCAATTAGTTTAGCAACATCTTTGTCTCTGGACCTACAGACTATGGCCTGGCTAAAGAGATCATCCATCAGATTGATACTGGTGATGTACCCCCTTTTTGTACCAAGCCATACCACCGTGGTAGGGTAGAGGATGTGCAGGTCTCTAAGGAGCTTAAGCAGCTCTTAGACGCTGGGCTACTAGCTCCCTCTCAGAGCCCTTGGGCCTCACCGTTACTGATACTCAAGAAAAAGGATGGAGGACATCACATTGTAATGGACTATTGCCACCTGAACTCTCTCACTAAGAAAGACTTGTATCCCTTTCCCAGAATTGACAATGCTCTCAGACAGCTGGGTGGTTCCAAGTTTAACTCAGCCATGGATCTAGCCTCTGGATACTGGCAAGTTGACTTATCTCCTGAAGATAGAGAAAATGCTGCGCTTATCACCTCAGAAGGCCTTTTTGAACCCACTCATATGCCCCAAGGACTCTGAAATGCCCCTGCTACATTTTAACGGGCTATGGACTCCATCCTACAAGATCTAAAGCTCTCTTGTGCCTTGTGTACTTTGATGACATCACTGTATTCAGTGCTACCTTTACTGACCACTTGGAACACCTCAAGGCTGTCTTCATCAAGATTTTTAAAGCTGGCTTGAAACTTAAATTCTCCAAGTGCTTCTTCTTTAAAGAGCAACTTGAGTTCTTAAGTCATGAGGTCACTCAAACAGGGAATCTGCCCCATTAATAATAAGGTGAGAGCCATCGGCAAGATGCTACCTCCCACAAATCTTCAAGAGGCCCAAGTATTCCTTGGTATGATAGGCTACTACCAACAGTTCATACCTGATTTTTATGAACTGAGTGAACCCCTCATCTAACTGCTTTGCAACGTCCCCTTTGAGTGGACTGACAGCCAGCAACAAGAATTCAAAGTGTTGAAGGCCAAGCTCAAATAGGCTACTATCTTGGTCTATCCTGATTATGATAAAGAGTTCATCTTGTATACTGACGCTAGTGAAGTAGCCGTGGGTGCTATCTTATCCCAGCTTGACAACAAAGGCGTGGATCAACCTGTAGCCTACTCTTAACAGGTCCTCAATAAGCACAAGAAGAACTACAGCGTAACTGAGAAGGAATACCTGGCAGTGCTTCATGCTGTAAAACAGTTTAGGCACTACATTTATGGGACCCCTTCACGGTGGTCACAGATCACTCCTCCCTCAAATGGCTGCAACAACTAAAGGAACCTGAAGGTCAACTAGCACGTTGGGCTCTGCGTCTACAAGGGTACAATTTCACTGTGATACACTGTCCTGGGGCCCAACATCAGAACGCTGATGGCTTGTCAAGAATGCCAATTCTAGTAATTCACCCCACTGACACTGATTGCCTATACAACTTAATAGGGTATCCTGACTCTTGGACCACTAAGCCAGAAGACATTCACTTGGCGCTACAGACCCTATCCAAGGACACTTTAATTTGTGATAGGCAGCTCTTCAAAAGAGGTCAATAATGCCTATCTAACCTATGTTTGCCCTAGCATGAGGATAGCCATTATTCTCCAAGCTCACATTGACACTGGGCATGGGTTATAGACAAAACCCATGACTGGCTATGCAAGAACTTCTACTGGGAGAACATGTGCCTTCTGATCCCTGATATTCTTGCCTCCTATCATTTGTGTCAACTCCAACTCCAACACCCTTCCCAACATCAATTCAAGCTCATCCCCCTAAACATGATTTCCACACTGTGAGTATTGATGCTGCTGGGCCTTTCCCTTGGTCTAGGTCTGGGTGTCAATTTATCTTAGTTGCCATAGACTATTTTAGTAAATGGGTCAAAGCCAGAGCTAAAAAAGATATAACTGCCAAGACCACTGCTAATTACTTGTTGTAAGATATCTTCTACTGTCATGGCTGCCCTCAAGTCCTGCTTTCCAACAATAGCACCAACCTTAATGCTTGCCTCATCACATCTATTGTCAAAGCTATGGGTACCCACCAATATTTCTCCGCGCCATATAACCCTTCAAATAATGGAACTGTTAAATGAGCCAATTCCTCCCTGGTGTCCATAATGAAGAAACTCACATTCTCTGACGCTGCCAATTGAGATATTTCCTCCCTGCTGCCCTCTTTGCTTATCAACTCAGTAGACACTGTGTTGTAAATAACAACATTCACCATGTTTTGATTTTGCCTTTGATGGGCCATTTCAAAGACAAATCTCTTGCTTTTGCTTTCAACTCTCAAAATTAAATGGTTTCTACATCAGGAAATATGATTGTTTGGTTTCCGGACTCTGCGCAACTCACTTGACCCACTCATGCTTGTGGCAAGTGATCCTACCGTCCTGGTAGTGTTTTTGGTATTCCTAACCACTATATAATCCATTTCCTAATTTACCAATAAAATTAAGTTCTATTCACAGTTTTTTCTTTGTGTCTTCTGTACTTCTGCGCCTCTCTCTAGCCACTCCTAGCAGAGATTATTTATCCAGGGCTGCAAGGTAAACACAATTGCCTTCCCTGTCATCTAACCAAGACTTAGTACAAATCCAATCCTAAGGTTAGGATTCCCCGTTGTGTGTCTGTGCCGCGCCTCAGAACACAACAAAAATGGTGCTCACTACAGGGGCTGTAAGCCCCTTGGTTATCTCTTTTGCATCTACGTTTTCAGGTCCCTTGCCTCTGCCTAGTTGGGAGTTGACCTTGCCTGAAATTACCAGCCCTCCTATTGAGGAAGACATTGCCAACCCGCCTATTGTCCCTACTGTACTGAACCTTGGGAATGGTCCCCGCCTAGTTGCTTACCCTATGGGTACCCCTGACTTGGAACAAGTCATGTTGGTAGCCCTTGGGATAGCCCGTGAAGGAGCCATCCCTTGCCTCCAGCTACAGTTTAGCCGTGCTGAATACTATGAGTTAATTGTGGCCCCTCAGTTTCCACAACATCTCCTCTCAGCAGCTGGCTCCTCTGATCACCTGCTGTCATCCTTTGTGCAGCCCGCCTTGGCCCACCACCAGATGGTCTTGGGACTCCATGTTCAAGAGATCTTGTCTCTACAAGCAGCTGTTACCCATCATTGGGACCAGTTTGCTGGCTACCAATAATGGATTCACTCTCTGTTCTCCCTGATATCTGACAACCAGCGCAACTCTGTCACCTCTCAAACACATTTAGTCAATTCCATTGAGCAAATGCGCCAGTCCATCCCTGAGTACGTTAGAGCGCGGCTACATGAGTTTCACCAGTTAGAACAACCCTGGAAAACTCAAGTAGACTCCACCCTAAACACTTATCTCTCCAACTTTGAACGCCTAGTGCAACAGCTCAATGCCTTCAGTGTCTATTCCTTTGAGCAATTGCAACAAGTAGCTGACCTTGCTGCCCAAGGTCTAAATAAACTCAGTGCAGAATTTGATCAAGAGAGAGCTACCACTGCTGCTGCTGTAGTCAAACTTAAGAGTCAAGTGAATGAGCTGTCTACTCCCAAAAATGATGTTCTGCCTTCTCCTCCTGCTGATGATCTAGTGGACAGAAAGCAGAGGATCTGGGAGGCCATCCAAGAATTATGCGCTTCCACTTGTAGCCAAGGACGTCCTACTTAAACGCCTCAACCTGACCCCCAGGTTCTTGAGTTGACTGCTCAGGTTGCTGAACTACAGCAAGATTGCTGCTTTACGTGAGGTAGTGACAGCCGCTGCTAGCTCACTTGGGATTAACAAGGAAGATGGCTGTTGTCCTGGTTTGGAGGGGGCTCCTCATATCCACTGCGCTAGGGAGTTAATTGCCCTAGATAATGAGGTGGACCATTTAAAACAAGATCAGATGAGTTGGACAGAGACATACAGGGGATGAGTGAGTTGATAGATTTGGTAAACAACAGTTTGCCCCCTGCCTATCAGTGGGACCATCCCTTACTTTGCAGCTGGCTGAGCTCTCCACTGTTGTCACTACCCAAGGACAACGCCTAGATGTTACTGAATGACAGACCACTCTAGCCAACACTACAGGTGCCAGGACTACCAAGACTCTGACAACCCTTGAAGAAAGTGTTTGACAAATATGGGCTAGACAACTCCCCTCCAAATCTGAAGCTGAGTTCTCCCTGCGCATAAATGTACTCAATAGCAGCAATGGTGGTCCAGCTCCCAAGGCACACTTCAAGCCTACTTTTAAGCAAGTCTTTGATCCCAAAACCTCAACTATTGCAGCTTTCTTAACTATTTAAGAGAATGCTATGAGACAAGCATCAGATGAAGTTAAGAAAGAACATATTTTGACTTGCCTACACTTGACCTGTCAAGAGGTAGTTGTACTGGAGCTGCCCTCCATCAAGACCTGGGAGGACATGAAACAGCTCCTGATTGACAAGTTTGGTGATGATCTTAGCCTGGAGGTGAAAAAGGATGCCTTCATGCACATATCCTTCAAGCCCAAAGAGACATTAGCTGAATTTGCCGACAGATTTTACATGGAGGGACAACAGTTAATAACAAGCAGACAATTGACGGCGCACAAAGCATATAAAGCCTGCGCCCAGGCCCTCAAGGTGAATCAACTCCTATGCCTCCATTTCAAGGCCCACAAGGCTATGCTGTCCTCCATGAAAAGTATAAAAACACTTCTCCAAGATATGCATCTTACTCATTCTGGGGCAGTTGTTCAGGAAAGTTGTGCTGCTTCCAACTCTGGATCTTCTTCTTGCGGCCCTTGTATCCTCAATATGAACTCTCAAAATCCTCCTTGTTGTCAGGGTTGCCACAACTGCAGTCAGGTAGGTCACCACTCTTGCGTCTGCACCAATCCGCGGGTTGAAGGAGCTGATCCCAAGTGTCAGTTGGGAATAGAACAGTCAACCTAAGGCAGAGACGCTCTTGGTTGACAATTCTTCCCAGTCTCTTTCTATACCTCTGCCTGCTACTGACCCTGAGCCTGCTGATGATGAGGCTCCTCCTATCCTCCTTCTGTTCCATGATATTTCTGATGATTTTGATATGGATGAATCTGATGTTGAAGACTCTGATGCATACAGGTATTCTGTTCTTGTTGTTCCTGAGACTATTGCTGTTCCCTACAAGCTACGTTCCGGGAAAACTACAACTACTGCTAAGCCCTTGCCTGAAGCCAAAGAAATTGTCTCTTGTCCTTACCTCACTTAGGCAAAACAATCCCCTGTATTAGTGGAATCATCAGAGGAAGCTGCTGAAGTTGCAGACGCCGTTTTCAAGAATGTATCTGTATCACTCCCTCTCCAAACTGTATATAAGGAGTTTCTGGGACTACAATGCATTATTGAGAAATGGGACAAGGAACTAGCTGAGGCTCAGAATATCTTGGCTGTTCTGCCACCCTTTGGACGCACCACCACCTGGATAGAGATATCTATCCAGAAAGTAAAAATCAAAGCCGTCCTGGATACTGGTTCTCCTGTCAACATTGTTTCTTCTAAACTGATGAAGAAGCTTAAGCTGCCCCTGACCTCAACTACCATCAATCCTATGGCACTGCTGGCCTCTCCATGACTTGCGCCATTGGCATGTACTCTTCCTTGCTAATGCAATTTGGTAAACTCCTGTTGGCTGCGCCGGCTGTTGTTCTAGAAAATGAGAGCTATGACCTTTTGGTTGGTACCCAGTTCCTTCAGGAATATAATGGGATCATCAACCTAAAGGATGGTTATCTTTCTTTCCTAGGGTACAAAGTCCCTCTGATCTTTGAGGAGCTAATCAAAGTTCCTGGTAAGTGTTTAAATACATTTACACTGGAGTATCCCACTGGGGTTTTCACCCTAAAATACTGAACCCATTCCACTAACATGAAGTGTCCTCCCATGGCTTGTCCTGCAACTGAGGGAATCCCTCTCATGGCCACATCTGCTGTCATCATCCCTCCAGGTTCTCAGGCTATCATAGACTCCCAGATATCATATGAACTTCCTGAACAGACTTTCTTAGAGCTGTACTCCCCTCCTTCACTAGGGTGTAACAAGCCTTACCTTTGTCCTGGAATTCTGGACGTTTCCCACAAAGATCCCGTTCAATTACTAGTTGCCAACCTTACTGTGCTTCCTATGACTGTATCCAGAGGACAGGTTGTTGATTACAGAAAGTTGTTAAATGCCCCTGACATCTTGTCCCTTCACCCTTTTGGAACTTTTCAAGACTTTAACTTACCCAAAGACGAGCCTCAAGTCCTATCTCTGTTCACTGCCCAAGACTTCCCTCAGTTGTCCCCAGTTCAAAAGAAAGAGGTGCTTGCTTTGCTAGACCAATTCTCAGACATCTTTGCTAAAGATAGCACTAATTATGGGCTGGTCAAAGGTGTAATTCATCAGATTGACACAGGAGATACTCCCTTCTTTTGTGCCAAGCCATACCGCTGCAGCTGAGTGGAAGATGTGCAGGTTTCTAAGGAGCTCAAACAACTGCTGGACGCTGGACTGCTAGCTCCCTCTCAAAGTCCCTGGGCTTCTCCTCTGCTCATCTTAAAGAAAAAGGATGGGGGCCACCGGATTTGATGGACTATCAGAGGTTGAACTATCTAACCAAGAAAGATTCCTATCCCTTACCGTGCATTAATGACGCTCTTCAACACCTTGGGGGTTCTAAGTTTTTCTCTGCCATGGATTTGGCGTCTGGATACTGGCAAGTTGATATCTCACCTGAAGACTGTCAGAAGGCTGCGCTCATTACATCAGAAGGATTGTTTGAGCCTACCTGCATGCTGCAAGGACTCTGTAATGCCCCGGCAACTTTCCAGAGAGCCATGGATTCCATCCTGCCTGATTTGAAGCTGTCCTGTGTCTTAGTCTATATCAATGATATAACAGTCTTCAGCGCAACTTTACCTGATCACCTAGCCCATCTTAAAGAGGTATTCATAAAGATCCAAGAGGCTGGCCTCAAGCTAAAGCCCTCTAAGTGTGCTTTCTTCAAAGAACACCTTGAATTCCTGGGCCATGAAGTAACCCAAACAGGGATTTGTCCAATGACCAAGAAGGTTGAAGCCATTGACAAAATTCTTCCGCCCACCAACCTACAAGAAGTACATGTCTTTCTGGGCATGATGGGTTACTATAGACAATTCATTCCTGATTTTCCAATTACTAGCAAACCCCTGGTTCAATTGTTGCATAATGTCCCTTTCAAATAGACCGCCAGCCAACAATAAGCCTTTGAGACTCTAAAGCAGAAACTCAAGGAAGCGCCCATTTTAGTGTACCCCAATTACAATAAGGAGTTCATCTTGTACACTGATGCTAGTGACCTTGCTATTGGGGCTATCTTGGCGCAGCTCAACAATGAAGTTGTGGACCACCCTGTAACCTATACTTCCTGTGTGCTAAATAAGCATGAAAAGAATTATAGTGTTACAGAGAAGGAGTGCCTTACCGTGCTGCATGCAGTCAAACAATTACGCCACTACGTGTATGGTACCCATTTCACTGTTGTCACTGACCATGCTTTGCTCAAGTGGTTACAACAACTTAAGGAGCCTGAAGGATGCTTAACCAGATGGGCCCTCCACTTATAAGGTTATGACTTCACTGTGCTCCATTGCCCCAGGATTCAACATCAGAACACTGATGGGTTGTCCCAAATGTCTATCCTTGCCCTACATCCTGCTGAGGCAGATTGCCTGTACAAGCTAATTGTCTACCCTTCATCCTGGAAGAGTGAGACAGAAGAGGTTCAACTTGCCCTGTCCAAATTGTCTGAAGACACCCTCATACGCGACAACCAACTTTTTAAGAAGGTGCAGGGTCAATACCTGCCATACGTGCGCCCCAGTCTTTGCCTCTCTTTGGTGTCGCAAGCCCATAAAGAGACTGGCCATGGAGGCATTGTCAAGACCTTTGACTGGCTTCAGAAGAATTACTTCTGGGAGAATCTTTGTCTGTTGATCCCAGATGTCATAGCTAGTTGCCATGACTGACAACTTCAGAGGCCCCAATCTGCTTCTCATGAGTTCAAATTGGTTCCCCCTCAACACGCTTTTCATACGGTTAGCATTGATGCTGTAGGCCCTCTCCCCTGCTCACGCTCCAGATGCCGCTTTTTCCTGATTGCCGTCAACCACTTCAGCAAGTGGGTAGAAGCTTGCCCTACTAAAGACATCACTGCTAAGACTACTGCTGCCTTCCTGCTGCAGGATGTTTTCTACCACCATGGCTGTCCTCAAGTGTTGCTCTCAGATAATGGGACTAACTTCAATGCCAAGCTAGTAAACTCTGTTGTTGAAGTCTTGGGATCTCACCAGTCTTTCTCTGCCCCCTATACTCCTTCTACGAATGGGGTGGTTGAGCGTGCAAACTTGACACTGGTTTCTATCATGAGGAAACTCACCTACTCTGACGCTGCCAATTGGGATCTATACTTACCTGCTGCACTCTTTGCTTATTGTCTGAGCAGGCATCAGATCACAGGGTACTCCCCCTATGCCATGTTGTATGGGCGTGAAGCCACCACTCTGTCACTCTTGGGGGTTCCCCTACTCTCCTATGATAAGGCCTTGAACCCTGACAACCACATCAAAGACTTAGTCAACCGCATCATTGATATACAGACCACTGCCTACACTTCTGCATATAAGACTAAGATGCTCAGGCTCTCTCCTGACAACGCTGGGCTCTCCCTTGCCTGAGTTTGATGTTGGTGACCATGTCCTGTACTACCAACACTGTGTGGGTGGGCGCGCGCACAAGCTGGACTCCCTGTGGATTGGTCCGTTAGAGGTGACTTTCAAACGAGGGTCTGAGTATACTGTAAACCTCCTCTACAGTGGTCACCCTTTTGCTCGTGTACACACCAAGTTCCTCCACAAGTATCACCCCCCTAAGGCCAATCTAGAGGGGGGCAATGTTGTGAATAACAGCATTCACCATGTTTTGATTTTGCCTTTGGTGGGCCATTTTGAATACAAATCTCTTGCTTTCTTATAACTCTCAAAATGAACTGGTTTCTACATCAGGAAATATGATTGTTTGGTTTCCTGACTCTGCACAACTCACTTGCCCCACTCATGCTTGTGGCAAGTGATCCTACTGTCCTGGTAGTGTTTTGTGGTATTCCTAACCACTATATAATCCATTATATAATTTACCAATAAAATTAAGTTCTATTCACAGTTTTGTCTTTGTGTCTTCTGTACTTCTGCGCCTCTCTCTAGCCACGTCTAGCAGAGATTATTTATCCAGGGCTGCAAGGTAAACGCAATTGCCTTCCCTGTCATCTAATTGAGACTTAGTACAAATCCAATCCTAGGTTATGATTCCCTGTTGTGTGTCTGTGCTGCGCCTCAGAATACAACACACTGAGTAACTGATCAGTCCCCTTCACCATGCTGTATGGACATGAAGTTGACATCCTTTTAATCTTGGGACCCCCCTTGATTGAAGTTGATGAGTCTGCAAATCCTGAGGTCCATGTTAAAGACTTAACTAATTGTATCATTGACACCCAAGTGATAGCTTATTCCACTGCTTACAAGGTCAAGGCTCTGGAGCTCTCCCCTTCCAATGCTACTAGAGCCCCCTCCACAAGTATCAAATAGGCAACCTGGTTCTCTATTACCATAATTGTACAGGTGGTAGAGCTCATAAGCTAGATTCCCTCTGGGTTGGGCCCTGTGAAGTCACATTTAAAAAGGGTGTCAATTATACTATGAAATTGCTGTCCTCTGGTTGTCCTTTTGCCCAGGTCCATTCAAAATTCCTTCAAAAATATCAATTCCCTGTGTCCAATCTTGAGGGGGAGATATTGGAAATTGCGCTATTAATGCTATTTTGATATGGCCTTCAAATAATGATAAATGCAAAGATTTGACTGGTTTTGCTTTCAAGTTTGGGAACTCCTTACACTTCCATAAATGGGTCTGGTTCAATATCCACCCATTCTGGATTACCATACCTGCCCTTGACGCATCCTGGTATGACCTCATCCCAATGTGATCCCCTTGGCCACTCTGTCTATCTAATGAGTGATCACCGTCCATTGTATACTATTTAAGTAGAATCATTTATCCTAATAAAGACAAGTTTATCCACATTTGTGTAGGCTTTAATAATCTTCAAGCTTTTTTCTGTCCTTTTTTCCAAAAGGACTTTCACATCTTGTATTCCAGGAAATTAAGGTATGTGCCCATAATTTTGCCCTGAAGGCTAACCCAAGGCTAGCTTCAAACCTCAAATCTTTTGTTATAAAGATTTCCCGCTGTGTCCTCCTGGACGTTGTCCCCAGGAGCCAAACACGACATTCATCAAGAATCTCAAGACTGAGAAGGAGCTTTTCAAGAAGTATATCAATGATGGTAAAGGGAATTGCCGCTTTGCCATCACCCAGTTGCTGCCTTGGCTTTTGTGCGGCCAGAGCATACTAGGATTGGATTTGAGGCCCTCCTGGAAGATTCTTACATCAAGAAGTACTCCACTATTTTCAAGGGCTACCTTTATTACTTTGAGCAACAATGGGTACTGTAAATTCAGAACCTGAACATAAAAATGCGGGATTGTCAAATCCTTGGTCCAAATTTTGAATCACTTGTGCAGGCAACTCAGCTGAGTAAAAAATAAAATATTTAATAAAATCAACCATTTAATTTAACTTTTTTGGTTTATTTAAATTGGCAAATTTCAAATCCCTTGAGCAGATAACTCAACTAACAAAAGACAAAAAACAAATAAATTCAGGATACATGAATCAGAAATGCAGGATTCTAATGTACAATTTGAGATTTCCTGTATATCAATCAAATCATAGACATCATGTAAAACTTAACAAATCTGAAATTTTGGGATTGCCAAATCCAAGAACCAAATTTCAAATCAAAAATGAAGTGAATTTGAAATAAATATAATTTATGGGCATCTCAAAAAGGATGTCAAAGGATCTAGAGTGGATTTATGCTGATCCTTTTAGGAAGCACAGGCATTCTCAAAAATTATCCTATTCCAGTTTAGGACAAAAATTTAGATCATAATATTCACCAACTTACCATATTCAACAATAAAATTGACTAAAATATACATTCCTCTTCTCGAGTTTAATTTTTTAATGAAAATTTATCATGTCTTCTTCCAATAACAACCAATTCAACAAGCTGTTCCCTGGCCTTGATAAAATCATGCAGGGCTATGCTGGGTCTCTTAACAGTGAAGCCTCTGTCTATGGCCACTCCCAACCCGCAGGCCCCTCTGTAAGCATCACCCAGGAGTGTGTTCTTTCTCCTGAAATTTCCAGCATGGCCCTGTTTGCCCATCATGCACAGGCAGCTGCCAAACCAAATCCTGTACCAACAATGGCATTTGGAACCAGCCATTTGAGCCATGGGGTCACCCAGAGAACCCAGAATCCCAAAACAGCTTCAGATGGCATTGACCAGTTCCCAAGATGGACACGTCCCTCCTCCAGCCAATCAGCCTAAAAGACGCAGAAGAAAATTGATCACCCCAGAGATTGTTCTTGAAATGGCTGAAAAGCAAGGGATGCTTATGTCCCTTGGGGAATTGCAGCCGTGATGGGTTTTGCAAAGTCCACTGTGGCTGCAACCCTGTGACCCTATGCCAACTGTGGCCCCCTCACAAGAAGACCCCAACTAGTGCCCTTACTTCAACTGAAGGTGAAAAAGCCCACCCTATCATGATAGCTATTATGGAGTGTGACCCGCAGATGCCACTGGTCCAGGTCTGTCTCCAACTGGGACTCCACAACATATTCACCAATAAGAGAATGGTAAATTTGTGGATGCACAGAGTTGTGGTTGCCACCAGAATCTTATTTAATCAAATTCTGAGTGGCCCTAGTTTGGTGGATATTAATCCTTACAATGCAACAATCATTAATTTTTTATCAAAGGAAGGGCAATGAGGGCACATAATGACGTCATTTTTATCATATGTCAAGATTTTGGCAAGTATACAAGACTTTGGGGAAAAGCGCATTCAATATGACGTCTACAAGCGCAGCCCAATACTGTATCAATTTTTGGGGTTTTGTTGGCAGTTTCCCCATTGGGTGTCAATCATTACTTGGCAATATCAAACACCACAGATGGGTATGTGTGGTGATCCACATGTGTGCTGTTTTGCAGGAGAGGATTGATTTGGCTTCAAATAAAGACAATATGCTGAAGAGTGACAATGTGTGGTTATCTGGTGATGCTGTAAACTAGTAGGTAATATAGGGCTACTAGGGGTAAGTAGGGTGAGCCTAGTAGGTAAAATGGTCTACTAGGGTAAGTAGAGCCTGGCTGGTAGGTAACAAAGGACTACCAGAGGCAGTTGTTGCCTCCACCCAGTAGAAGAGGTTGGCTTCTTTGGGCTATAGTGCTTCACCTAGCAGGGAACCGTGGCTGCAGGAGGGTGAAGACTGAAATTACAAGCAGGGAACTTTTTCTGTCTGGGGGGGAGTAGGTTTGGACCCCTGGCGGGTAACGCGGGCTGCCAGGGAGGGGAAGAGCTCTGAGGGCTCAACATACCCTAATACGCTTACAGGAGGTTGGTGAGCAAGCACCCTACCTAACAGACTGGTAGGGTGTCCTTGTTTATGCCCCTATGGGAGCTTTGGGGAAATCCAAAGTGAGCATTGGAGGGTATAGGTATGCTCAGAGGTGTCACCAAGGTGGCTTGCTTGGGGAAGCAAGCTGCAGAACTTGGTGTGATCAGGCCTCTGGGAAGTAGAGCTGATTACTCTGCAACTGAAAGCTCAGACTTAATCACCTAGGTGAGTAAAGACAATGCATAGACATTGATCTATTGTTGAATGGCCTAAGTGGATTGCCACTTGCAAGGGCCCAGTCAAATGTCAGTTCAATGTAGACTCATGCCTTGGTCTACAAGTTCTGTTAATGGGGGCTGAGATAAAGAACCAATGTGGTTCACAGAATTAGCAGAGAAAACTAGCAAGAGGGACTGTTTGGTCACAGAAAAGGCTAGTTGATGAATTGTTAATTCATATTGAATAGAATGAACCAAGATGGTTCAGTGTGTTAAAGGAACAAAGGAGGTTCCTAGTAAGGATTTGGTGAGGAACTGGTTAAGGATAAGCAAAGGACAAGAAGACATGATGAAGGACTAGCAGATCATGGTGTAAGATGACCAAAGGTCCAGAAGTTGGTGCTGAAGAACTGAAGAGCTGAGAGGATGACCTAGCTGGACTGGAGGCAGAGGCTGGGAAAGCTGGTTTAGTGACTTTTGAGAAGAAATTTGGATATAAAGAAGAAGTTAAAGAATAATTAAATACTGCCTGATTATGATTAAAAAAATATTAAAAATCATATAGGGAAAAAAGAGAAGGAAAAATAACCTATAGTTTGTTAAAACTATATGTTTTTTTAGAAAAGAGATTGAAGAGAAAATAAACCAGAAAGAAGCTGGAAGAAGAACAGAGAAACTGTGAGGGCAAAAGAGTAAATTTTGCTGAGAACAACTAGAAAAGCAAAAGGACAAGCAACAGGCAGGTTCAAAGGTGCAAAACGTTGAAAGAAACGCGGAGAAACGTTGAAAAATTGAAGGATCAAAAATTGCCTAAGTAAAACATATGTGGAAGCGCTCGAGATTTGCTGGGGAAAAATGACAGGAATTACGGCAAAACCGTTTGAAACGTGGAGCAGTTGTTTACCCGGAGCAAGACAGCTTTGAGTTCAAACCAGGGTCAGGAACAGGTCATCCAGATAAACTGTTTTGGCAAAACCATTCAAGCAAGGCGTTTGATTGGCAGCAAACCAGAGCCTACTTAATCAGTTTTTTAAGGGCTTTAACTTGAGAGTTAAAACCTAAAAAATGGGGGCAGAAGCAGGAAATTCAGGGCTTTCATTAGCAAAAGTAGGTTTAAAAGTTTAATATATTATAGGAGAAGAAAAACAGGATAGTTTAAGCTTTGAAGAACCAGAGTTCTAAGAGAGGTTTTTGGTCTGAAACAAGGGGCTATAAAAGAGAGAGCTATCTGAGACTCTTCAGGGACTGGATTGAGTGGATTACAAAGGCCATCAAAGCTACAGAAGGAGCAGAAGACCAAGGATAAGAAGCCAGAGCTGGATCAGACCACAGGAGCTTAAGATTAAGACAACAGAGCCCACAACTAAAGTGCAGGAGCCCAAGATCAAGGAGCAGGAGTAGAAGTCCAAGTACAAGGAGTCCAAGATATTGTTAAAGGACTCCTAGTATTGGCACAAACCCTTTCTTATTCTCTACCCCAAGTCAATATCTCAGAAGGTTTCTAAGGGGATCTTCCTTCTGAAAGAGAATAAAGCGCCTATTACAACCCCTATCTGAATTTCCCATGTGAAGAGAGTATTTAAGTCTCATGAGTCAATTACCCTCATACTTTCTATCCTAGCCCAGGGGATAAGGAATCCTATTGCCTAGGGTGCAGGAAGTTTGGCTCTAGTAAATCTGCCCAGGAGGAGTGGGAGAAGGTGACAAGGCATTTGGAGATGTCAAATAGAGAAAGAGATTTCATTATAGAAGAGTTTGCAAGACTACTACAGGATTGGTATTGGCCTACAGAAGGGCTGGTGCCTGCTGAAGTACAGGTATACAGTGGAGACGCTTGCTTGGTGATTGGAACGGTACTGGAAGAGTTTGCCCTTATGAAAGCCAAGTATAAGCTTCTCATCAACCCTTCCCCCTGTTGGAGAATGACGACTCCTCCAAGCCGGTCCCTGGCTATAACCCAGGACACACTATGGGGACTGGTGACCAGGAACCCCACAGTATGCCTCAAGATGGAGCTCAAGGACATGCTGTAGGAGTGGGCTATCCAAAAAGCTGTATACACAGTTTTACTGAGTGCAGAGATAGAGCAGCGGGAATGGGCAACCCAAGAAATCAGAGCTGCGGGGCATACCTGTTGGTCCTACCCCAACAACTACGCCAACATACATCTTGCAGATGTATGTCTCTACAATTTTGGTTCCTCTCTCAGGCGCTCAAAGCCTACCATCTACAATGAACTGTGTTCCTAAATTGAAAAGGGGTATGAGCTTTTCCCTTCCATGTTTGTCCAGGACTTATCAGATCTCATCTTCTTCTATGCAAATTATAGTGATAAGTCCAGAAAGGACTCCTGCCTCCCCCCACGCCAATCCATTTGTTTCATCAAGCCCGCATATGTGACAGAAGACAAATTTGAGCAATTGAAGCAATCAACTCTTGCTGCCCCTTTCCAGTCAACAAACCCTGCCTCCCCAACCCCCCATCAAGCCACCCGCCTTCCAACTGTTGCAACCAAGTTTCCTGACTTGCCCGCTAACGTATCTTACAATACACAGGGAGTGCTCAATGAGTCATCCCTTGATGTGTCTAACAACATGAACCAATCTGATGGCAATGTTAAACAGTGGGCACTTTCTCCTAATTAGGAGCGCTAACAATTTGACTTGCTGATCCCCGCACAAGTTATTCCTTGGCTTTGAACCTTACATGGAACACACCACTATGCCACCCCCTTGTGGCCTTGTGGCTTTCCCCACATGGTATATTAATCACAATATTCTACAATAAACAATACATTATTTTATTTATTCTTGTCCTTTCTATTGGACTGTTGTTTTCCCCAAATCAAATACTGAATCCTCATTGGTTCAGTTGCAACAGTGGTAGCAGCAGTAGGTTTACAAGCTACCTAAAACAAAAAAATCCCCCTAAGAAAGAACATAGTATGGGCTGTATGGCTACTCCCCATCAAGAAACTTTACTGCCTATCCCCAAGGGGGATATCCCCAACAGGTATGTTATTTACCAAGACCAGCTAGTCCTTACAAGCGTGTATAATTGGCTCTGCCTTGGGCAGTGTGACGCCAGCATCACCCCTCCCCAGTCAGACCTTTCACAACATATGCTCAATCTTCAGCTAGAATCCTTTGCAGGTGGAGTCAAAGGAGCCAACATTGTCAGTTGGCTTCAATCCACTGAGACGCCTTTGTATCTTCCAGGTTCCCAAACCCATGTGGGTTGCCACTGCGTTGGGGCGCCTCACAGAGCCCGCTGCTATATGGTTTACCAACTGGGCAAGTCAGGAAATTGAAGTCACCTGGACAGCATTCTGGGACGCTGAAAGATCCCACTACAGCAAAACCTTCTTTCCTATTGTGGTGGGAACTCCTCTTAAAGCAATTAAACAGACTGGGTCTGTTCCTGAGTACCTTGCCACCTGGCAGCAAGCTCTTGCTGCCGCCCCCAAAGTTGTAACTGACGGGAATGCCATGCTCATGACCCTAATAATCAATGGGCTCAAGCCCCATATCTGTAAGTGGGTCCCTGTGTGTTGTTGCAACTCCATCAATGACTGTTACAAGGCCATTGTGGAGGCCAACAATCAGGCTTCAATGGGCTTCTGCTGTACTAGCAACGCTCCACCTCAACCTTGTGCAACACCTGGCAGTGGCCACAACCAAGTGGGCCGCCGCCAGCCCTGCCAGCAGGAAAATGAGGTCAAACGCCCCTGCAAGGGAGAACTCCAACTAGCACAAATTGAGGACCAGGGAAAAGCCTGGGGGTTGTAGCTACAAGAGGTTCTATACCCCCACTTGACTCTTCCTCTCAATTCCTGCTTGCAAAGAATCCCTGCAACTACAGTGTACACAAAGTCAAAACCCTTGATGTCTTCCAGGTCCATAGTGACAATCCTGTACTTCAAGCAAGACACTCTTCAAATAAAGTAATACACTTAGCCTATCCCTTCTATTTTTGTGGGAATACCCACAAACTATTGGTAGATACCGGGGCTGACCACAATATGGTAGACCAGGTGTTTGTGGACTCCCAACAGCTGGACCAAGTGCCTAGCAGGTTCAAGGCAGTACAAGTAGCTGACTCTCATAGAGTTGAAATTAACCATGAGACAGTACCTTTCTCTTTGAGAATTGGGATTGTCCAGGTTAAGCTCTCTGGGCCAATCATGGCAGGGCTCAGCCATGACATAAATGCTGGCCTCAACTGGCTTTGGCACAACCGTCCTTACATTGACTGGGATACCTCTGTCATCACCCTCAATATAAATAGGGTGGGCTTCCAGATCTATCCTGTTGAAATGAGCAAGCTACTCCATGATACTGTGTTTTTTAGAATAACAGAGACATACTTGTACAACTTCAAGGGGGGAAACTAGACTTCAACCAATGTTCAGTTGAAGTTATCTGCGCAGAACCACCTGTGGTCCCTCCCTTGACCACTTCACCTCCGCCAGCACTTGCTACACTTCTCAAGGAGTACAAGGACGTCTGCAGCAAAACGCTGGACCAACTACCTCCCCTCAAGAAATCCAGCACATGTACAACTCCAGGGGTCATTGCCTAAGGCATGCCCCTTATACTGTCTTACACCCAAAGAAGATGAGACCCTCCACCAGCACCTTGTGGACGCGCTTTACAAGGGCTTTATTTGCCCCTTGCTCTCTCCATACAGAGCAGCTGTATTCTTTGTAGCCAAGAAGGACGGGTCCCTTTGCCTGATAACAGACTATTGCACCTTAAATGAGGTGACAGTTAAGAATAAGTACCCCTTCTGTTGATTGGCAACCTTTTTGACACACTTGCGGGTGTGAAGGTCTTTAGAAAGATTGATCTCACTGCAGGGTACAACCAGGTCCGCATTGCACCAGGGGATGAGGCAAACACTGCCTTCTGCACACACTACGGGTTGTTTGAGTGTCAAGTCATGAACTTCAGAATGACCAATGCTTCTTCCACCTTTGCCATGTTGATGAAAAGAGCATTTGAGGAACTGATTGGAAAATGTGTGGTTGTTTACCTTGACAACATTATTGTCTTCAGTCAAGTTCAAACCACGCACCTCCAACAAATCTGTGCTGTCCTTGACACCCTTCAGAAAAATCAGCTAAAAGCTAAACCCTCCAAATTCAAGTTCCTCAAGTTGGATTTGCTGTTCCTTAGGCACACCATCTCTGCCCAAGGGATAAAGCCCAGCCCTGCCAAAATCAAGGCAATCATCAGCATGCTGCCTCCCACTGATGTGAGTCAGGTGTGTACCTTCTTAGGCATGGCTTCTTACGTGTGCAAGTTCATTCCCAATTGCAGGGAACTAATTGCACCTCTCACTGAACTCCTCAACACCAAATAGCGCTTCCATTGGACCCCTGCCAGAGATCAAGCCTTTAAGACGTTGAAGAGACTTACAACAGCACCTGTACTGCAGTTCCCCAATCAAAACCGCCAGCCGTGAATACTGCTATTCACCATGTGTCAATTTTGCCTTTGGTGGGCCATTTCAAAGACAAATCTCTTGCTTTTGATTTTGCCTCTCAAAACAAGTTGATGACTGAATCAGGAAATACAATTGTTTGGTTTCTTGACTCTGTGCATCTCACTTGCCCCACTCATGCTTGTGGCAAGTGATCCTACTATCCTGGTTTGTTTTGTGGTATCAACAACCACTATATATTCCTTTTCCTAATTCACCAATATAATTAAGTTCTATTTTACATTTTTGTTGGTGTGTTGTCCAGTACTTCTGCGCCTCTCTCTAGCAACAACTAGTAGAGATTATTCTTCCAGGGCTGCAAGGTAAACACATAGCCTTCCCTGTCATCTAACCAAGACTTAGTACAAATCCAATCATAAGGTTAGTATTCCCTGTTGTGTGTCTGTGCTGCGCCTTAGAACACAACAAAAATGGTGCTCACTACAGGGGCTGTAAGCCCCTTGATTATCCCTTTTGCATCCACATTTTTAGGTCCTATGCCTCCGCCTATACAGAAGCCAACTTCACCTGAAATTAATAGCCCTCCTATTGAGGAAGACATTTCCAACCTGCCTATTATACCTACTGTACTGAACCTCAGGAATGGTCCCCGCCTAGTTGCTTACCCCATGGGTACCCCTGACTTAGAACAAGTTATGTAGGTAGCCCTTGGGATAGCCCATGCAGGAGCCATCCCTTGCCTTCAGTTGCAATTCAGTTGGGCTGAATACTACAGGTTAATTGTGGCTCCTCAATTTCTACAGTATCTCCTCTCAGTGGCTGGCTCCGCTGAGCACTTACTGTTGAACTTTGTGCAGCCTGCCTTGGCCAACCATCAGATGGCGTTGGGCTCCACGTCCAAGAAATCCCGTCTCTACAAGCAGCAGTTACTCATCACTGGGACCAGTTTGCGGCCTACCAATAGTGGATTCACTCCCTGTTTTCCTTGGTATCTGACAACCAGCGCAACTCTGTCACCTCCCAGACCTGTTTGGTTAATTCTATCAAACAAATGCGCCAGTCCATCCCCAAATACGTGAGAGAGTGTCTACACAAGTTTCACCAGATAAAACAACCCAGGCAAACTCAAGTAGATTCCACCTTGAACGCTTATCTCTCTGACTTCAAACAACTTGTGCAGCAGCTCAATGCATTCAGCACGTATTCACTTGAGCAACTACAGCAGGTAGCAGACTTTGCTACTAACAACTTTAATGAACTCAGTACAGCATTTGATCAATAATAACTGCCACCGCTGCTGCTATAGCCAAACTCCAGAGTCAAGTGAATGAATTATCTATGCCCAAGCCAGATGTTCCGCCCTCTCCCCCTTCTGATAAATTGGTGGATAGAGAGCAGAAAATATGGAATGCTATTCAAGAGTAATGTACAACTACTTGCAGTCAAGGACGTCCTGCTGAAGGTCTCAACCTGACCCCCAGGTGCTTGAATTAACTGCTCAAGTTTTGGAGCTACAGCAAGAACTTGCTGCCTTACGTGAGATGATGGCAACTGTTGCTAGTCCAGTTGGGGTTGTTGACAAAGATGGTTGTTGCCCTGGCTTACCAGGAGCCCCTCAAATCCAATGCGCTAGGGAGTTGATTGCCCTAGCTAATGAGGTGAATCATTTGAAACAGGACCATGCTGAGCTAGAAAGAGATGTACAAGAAATGAGTGAATTGATTGACTCAGTAAATGACAGGTTTACCCCTTTTCTCTCAGTGGGGCCATCCCTTACCTCTCAACTGGCTGAGCTCTCCACAGTAGTGACCTCCCAAGTTCAACACCTAGATGTTACTGAACAATAGACCACCAAGCTATCAATACAGGTGCCCATACTGTTGAGACCCTGACTATCCTTGAAGAAAGTGTTTGTCAGCTTGGGCTAGACAGCCCCCCTCTGAATCCAAAGCAGAATTTCCCCCGCGTATAAACGTACTTGATAGCAACAATGGTGGTCCAACTCCTGAAGCACACTTCAAGCCTACCTTTAAGCAGTTCTTTGATCCCAAAAACTCAACTATTTCAGATTTCATAACTATCTATGAAAATGCCATGAGACAAGCATCAGATGAGGTTAAAAAGAAACATATTTTGAACTGTCTACATCTGACTTTCCAGGAGGTGGTGGTGTCTGAACTACCCACCATTAAGACGTGGGAAGACATGAAGCAGATTCTGATTGATAAGTTTGGTGGTGAACTTAGCCTGGAAGTAAAGAAGGACGCCTTCATACACATTGCTTTCAAGCCTAAAGAGACACTAGCCAAGTTTGCAGACAGATTCTACATGGAAGGACAGCAACTGATAACAAGCAGACAATTGACAGCCCATGAAGCTTACATGGCTTGCGCTCAAGCCCTCAAAGCTAACCAGCTTCTGTGTCTTCATTTTTAAAGCCCATAAATCTAGCTTTCCTCTATGAAGAGCATAAAGATTCTGTTGCAGGACATGCACCTTTTCATACTGGAGCATTCATTAGGGAAAGTTGAGCTGCTTCTAACTATGGTTTGTCTTCCTGTGGTCCTTGCATTCTTGCCATAAACTCGCAAAATCCTCCTCAACGCCAAGGTTGCCACAACTGTGGTCAGATAGTCATCATTCTTGAGTCTGCACCAACCCCGGGTTGAAGGAGTTGATCCAAAAGAGCAGGCAGGAAAAGAGCAGTCAACCTAGAGTCAGAGACGCTCTTGTTTGAAAATTCTTCCCAGTCTCTTTCAATTCCTCCCTCTATATCTGACTCCAAGCCTGATGATAATGAGGCTCCTCCTATCCTCCTATTGTTCCACAATATCTCTGATGATTCTGACCTGGATGACTCTGATACAGACAATACTGATGCATATGGTTACTCTGTTCTGGCTGTTCCCAAAACCATTACAATCCCTTTTAAGTTGCGCTTGGGAAAGACTACAACTACAGCTAAGCCTTTTCCTGAAGCCAAAGAAATTGACTTGTGACCCTACCTCACTCAGGCTAAGAGGTCCCCTGTGCTGGTGGAGTTGTCAGAAGAAGATGCCAAGGTCACTGACGCTGTCTTCAAGAATTTATTGGTTTTGCTCCCTCTCCAGACTATTTATAGAGAGTTCCCAGGATCAAGATGCATGATTGAGAAGTGGGATAAGGAACTAGCAGAGGCTCAAGACATCTTGGCTGTCCTTCCACCCTTTGGTTGCACTACCACTTGAGTAGAGATATCCATTTAAAAAGTGAAGATCAAGGGCGTTTTAGACACTGGCTTGCCAGTCAACGTTGTCTCCTCCAAATATGTGAAGAAACTAAAACTTGCCCCTGACCTTAATTATCACCAGTCATATGGCACAGCTGGACTGTCTATGAACCGCGCCATAGGGGCTTACTCTGCTCTGCCCATGCGTTTGGCAAGCTTCTCCTAGCTGTACCAGCAGTTGTCCTGGAGAATGAGAGTTACAATCTCCTAGTTGGCACTCAGTTCCTTAGGGAATATAATGGGATAATCAACTTGAACAATGGTTACCTCTCTATTCTGAGATACAAAGTCCCTCTGATCTTTGAAGAGCTGGTTAAAGTTCCTGGGAAGTGCCTAAAGAGTGCGCTTTGGAATACCCCACTGGGGGTTTACCCTCAAATATTGTACCAACTCTTCAAACATGAAATTTCCACCCATGGCTTGTCCTGCGTCTGAAGGGATCCCTCTCTTAACCACCTCTGCTGTCATCATCCCCCCTGGCTCCCAGGCCATCCTAGACTCCCAGATATCATATGAACTACCTGAATGAACCTTCTTGGAGTTGTACTCTCCCCCCTCATTAGGGCGCAACAAACCTTATCTCTGTCCTGGAATCCTAGATGTCTCCCATAAAAACTCTGTTCAAATATTGGTAGCCAACCTGACTGCACTCCCCATGACCGTGTCTAGGGGGCAGGTTGTTGGATATGTCAAGTTGTTGAGTGCTCCTGATGTCCTGTCTCTTCATCCCTTTGGCACATTCCAAGATTTTAACCTACCTGAGGATGAGCCCCAAGTCCTATCCTTGTTCACTGCACAAGACTTTCCACAGCTGTCCCCAATTTGACAGAAAGAAGTGCTAGACTTGCTAGACTAATTTTCCAACATCTTTGCTAAGGACGGTACCAACTATGGGTTAGCCAAAGGTGTTATCCATCAGATTGATACTGGCAACGCCCCCCTTCTGTGCTAAACCATATTGCCACAGCTCCGTAGAGGTCATTGTATTGTGATGGACTACCGCCAATTGAACTCTTTGACCAAGAAGGACTCATACCCTTTGCCATGTATTGATGATGCTCTCCAACGTCTTGGAGGCTCTAAGTTCTTCTCCACAATGGATCTGGCATCTGGATACTGGCAAGTTGACCTATTGCCCAAGGATTGCCAAAAAGCCGCACTCATTACATCTGAAGGGCTGTTTGAGCCTACTTGCATGCTTCAGGGACTCTGCAACGCCCCGGCCACCTTCCAAAGGGCCATGGACTCCATCCTCTGCAACTTGAAGATGCCATGTGTCCTAGTGTACTTGGATGATATAACGGTTTTTGGTGCTACATTCACCAATCACCTAGCTCATCTCAAGGAGGTGTTCATAAAGATTCAAGAATCTGGCCTCAAACTAAAACCTTCCAAGTGCGCTTTCTTCAAAGAGCGTCTTGAATTCTTGGGGTATGAAGTAACCCAGACAGGGATTTGCCCAATGACTAAGAAGGTTGAAGCCATTGACAAAATGCTTCCGCCCATCAACCTGCAAGAAGTAAAAGTCTTTCTAAGGATGATGGGCTACTACAGACAGTTTATCCCTGACTTTGCCAATACTATTGAACCTCTAGTCCAGCTGTTACATGATGTCCCTTTTGAATGGACTGCCAGTCAGCAGCAAGCCTTTGAAACCCTTAAGCAAAAACTCAAAGAGGCGCAAATCCTAGTGTATCCTGACTATGATAAGGAATTCATCATGTACACCAACGCTAAAGATCTAGCTATTGGAGCCATTCTGGCGCAACTGGACGACAAGGGTGTAGACCATCCTGTGGCTTACAATTCCCACGTGCTAAACAAGCATGAGAAGAATTATAGTGTCACAGAGAAGGAGTGTCTTGCTGTGTTGTATGCAGTCAAGCAGTTTTGTCACAACGTATATGGTACCCACTTCAAAGTTGTCACTGATCATACTTTGCTTAAGTGGTTACAACAGCTGGGAGAGCCTGAAGGGCGCCTAGCTAGATGGGCCCTACGTCTTCAAGGCTACAACTTCACTGTGCTCCTTTGCCCTGGGATTCAACACCAGAAAGCTGATGGGCTCTCCAGAATGCCCATTCTTGCTTTACATCCTGCAGAGGCCAACTGGTTATACAAACTAATTGGGTACCCTTCTTCTTGGGAAAATGAGACAGAAGAGGTCCAACTAGCCTTGTCCAAGCTATCCAAAGGTATCCTCATACGCAACAATCAGCTCTTCAAGAAAGTATGAGATCAATATCTGCCTTATTTACGACCCAGTCTTTGCCTCTTGTTGGTGTTGGAAGCTCATAAAGAGACTGGGCATGGAGGCATTGCCAAGACTTTTGACTGGCTTTAGAAGAATTACCTCTGGGAATCCTTTGCCTGCTGATCCCAGATGTCATATTAGCTGCCACAACTGCCAGCTGCAGAAGCCTTGAGCTACTGCCCAAGAATTCAAATTAGTTTTCCTTCAACATACTTTTCATACTGTCAGCATTGACGCAGTAGGTCCTCTCCCCCGTCACGTTCTGGGTGTTGCTTTATTCTGATTGCTGTCAATCACTTCAGCAAGTGGGTAGAGGCTTGCCCTACAAAGGACATTACAGCTAAGACAACTTCTGCCTTTCTTTTACAAGATGTTTTCTACTGCCATGGCTGTCCTCAAGTGTTGCTCTCAGATAATGGGACTAACTTCAATGCCAAGCTAGTAAACTCTGTTGTCAAAGCTTTGGGATTTCACCAATTCTTCTCTGCCCCCTACAATTCTTCTACCAATGGGGCAGTTGAGCGTGCAAATTCAATACTGGTCTCCATCATGAGGAAGCTCACCTACTCTGACGCTGCCAACTGGGACCTATACTTACCTGCTACTATCTTTGTGTATTTCCTTAGAAAACATTGTGTCACTGGGTACTCTCCTTTTGCTATGCTGTATGGACAAGAGGCTACTACCCCATTGCTCTTGGGGCCCCCCTGCTTACCTCTGATAAGGCCATGAATCCTGACAACCACATTAAGGATCTAGTCAACCACATAATTGATATACAGGCCACTGCCTACACTTCTGCATAAAAAACTAAGATGCTTGAGCTTTCTCCTGATAATGCTGGACGCTCCCCCTTGCCTTAATTTGATGTTGGTGACCGTGTTCTTTACTACCAACACAGAGTGGGTGGGCGCGCGCATAAATTGGACACTCTGTGGATTGGCCCTTTGAAAAATGACCTTTAAACAAGGGTCTGAATACACTGTAAAGCTCCTCCCCAGTGGTTAGCCCTTTGCTCAAGTGCATGCCAAGTTCCTCCACAAGTACTGCCCTCCTTAGGCCAATCTAGGGGAGGGCAATGTTGTGAATACTGCTATTCACCATGTGTCAATTTTGCCTTTGGTGGGCCATTTTGAAGAAAAATCTCTTGCTTTTGCTTTTGCCTCTCAAAATGAGTATACAACTGAATCAGGAAATAAAATTGTTTGGTTTCTTGACTCTGCACATCTTACTTGCCCCACTCATGCTTGTGGAAAGTGATCATACCGTCCTGGTAGTGTTTTGTGGTATCAACAACCACTATATATTCCATTTCACATTCACCAATAAAATTTTTGTTCTATTCACATTTTTGTCTTTGTGTCTTCTGTACTTCTGCGCCTCTCTCTAGCCACAACTAGTAGAGATTATTTTCCAGGGCTGCAAGGTAATTGCATAGCCTTCCTTGTCATCTAACCAAGACTTAGTACAAATCCGATCCTAAGGTTACTATTCCCTGTTGTGTGTCTGTGCTGCGCCTCAGAACACAAGACTGCCAGTAAAAACTTGAGACTAACGCCTCTGATAGGGCCATAGGGGGCATGCTACAGGAGAAATTGACAATGGTCCCTCCTCCTTGTGGCATGTCAGTCCAGGAAACTTACTGACTTGGAACAATGTTATCCCATTCATGATAAAGAATTAGCGGCAATTGTGCACTGCGTTGAGAAGTGGCACTGTTACCTGGAAGGGGCTACCTTTCCACCCTGCGTCCTGACAGACCACAACTCACTCCAGTACTTCAACATGCAGTCCCACTTGACATGTCACCAAGCAGGCTGGGTCAAGCGCCTATCCCCTATCAGTTGCGCATCAAGTACAAGCCTGGGAAGGAACTCGTCACAGCTGATGCCCTCTCATGCCTCTATGTAGCATCCATCACCAGGGATGAGGCTTGGACCCATATTAGCCAATGTTGTACCTCTGCCCTGAAGCAACTCATTACAAAGGCCTTAACTCAGTAATCATCTCCAAGCTGAAGGAAAACAAAAGTCAGTTCACTACAAATTCTGGCAATGTCTGCCACCAGGTGGAGACAGGTGAGAAGACGCCTTACATCCCCACCACACAACAAGGTGGCACCATACTGCATCACCACCAAACCCTGGGTCACATCAGAGGACAAAACCTCTTTGAGATCACAAAATGAAAGGTTTGGTGGCCACATATGCGTCAAGACATCTTGGATCTCCTCAAAACATGTGTTCTGTGCAAAAATAATACATCTAAACCTGCACCCCCAAAGTCTGTCCTGCCCATCAAAGCAATGGAACCCTTCAAACAGTGGGCCCTTGACATTATGAGACCCCTCCTTGAAGACAGACTGGGAAATAAATACATCATAACTGCCATTGACTTCTTCACTTGTTGGCCAGTGACCTGGGCAACAACTAACCACACCGCCACCACCATCACCTGCTTCATTGGCAAGCAAATTGTGGCCCGCTTTGGGGGCTCAAACGCCTCATCACAGATGGTGGCCCAAAACTTTTTGGGCATGTCATAAAGGCGTACTGCGCCAAGAATGCACTCCAACAAGTAGTCACAACCCCATACCATCCACAAGCCAATGGACACTTAGAGCAATTGAATGGCTCACTGGTTCAACTGATTGCTTAAATCTCACAGGAACACACCAATACCGCATGACTGAACACTTGCCTACTGCTCTACTTATTTTATGAGCAAGGATTAACAGAGGCACCTGGTTCAGCCCCAGCACTCTGGCCTTTGGAACACCTGACAGTTTGACGGGAGTTGAAAATGGGAAGTTACAGTCTACAGTTCCCGGGAAACCCCCTGTTGACAACTCCATCCCTGAATCAGTGGCGTGCCAGGGTCCAAGAGATTGAACACAAACAAATTGAGGGAGGGACAAAGCACCTTGAGTCAAGATATGCTGTAGGTGACTCTGTCTACACCTTCAACCCTAATTCAGCCATATTAGAACCCAACCACTTAGGGCCCTTCAAGATAGCTATGTTCTATGACAATCATGCCTATCAGCTTGAAGATACCTAAGGGAATACCAAGAAGCTCCCCCATGATTTCTTGCGCCCCTGCCGCATCATCCCCACACAAAGATTGTTCATGTGGACCTTCCCAGATCTTCTGCAGACTCCAATCCTGGTGTCTGACAACAAGCAGGGGAAAGGGGGGTGTTGCAACCAAGTTTCCAGAATTTACCACTAACTTATCTTACAATACACAGGGGGCGCTCAATGAGTCACCCCTTGATGTGTCTAACAATGTCGTTTTCTGAGGCGCGGTAAAGACACACAACAGGAAATCCTAACCTTAGGATTGGATTTGTACTAAGTCTTGGTTAGATGACAGGGAAGGCTATGTGTTTACCTTGCAGCCCTGGAAGAATAATCTCTACTAGTTGTGGCTAGAAAAGGGCGCGGAAGTACAGAAGACACATAGACAAAAATGTGAATAGAACTTAAATTTTATTGTTGAATGTGAAATGGAATATATAGTGTTTAGGAATACCACAAAACACTACTAGGACGGTAGGATCACTTGCATCAGCATTAGTGGGGTGAGTGAGTTGCTCAGAGTCAAGAAACCAAACAATTGTATTTCCTGATTCAGTCATCAACTCATTTCAAGAGGAAAAAGCAAAAGAAAGAGATTTGTCTTTGAAATGGCCCACCAAAGGCAAAATTGATATATAGTGAATAGCGGCATTCACAACATTACCCTCCCCTAGATTGGCCTTAGGGGGGTAGTATTTACAAAGGAACTTTGCATGCACTTGAGCAAAAAGACGGCCACTGGAGAATAGCTTTACTGTGTATTTGGACCCCCGTTTAAAAGTCACTTCTAAAGGGCCAATCTACAGAGAGTCTAACTTATGTGCGTGACCACCTACTCTGTGTTGGTAGTAAAGTACATGGTCACCAACATTGAACTCAGGCAGGGGAGAGCGTCTAGCAATGTCAGGAGAGAGCTCAAGCATCTTAGTCTTATATGCAGAAGTGTAGGCAGTTGCCTGTATATCAATTATGTGGTTAACTATATCCTTAATGTGGTCATCAGGATTCATGTCCTTATCCAAGGTTAGCAGGGGGACCCCAAGAGCAATGGGGTAGTAGCCTCTCGCCCATACAGCATAGCAAAGGGGGAGTACCCAGTGACACAATGTTTGCTAAGGTGGTAGGCAAAGAGAGCGGCAGGTAAGTATAAGTCCCAGTTGGCAGCGTCAGGGTAGGTGAGCTTCCTCATGATAGAGACCAGTGTTGAATTTGCACGCTCAACTGCCCCATTGGTAGAAGGATTGTAGGGGGCAGAGAAGGATTAATGAGATCCCAAAGCTTTGACAACAGAGTTTACTAGCTTGGCATTGAAGTTAGTCCCATTATCTGAGAGCAACTCTTGAGGACAGCCATGGCAGTAGAAAACATCTTGTAAAAGAAAGGCAGAAGTTGTCTTAGCTGTAATGTCCTTTGTAGGGCAAGCCTCTACCCACTTGCTGAAGTGATTGACAGCAATCAGAATAAAGCAACACCCAGAACGTGACGGGGGAGAGGACCTACTGCGTCAATGCTGACAGTATGAAAAGTATGTTGAAGGAAAACTAATTTGAATTCTTGGGCAGTAGCTCAAGGCTTCTGCAGCTGGCAGTTGTGGCAGCTAATATGACATCTGGGATCAGCAGGCAAAGGATTCCCAGAGGTAATTCTTCTAAAGCCAGTCAAAAGTCTTGGCAATGCCTCCATGCCCAGTCTCTTTATGAGCTTGCAACACCAACAAGAGGCAAAGACTGAGTCGTAAATAAGGCAGATATTGATCTCATACTTTCTTGAAGAGCTGATTGTTGCGTATGAGGGTACCTTTGGATAGCTTGGACAAGGCTAGTTGGACCTCTTCTGTCTCACTTTCCCAAGAAGAAGGGTACCCAATTAGTTTGTATAACCAGTTGGCCTCTGCAGGATGTAAAGCAAGAATGGGCATTCTGGAGAGCCCATCAGCTTTCTGGTGTTGAATCCCAGGGCAAAGGAGCACAGTAAACTTGTAGCCTTGAAGACGTAGGGCCCATCTAGCTAGGCGCCCTTCAGGCTCCCCCAGCTGTTGTAACCACTTAAGCAAAGTGTGATCAGTGACAACTGTGAAGTGGGTACCATATACATTGTGACAAAACTGCTTGACTGCATGCAACACAGCAAGACTTTTCTTCTCTGTGACACTATAATTCTTCTCATGCTTGTTTAGCACGTGGGAAGTGTATGTCACAGGATGGTCTACACCCTTGTCGTCCAGTTGCGCCAGAATGGCTCCAATAGCTAAATCTCTAGCGTTGGTGTACATGATGAATTCCTTATCATAGTCAGAATACACTAGGACTGTTGTCTCTTTGAGGTTTTGCTTAAGGGTCTCAAAGGCTTGCTGCTGACTGGTGGTTCACTTGAAAGGGACATTATGTAGCAGTTGGACTAGAGGTTCACTAGTATTGGCAAAATCAGGGATAAATTGTTATAGATGCCCATCATCCCTAGAAAGATTTGTACCTCTTGCAGATTGGTGGGCGGAAGCATTTTGTCAATGGCTTCAACCTTCTTAGTCATTGGGCAAATCCCTGTCTGGGTTACTTCATGGCCCAAGAATCCAAGACTCTCTTTGAAGAAAGCGCACTTGGAAGTTTTTAATTTGAGGCCAGCTTCTTGAATCTTTATGAACACCTCCTTGAGATGAGCTAGGTGATTGGTGAAAGCAGCGCTGAAAACCGTTATATCATCCAAGTACACTAGGACACATGACATCTTCAAGTTACAGAGGATGGAGTCCATGGCCCTTTGGAAGGTGACCGGGCGCTTCAGAGTCCCTGCAGCATGCAAGTAGGCTCAAACAGCCCTTCAGATGTAATGAGTGCGGCTTTTTGGCAATCCTTGGGCAATAGGTCAACTTGCCAGTATCCAGATGCCAGATCCATTGTGGAGAAGAACTTAGAGCCTCCAAGACGTCGGAGAGCATCATCAATACACGGCAAAGGGTATGAGTCCTTCTTGGTCAAAGAGTTCAATTGGTGGTAGTCCATCACAATACAATGACCTCCATGCGGCTGTGGCAATATGGTTTAGCACAGAAGGGGGGCGTTGCCAGTGTTAATCTGATGGATAGCGGCTTTGGCTAACCCATAGTTAGTACTGTCCTTAGCATAGATGTCAGAGAACTGGTCTAGCAAGTCTAGCACCCCTTTTAGCTGAACTGGGGACAATTGTGGAAAGTCTTTTGCAGTGAACAAGGATAGGACTTGGGGCTCATCCTCAGGTAGGTTAAAATCTTGAAATGTACCAAAGGGATGAAGAGACAGGACATCAGGAGCACTCAACAACTTGACATATCCAACAACCTGCCCCCTAGACATGGTCATGAGAAGTGCAGTCAGGTTGGCTACCAACAAATGAAAAGGGTCCTCATGGGAGACATCTAGGATTCCAGGACAGAGATAAGGTTTGTTGCGCCCTAATGAGGGAGGAGAGTACAACTCCAAGAAGGTTCATTCAGGTAGTTCATATGATATCTGGGAGTCTAGGATGGCCTGGGAGCCAGGGGGGATGATGACAGCAGAGGTGGTTAAGAGAGGGATCCCTTCAGACGCAGGACAAGCCATGGGTGGAAATTTCATGTTTGAGGAGTGGGTGAAATATTTGAGGTTGAAAACCCCAGTGGGATACTCCAAGGCACATGTCTTGAGCCATTTCCCTGGAACTTTAACTGGTTCTTCAAAGATCAGAGGGACTTTGTATCCCATAATAGAGAGGTAATCATCTTTCAAGTTTATTATCCCATTATATACCCTAAGGAACTGAGTGCCAACTAGGAGATTGTAACTCTCATTCTCCAGGACAACTGCTGGTGCAGCTAGTAGAAGCTTGCCAAACCGCATGGGCAGAGCAGAGTAAGCCCCTATGGCGCGGTTCATAGACAGTCCAGCCATGTCATATGACTGTTGATAATTAAGGTCAGGGGCAAGTTTGAGTTTCTTCACAAGCTTGGAGGAGACAACATTGACTGGCAAGCCAGTGTCTAGAACGGCCTTACTCTTCACCTTTTGAATAGATATCTCTATTTGAGTGATAGTGCAACCAAAGAGGGGAAGGACAGCCAAGATATCTTGAGCCTCTGCTAGTTCCTTATCCCACTTCTCAATCATGCATCTTAATCCTAGGAACTCTCTATAAACAGTCTGGAGAGGGAGAAAAACGGATAAATTCTTTAAGACAGTGTCAGTACCTTGGCAGCTTCTTCTGACAACTCCACCAGCACAGGAGACCTCTTAGCCTGAGTGAGGTAGGGTCAAAAGACAATTTCTTTGGCTTCAGGCAAAGGCTTAGCGGTAGTTGTAGTCTTTCCCAAGCGCAACTTATAAGGGACTGTAATGGTTTCAGGAACAGCTAGGACAGTTTACCCATATGTGTTGGCGTCAAACAGTATCAGAGTCATCCAGGTCAGAGTTGTCAGAGATATTGTGGAACAAGAGGAGGATAGGAGGAGCCTCATTATCAGCAGGCTCAGAGTCAGTTATAGAGGGAGGGATTTTTAGAGACTGTGAAGAGTTTTCAACCAAGAGTGTCTCTGCCTCTAGGTTGACTGCTCTTTTCCCGCCTGCTCTTTTGGATCAGCTCCTTCAACCCGCAGGTTGGTGCAGACTTGAGAATGATGACCTATCTGACCACAGTTAAAGCAACCTTGTTGTTGAGGAGGATTTTGCGAGTTCATGGTAAGAATGCAAGGACAACAGGAAGATAAACCAGAGTTAGAAGTAGCTCAACCTTCCCTAACAACTGATCCAGAGTGGGTAAGGTGCATATCCTGCAACAACGTCTTTATACTCTTCATGGAGGAAAGCATAACCTTATGGGCTTTGAATTGAAGGCACAGAAGTTGGTTAACCTTGAGGGCTTAGCACAAGCCATGTAGGCTTCATGGGCTGTCAACTGTCTGCTTGTGATCAGTTGCTGTCCTTCCATGTAGAATCTGTCTGCAAATTTGGCTAACGTCTCTTTAGGCTTGAAAGCAATGTGCATGAAGGCATCCTTCTTTACTTCCAGGCTAAGGTCACCACCAAACTTGTCGATCAGAAGCTGCTTCATGTCTTCCCACGTCTCAATGATGGGTAGTTCAGGCACCACCACCTCCTGGCAAGTCAGATGTAGACAGGTCAGAATATGTTCTTTCTTAACTTTGTCTGAAGCTTGTCTCATGGCAGCTTTGTAGATAGTTAGGAGAGCTGCAATGGTCAAAGTTTTGGGGTCAAAGACTTTCTTAAAGGTAGGCTTGAAGTGTGCTTTGGGAGTTGGGCCACCATTGTTGCTCTCAAGTACGTTTATATGCAGGAGAAACTCTGCTTTGGATTCAGAGGGGGGCTGTCTAGCCCATAGCTGCCAAACACTCTCTTCAAGGGTAGTCAGGGTCTTGATAGCGTGGGCACCCATATCAAAAGCTTGAGTGGACTGTTTTGCAGTAGTATCCAAGCGTTGACCTTGGGTGGTCACTATTGTGGTGATTTCAGCCAGTTGGGAAGTAAGGTATGGCCCTACTGATAGGCAAGGGGCAAACCTATCATTCACAGAGTCAATCAATTTACTCATTTCTTGTATGTCTCTATCCAGCTCAGTATGGTCCCGCTTCAATTGATCAACCTCGTTAGCTAGGGCAATAAGATTCCTAGCACATTGGATTTGAGGAGCTCCTGGTAAGCCAGGGCAGCAACCATCTTCATTGACAACCCCAACTGGACTAGCAGCAGTTGCCATCATCTTGCATAAGGCAGCAAGTTCTTGCTGTAGCTCCAAAACTTAAGCAGTTAATTCAAGCACCTGGGGGTCAGGTTGAGGAGCTTCAGCAGGACGTCCTTGAATGCAAATAGTTGTAGATAGCTCGTGAATAGTGTCCCATATTCTTTGTCTCAATCTGTCAAGTCATCAGAAGGGGGAGAGGGCAGAACATCTGGCTTGGGCGTAGCTAATTCATACACTTGACTCTGGAGTTTGGCTATAGAGGCAGTGGTGGCAGCTCTTTCTTGATCAAACAATGCACTGAGTTCATTAAGGCTATTAACAGCAAAGTCTGCTACCTGCTGTAGTTGCTCAAAGGAATATGTGCTGAATGCATTGAGTTGTTGCACGAGTTCTTTGAAGTTGGTGAGATAAGCGTTTAGAGTGGAATCTACTTGAGTTTGTCAGGGGTGTTCTAGCTGATGAAACTTGTGTAGACACTCTCTCATGTATTTGGGGATATACTGGCACATTTTTTTGATAGAATTAACCAAACAGGTCTGGAAGGTGACAGAGAGTTGCGCTGGTTGTCAGATATCAAGGAAAACAGGGAGTGAATCCACTGTTGGTAGGCCGCAAACTGGTCCCAGTGATGAGTAACCGCTGCTTGCAGAGACAAGATTTCTTGGATGTGGAGCCCCAACACCATTTGATGGTGGGCTGAGGCAGGCTGCACAAAGGACAATAGTAAGTGCTCAGCAGAGCCAGCCGCTGAGAGGAGATGTTGTGAAAATTGAGGAGCCACAATTAACCTGTAGTATTCAGCCCAACTGAATTGCAACTGAAGGCGAGGGATGGCTCCTTCATGGGATATCCCAAGGGCTACTGACATGACTTGTTATAAGTCAGGGGTACCCTTGGGGTAAGCAACTAGGTGGGGATCATTCCTGAGGTTCAATATAGTGGGGGTAATAGGCTGGTTGGCAATATCCTCTTCAATAAGAGGACTGGTAATTTCAGCTGAAGCTGACTCTTGTATAGGCGGAGGCAAAGGACCTGAAAACATGGATGCAAAAAGGATAAACAAGGGGCTTACAGCCCCTGTAGTGAGCATCATTTTTGTTGTGTTCTGAGGGGCGGCACAGACACACAACAGGAAATCCTAACCTTAGGATTGGATTTGTACTAAGTCTTGGTTAGATGACAGGGAAGGCTATGTGTTTACCTTGCAGCCCTGGAAGAATAATCTCTACTAGTTGTGGTTAGAGAGAGGCGCAGAAGTACAGAAGACATAAAGACAAAAATGTGAATAGAACAAAAAATTTATTAGTGAATGTGAAATGGAATATATAGTGGTTAGGAATACCACAAAACACTACTAGGACGGTAGGATCACTTGCCATCAGCATTAGTGGGGCAAGTGAGTTGCGCAGAGTCAAGAAACCAAACAATTGTATTATCTGATTCAATCATCAACTTGTTTTGAGCATCAAAAGCAAAAGCAAGAGATTTGTCTTTGAAATGGCCCACCAAAGGCAAAATTGATATATGGTGAATAGCGGCATTCACAACAAACAACATGAACCAATCTGATGACAATGTCAAACAGCAGGCACTTCCTCCTAATTAGGAGCGCTAACAATTTGACCTGCTAATTCCTGCATAAGTTTTTCCTCAGCTTTAAACCTTACATGGAACACGCCACTATGCCATCCCCTTGTGGCCTTGTGGCTTTCCCCACATGGTATCAATCACAATATTATACAATAAACAATACCTTATTCTATTCATTTTTGTTATTTCTATTAGACTGTTATCTTCCCAAAATCAAATACTGAATCCTCATTGATTCAGTTGCAATACAACTCTGACTCCTAAACCACCACCCATTCCCTCCCCACTATCTCTGATGCCGTCTCTTTCACAGGCGCAGATTGAGCAAGATGCACTCTGCCCATTCCTCCCCCACTTGTCCCTTGATCAGTAAAATAAAACTTTTCTTTGTGACAACTTATTAAATTTTATATTATTTCTTTTGATGTATAATTAATAACATATTCTTTTTAAATTATTGACATTCTCATAATCAATAAAATGTTTTATAATTTATGAATAAATTAAAATTATTAGCATACATATTTTTTTGTTATCATTAATAAAATAAAGACCATAAATGTAAATACTGCATTAAAATAATGTAATTAGATGTCAACTCTTGATATTTTGATATTATGTGCATAACTCAATACATTTTGTTTAATAAAATTCATTGTAAATGAGGCCTTTTTCATTGCAATTTATTTAAATGGACTGTGTTTATATTAGAGAGCCATTAACGCTCAGTACAAATATTGATACATAGTGCCTTTTACAGCCTGTATATTTACCTATAGGTAATAATTCTGTAAACTTTTCAGTTGAATTTTGTGAGGTAATAATAATGTAATGGGTTAATAAATTACTTCTTATTATATTTAATGGCTGTTTTTTTGCTGTGGCAATTGTGCATTTTCTGATATTTACGCACTGGTATCCAATTGGTTGGTTTCACATCCAATTGCACAGGCAATATGAAATGTGGTTGCCACCCCAAGACTGGATGTGGTTGGGGTAGCAGCCACATTTTCTATTGCCTGTGCAAATGATGTTAAACTGTTGGAAATTACGCCATTAATGCTATTTTAATCTGGCCTTTGAATAATGATATGTGCAAAGATTTGGTTGGTTTTGCTTTGAATTTTGGGGATTCCTCACCTTCCTCAAATTGGTCTGGTTCAATATCCACCCATTCTGGATTACCATACCTGCCCTTGACGCATCCTGGTATGACCTCATCCCTTTGTGACCACTTCTGCCACTCTGTCTACTTAATGAGTGATTATCAACCCTTGTCTACATTTAAGTAGAATCATTTCTCCTAATAAAGACAATTATATCCACATTTGCGTTGGCTTTAGTATTCTTCAAGCTTTTCCTTTTTCTTTTTGCCAAAAGGACTTCCTCATCTTGTATTCCAGGAAATTAAGGTATGTGCCATTGATTTTGCCCTGAATGCTAACCCAAGGCTAGCTTCAAACCTCAAATCTTTCATTATAAAGATTGCCGCCGTGTCCTCCTGGATGTTGTCCCCAGGAGCCAAACACAACAGAAACCAACCAATTAGTTACCAGTGCATAAATATCAGAAAATGCACAATTGCCACAGCAAAGAAAATCAGCCATTAAATGTAATAAAAAGTAGTTTATTAACCCATTACATTATTATTACCTCACAAAATCTGACTAAAAAGTTTACAGAATTGCTATTAATAGGCAAATATTCAGGCTGTAAAATGCACTATGTATTAAGATTTGTACTAAGCGTTGATGTCTCCCTAATATAAACACAGTTCACTTAAATAATTACAATGAAAAAAGGCCAAGTTTACAATGAATTTTATTAAACAAAATGCATTGAGTTATGCACATAATATCAAAATATCAGGAGTTGACATCTAATTGCAATATTCTAATGCAATATTTACATTTATGGTCTTTATTTTATTGATGATGATGAAACATATTCATGCATTGAAGGTAGTACTATAAAAACTAGTTTTTTGATGTAATTTCTTAAAATGTCAAATATCTACAGCCTTATCAACAAATTAGAGTCAGCCCTCCAAAAGGTTGTCAAGCTTAAACATAACATAAGGGAAATTGTGTTAAATCAACTGGGAAATAAGGGAAGGGCCTTGTTCCAGCAAAACAAAACCGCAAAAAATAGCCTGGGAACAATAGTCAACAAAGAACACAAGGAAATAGTTTTTAAATCTTCAAAAGGAAATACTCAAGCGGTTAGATTTCAAAAGTGAAAGTTACAACTTGTGGGAATTTGTAAAAGCCAACAGAAAGAATACTTAAAAAATCAAATTTATTGAAGGAAATGAAAGATCAAAGGAAATTAACACAAATGAAGAGGAAACTGATCAAATGGAAACAGATGAAAACAAAACACAATAAAGAAGCAGAAGCGCCTCAAGAAACAATGAAAATTCAACTAATTCAAATCAAGAGGAAACACAAGTAACACAAAAAATAAGGAAGATCAAGCCCAGAAAAACAAATGAAGAGCAGCCAACGCTCATGAAGTTTGCTTAAGGGGGCGCCTGTGGCTGAGGGGCCACAGGGGAAACAATCAGTAAGACTTTTTATGTTTTACTTATATTTACTTTAGTTTTAACTAGAAATGGGGATAAGGTCGTGGAAGTGGCGGCTTTCACACTGAGTTGGTTTTACAGGGATTACCAATCACTAGTAGCACCTGTAAAGCAAATAAAAAAATGAAATAAATAAAATAATTCAAATTAATATGAATAATGTTGCAACAAAAGAAGCAATGAATAGGGAATTCAAAGTGCCAGAAGGAAGTTCAAATTGGGTAAGAGAAGCCTATAAAGTAGGCGCAAGTATCAACTTCAAAGAAATGATGGATATCCAAATAATTGGCAACATTAATTTTTGACAAATATATCTTTGAATGCCTTGAACAATTTCAATTTTCAACTATGAACACATATGAAATAAACCTGAAAAATTTCAATTTTAAGTTCTACAAGAAAACATAAAAGCCGCAATATTCAATAACTTAATAAAATCAATATCAAATTAAATATGCAATGCATTTTTAGTCAATAAGATGAAACCTTTATTCATATCTTTTGCAGAAGCATGGGTGGCAGATGCCTCCAAAATGCCCAGCTCTCCTTTAATCAATTTTTCAAATATATCCTATACAAATTGATTAGTTATTATCTATAAGAAATTCTGCTTATTTGCGGAAATCTATACCTCACAGCAACTGCATCTTGTATTTTCCCTTGGGGTAGTACTACACTGCATTATGAAGGCCAACATGAAGAAGCTAGAGGACGTCCCCCTTCAAATGGACGTCTGCCAGCTGGAACTGGATAAAATGAAGACACTGTGGGGCTATCAAACTGTAGAGTGAATCCTATACAACTGTTTTACATTAGCTTTGTTGTACAGATACACAATACCTCCCAAGAACCAAATCCTCATTAATTCACTTTTTCAACTGCCTTTTTATAAGATGCTCAGCCATCACTGGGGTGCTGAGCTCCACCCCTCTAGAAATTGGCGCCATAATTGTCCACCACGTACAGAAGAGTATGTGGTCCCAATTGGACGCATTAGCAGAAAATTTAATTTTGGGGTATAATACCCCGGAATAATCACATCCCTCTTTACAATTTGCATCCCCCTAATAAATCATCTTCCCTTGCAATTTAACTTTTATATTTTTATTTTTTTATTAAAAATATTAAACTTTAAATATTAAAATTTAATATTTAAATTATAATATTTAAATTTTAATAATATATCTAGATATATTATAAGACATTATTTATAGTTGCAAAAACATCAAATAATAAAAAAAAATTAAAATGTTTTTATTTACTAGCTTTTTGAGTACAGGTTCATTTATTACATAGTTAAACATTGAGAACTGAATTTATTTGTAACAGACGGCCCGCTCCACTTATATTCTAAACAAATGATTGTTTAGAACTTGAACTACCTTTCCCTCATAAAATGATTTGATGAATATATTTGATATACTTGATCCGTGTCATAAGTACTAATTAGTAAGAGATACATGAAAATCATTGGTTTTTGTGTTGTGTGGCTATAGTGGCACTGAAACATTAAGGATCAGGTGATGACTCACAAGTTCAACTCTGTGGCTTTTAAAAAAAAAGCCAATGATACTAAAAAGGGTTCACAATTATTTAAATAAAACTAATCTATTTCTATCATTTTTTAAATTTTTTATTTTTTAACTATACAGTCAATATACTATTTGGTGGATTATAGTAAAAAATACATATTTCTATATCTAGAACAATTAATTTTAATTATATTTTTTACTAATTCTTTTATGTCTATAATACAATTCATAGTCAGGGCATTATATATAAATAATAATTGAGTCCTAAAAAAACAAAATATATAATAATAAAAACAAATAAAACCCAGAGCACCTATTTATCTGATTGGCTTGGAGGCAAGGGCTTTGGGGAGGAAGGATTCCAAGTGCTCATAGAAAGCCGCCACAACATTGGGTGGCATTGCAAATTGGCTAATCTCAATAATGTTGAAGATATCCTCAGTGTCCTGAGGGAGGCCTTTCTTCACCTTATTTCTGATCCACCCAAAGACCTCTTCAATTGGATTCAGGAATAGAGAATACGGGGGGAGGGAGAGTAGTCTCATTGAACAATCAGCAAGGCGGTGGTTTGAGGAATAGCTATTCTTGTCAATGGGTGGAAACTTGGACACAAACAGATCCACTTTGTGGAGCCCAACATTATCCAACACAACAATGTTGGTTGTGCCACTGTAATTGATCTGGAGGTATTCCTTCATGGCTCAGAGAAAATCAAGGAATGTCCTGCTATTGTGAGAAACCTTGATCATCTGGTATTGATCTGTCCTGCGAGGACCAAGAAGCGCTATCATTGAATAGGTCCAGGAACAGACAGCTGCACAATGGGCTATACCATCCTTGAACCCCTTCTTGACCCACCCATGCCTAGACCTGAGTGAGGAGGAAAACAATGATTTGTTGATGTAAAAGAATTGGACATTTCCTGTCTTCTTGAGAGCCACATAGGTCTTGGCATAAATTTATTGATCCTCAATTGTTTTTTGCTGTTCCTATTGTGGAGAGAAACTCCAAGGACCTTCCATGAGAAGCCCAAATTGACCATTGCTTGGTAAACAAGGGTTTTAGAGACAGAAAGCCTGAAAACTGGGGCCAACATTGATTGGAAAGCAATTGAGTCCAGGTGGCAATCCTTGGATACCCACTGAGTTGATTGCCTTGAGATGGGTGGGCTGAAGTAGGCTGGGCTGTCTTTTTGCCTTGGTGGATTTGGAAATTTTCCCAGTGTTGCCGTACTTTTTATTACTGTTGCCAAAATATCTGGCTGTGACACCAAATTGGGACGCAATATCCCAAACTGCCATTCCCCTGATTGAGCAGTTGAGGAGCGCTTCACACTCACTATCCGTCAACCAATGCTGGCCCTTGGCAGGTGCCGCGGCATCCTGGCTGGCTCAACACAGGGGATGGGGACCTTTGTGTAGAAGGTGGGATCACGCTTGGTTGCTCTGGCCCCATCAACGGTGGCATATGACACAGGTACAGATAGCTCCTCAATTGTGGCCAATGACTCATAGGTGGTGTCAAAGACGCGGGGGCAGGAAGTGGCAACTCTTGGATCAAGAGTGTGGGGCCAGGTGACTACTGGGTACACGGTGGAGGTGTAAGTAACCTCAGTGTTCCCGGTGACCCTGGTGTAGGAGACTTTGGTGGCAGGCCTTGAGAGCGGCTTCTGTCTTGTATTCAGGCTGGTTGATTGGGCTTGGGATGCGGGAGGTGGTTGACTGGCAATGATGCCTTGGGAGGCCTGTGTGTTGGCATGACTCCCCTCAAGTTGAGTTCTGGGTCTGTTCTTGGACCCTCTGGGGCGCCCTCATGAACAGGCTTCCCCGCAGGCTGGTGCAGGAGCTGGTTGAGAATGTGATTGAAGGTCCATAAAAATAAAATAAATATTTTAGATTAAATATGTATTATTTGGATTTATTGGTTTAGTTGTGGTTATTTATTTTCTGTTGATTTAGCCTGGAATAGTAACAGAATTTTTATATCCATTATTTGAAGTGTATAATATTGTATACTTTCTGGGTTTGAATACTTTTATAGTTTTATCACTTTTTATGTCTAAACATGGTTATTGAGATTGAATTTTCAGTTTGATTTTAGTTGTGGTGGAGCTTTTTTATTTGGGTTGGTGTTTCCTAGTGTTCTTACTGTACATTAAATTTGGATTCCAGTTCCTGCAATTAATATCTGAGTTTCCTAGTGGCATTCAAAAGTGATTTGAAATTTGGTTCTTGGAGTTGACAATCCCGCAAATTTTAAAAAACATAGTAAACTTAATGAAAATGGTTGATGGATTTGAACGCTTCAAAACTGATTCCAGTTAATTAATTTTTCCCATTGGAAATATGCAGTTCAACTTGAACTTTGCAAAGTGTCTATGAGTTCCTGCATTTTTAAAAATTCAAATAAATACTCAAAAAAATTAATTTAATTAAAAAAGGCCATCCTGCAAAAGTGATTTGAAATTTGGACTAAGGATTTGACAATCCTGCATTTTTACGTTCAGGTTCTGAATTTACAGTAGGCAAGAAGATGACTGCCTAAGAGGAAAGAGCAGGGCCATAGCACCATGGAACTGCCAGAGCACCTTCCTCAAGGGGGAGATGAAGACCACATCCAGCCTGGAAGTGTGGCACAAGCACCTGAAGGTGAGGTTTGGGTCAAACCCCAGGTAAAACAAGCTCTTCCAGAAGCTTCAGGAGGATATAAGAGCAACAGTGCCCATGTTGACATTAAAAATGTTGACAGTGGTCATGTTGACACTTTTAATGTTGACACTATAGTAAAGTGACAACCCAGTTTTACTTAATGTTGTTTCCTGGATGTTGACACTTTTTTAATTAACAAAACACTTTACACTGAACATTTTTAATAAAAAAAAATTAAAATACTTTATTATAATAAAATGACCCCAGAGAGTTCAAAAATGCAATAAAAAATTACTATAAGTAATAAGAAATAGGAGATAAGATATAAGCAAATATTTTTCAGTTTACCATGTAAATTACATTCTTTATTATAAAATTATTTTTTATTCCCATAAAAAATAAAATCCCAATATACCAAAAATAAAGATATTTTATATATCATAACAACTACAAAGTATAAGAGCATTCTAATTTAAATTTATTATACCTTATATAAGCACAATTGAAAATATCTCATACCTTAAAGATAAATTATTAAAATATAAGATATTTCTTACTAAACCACATTGAAACTGTATCTGAAACTTACCATTTATACCTAAAAAGATTAGTACAATATAAATAAATTAAAAAATTAAAAGTTTAAGAGTAAAATATATACAGGCAAAGCAAGGTTTATTAAGCTAATTAAAGCCATCAGCAAGAGCAGTTACAACATATTCTAGGTACTTCTTTATCTCTGCCACCTTGTACTTCTTCACCACCTTCTGAACGTCCTCCTGGTAGTCCTGCTCCTTGGACTTTTGCTTCTTGGGGGCCACCTGGTTGACCAGATTGCAAAACTTGGAGACAGTTTTTGCTTGCTCCTCCTGCAGCTTAGAGAAGAACTTGTTGTATTTGGGGTTTGACCCAAACTTCACCTACAGGTGCTTGTGCCACACTTCCAGGCTGGAGTTGGTCTTCATCTCCCCCTTGAGGCAGGCGCCCTGAAAATTCCAAGGGGCAGTGGCCCCGCTCTTACCTCTCCGGGAAGTCACCTTCTTGCCCACCCATTGGAGCTCAAAGTAATCCAAGTAACCTTTGAAGATAGTGGAGTGCTTCTTCACGTAAGCATCCTCCAGGAGGGCCTCAAAGCCAATCCCAGTATGCTCTGGGCGCACAAAAGCCAAGGCAGCAAACTGAGTCAAGGCAAAGTGGCACTTCCCCTTAACATTGTTAAGATACTTCTCAAAAAGGTACTTCTCACTCTTGAGATTCTTGACAAGGGCCTGCCTAAAATGGAAGAAGCAGCCCTGGACTTCTCCATTGAAGGTAGCCTGGAAGGCTCTGAACTGAGCCTGCTCAAAGTCCATTCTGATAATTTTTGGTCCAAGTGAGCGCACATGAGCTAGCTGCTCAGCGGCTAGGGTTGACTCATCCTTCTCAGCGGAGGAGGAATTTGCCCTTGTGGTGTGAGTGGGAGGGGGAGCTGGTTGGTGGGAAGGGAGCTCAAAGCATCCTGGACAATCTTGAAGGCCCTGGTGTAGACTTCAGTCTTGGCACCAGGAAGGAGAAAGAAGACAAGGGGGATAGTCTGGTCATTAAACTGCCCATGAAGGACCCAAAGCTGCTTGAATAGGGAGGGGCAAGTAGCAAATTTGCCGTTGCATAGCCAGGTGGTAGCAGTGTTCAGCTGCTCCAGGTTTTGGGTTGTGGTGTAGGCTAAAATCCTACCCTTTACTTTCTGCCCATTGTCATGGAGCAGGAACATCTCACCATCCTCTGTCTTCTTGAGGGCATCTTTGAGGATAAGGTCCTTGATGTTGGTGGCACTCTTGGCCATGGGGTTTGAGGCTTAAAGCCTATCTCTTACAAACTTGACCAACTTATTGTGGGTTGGCACCCTCTTCAAGTTGGTTGGGGAGAGGTACTTGCAAGCAAGCACAGCCAGCTGAGTGGTGGTAAGATCTTTGGAGGTGGGCATCACCTGTACAAGATACCATTTCAGGAGATGGGCAATGGTTGTATTGGGCATGATGCAGGTATTCTCACCCTTAATGGTTTGCACTAAGTCCCAGCATTTATTATTGAGCTGCACTGGGCAGGAGCAGTCCTCACAAGTATAGTGCTGGCGCTTGAAGCCCTGGTTGGCGTTATTGCAGCTGAAGATGTAACTATTTGCTACCATGGCTGGCCCCCCTTTGACACTCATTACGGGGAAGTATTTTGGCAAAATGAAAGGAACTTTGAACTTCCCATTGACATTGCAGATATTGTGGGCCACAAGAGGATCTCATGGGCCAGCAGGAGCATGGCAGAAGCCAGGGAATTAATAAGGGTGGGGCTTTGTATCATCCCCAGATGAACTTGAAGGAGGGGAGTTTGGTGGGGGGAAGCAGAAGGTGGATTATCTTGGTGCCACTCATGTGTAGGAGACTTATTCTTTGGAGGTGACTTCTTGGCTTGGCGCCGCTTCTTGGTAGGCTCCTTGTCAGAAGCCAAGTTGTAGAAACTGTGCTCTGTAAGAGAGCCATCAGTTTCCTCTCCCCCAGTGGAGTGAGCAGGGCTCTTCTCAGGAGAGAGCTCATGGGAGGGCTTTGGGGATGGTTTGGGGGTGGCCTTCTTTGATGATACAGGCTTCTTTTTGGTGGGTTTGGTTGGCTTTGAAGGACACTTGGTTCCTTTGGGCTGTTTGGAAGTGTTTTTGTCCTAAAATAATAAGTAAAATGGTTTAAAATAAAGCAATGTATGTAAAAAACAAAAAAAATAACTTAAAAAGCATAATATATAAAAAGTAAATCTTAGATGGTTTTTATTGGCATTTAAAAGTTAAAAAATATTTGTATAGTTTTTATTTTATTATAGTTTTAAATAACAAGTTAAAAATTAAGAGATTTATGTAAAAATACTATATTTATATATAAATTTTATTTTAAAAATTAAAAATATGAAAGAGAAACGTGAAAAATACAACATAACAAAAAATGAAAAGTTTTATTATGTAAAACATAAAGTTTTATATGTGAGAACTGAAAAGCGTCAACATTATGAGTGGCAATTAGTAAAAAAAGATGAATTCTCACTGTTGATTACAAAAATTGTAGACATTATTTTTGACAAAAGTGTCACTATCAACATTTTTTAAAAAATTTACTATGTTTTTTCATAGTACGCTTAATTAAATTTACGCAGGCTAGCAAAAATTAACTGTTTTCTGTGTATTTTTGTTCACATATAAAAATAAAAAACATATGAAAATAAGTATAAAAAAAGTATCAAGGTTCTTTATTCTTTTATTAAAAATAATATTTGGATAGTGGTAATATGATATTTTACCATTGTGTATATAAGAAGTTGATAATGAGTTGTTGGTAGATATTGAAAAGGGTAAAGTGTCAACAACATCACTTACAACATTCTTTATATGAGGTGACATATTAATCTAGGCTTAATTGCGCCACTCTAACTTGCTTAACTCCACCCTGGGGGATGATCACAAGCAAATAAACAGCATTTACAAGTATCAACATTATTTTTAATAATAAATTCTATAGTAACTTACATAGTAAGTCACACTTAAATTATTGAATTGCCGTTAGCCACCAATCCACTTAATATATTAAAGCCGTAATAAGTGCCACATATATATTTATAACATGAACATTCCAACAATCAAATGTATGCACACTGTCTTTTTCAATATAATAATGTAATAAAAAAAATTTAAATACACACTTAATTTTTTTATTGTAGATGTTTCTGTTTCATTATTAAAAAATAAGTTTGGCTTAAAAAGTGTGACATTGACACTTTTACATTGTGAAAGCAAATAAAAAATAAACAAATTTTTATTAGTAAAAAGTAAAAGAAAAAATCTGGTTAAATTGAGTTTTCATTAAACTCAATATTAAATTGTGTCAAGATGGCCACAATTTTGTCATGTTTTCTGGGTTTGCACCCCTGAACGCTTTAAAAAAAGAATTAAGCTAGAGCAACTAGCAAAAAACATAGGAGATTTAGAGTTTTGAGTTGACAGTGGCCATGTCAACAAAGTGTCAACATGGGCGCTGTTGCCAATGTAAGGATTGCTAATCCTTCCAACTTAAATGCATTAATGGACATGGAGAAGAAGAAACAGAACTGTTGATTAATGGATCATCTTCATGAAATTAGGATTATTGCTTTTTCCTGGCCTCTTCAAGACTTAGTTATAATATTTGGTTATTTTAAAAGTTTGACTGTGGATCAGAATAATTCAAATAATCACTGGGATTCTGTAAGGTCTTGCCCAATAGGGTACAAGATTATATATGGTACCATGCAAAGCATTTGGATTTAGGTTCAAAAGATAAAGAAAAGTAGATACAGTTTGTAAAAGTACTTTTAAGAGCCCTGCTAAAAACTTATGATTAGACACAGCAGGTGTCATAGAGTTAACTAGGCCTAAACAAACTATATAGAACAAGGTATTGAATAAAGATTTGTTTGTAACCAAAGTTATATCCACATCAGGATATTTCCCATTAGAATATCTTGACATAAAACTGGTTAGACTATTCCTAATATTTAAAAAAAGTGACAACAAGCTAATTGCTTGTTGTCTAGCTATCTCCATCCAAATTACACTAGATATTTAACTCTAATAAAATCTGGAAGCAAATTGAGACTTAACAAATTTGCAATTTACTATAAACCTAAACTTTAAAAGATGAGATCCTAAGTAAATTTTGAAGTTAGATTTGAAGATTGAGAAGAAAATAAAATATTGAAGTAATAAAAAAACCTGTGACAGTGATTGGGGAAAACCACTTAGAATTTCAGCTTAAAAAGCTTACTCTTCTTGTGTCTTTATTTATAGGCAAGAAAAACCAAGTCTTGGGGAAGATCTTCAGAGTAAACAGGGAGTTTCCTGAACAGATTGGTTGATCAACCAGAGGGGAAAACATATGATGGTGGGGAAGCTGTTTGCAACAGAAAGCCAAAAATCTGCATGAAGCAGGAGAGGGAAGACAGTGGTTGTGTAAGCAAGGAGTTTAAAAGAAAAAACCTATCTTTATAATAGGTACTATATAAAAAGTAAAATAAAAACTGTGCGTAAACACACATGAGCAAAAACAAAACCTGAAAGTGAGTGCAAACCTGAAGCAAAAGCAAAAATCAAGGTAATTATTTGATTGAAACTTACTAATAAATTATCAATACAAACTTAAGTTCAAAATCAAATTTAAAATTGATTAAAGGCCTGCCCTTTTGGGCAGGGCACAACAGATTCATCAGCTTTTAATTGCAGTATACAGTCAACACTGGCAAGATCCAGGGAATTGAACCCTGAACCTTCAGAGTCCTTGAAAGCATCTAAAATCAAGACAGAGTTAGTTAAAATCAAAAGCAAAAACTAACACTGGGTTTGAATGCAAAAGCAGGCTCTATAAAGAAATTTAAGCATATAAAGTCAATTGTTTTTAAAATCAACACTCTAAACAAACAACCGCCCAATCACATTGCCTTCAAAAAGGTTCCAGCCAATGATGAGGCAAGTTTTAAGAGAAAAATCTATCTCAATCAAGAAAATTCAAAACCAACCAACCAAGATGCAGGAGAATATTGAATCACTGCAACAGAATGGATTAACCACCCAAGCAAAACCTTGAATTTACTACTTCTTAATTAACTTGCAGGTTTGGCTGCTGCTAGCTGCATCCTGCAAGCTTACTGGCAGCAGTCAAACCAGAATAACCAAGCAGCCAAAAAAACCCTGGTAACAAACACACCTCCAATTTTACCACCCATTATTCCACTTCCCTCCACCAAACTTCACAGTATTTAGTCAAAAGCACTGGGGACTTACCCAGTGCTCTAACAACTTCAATTCCTGGATAATAAATCTTGATTCTATATTCTTCACCCATTAATTTATTAGACTCAAAATTAACCTCCCAATGATCTGGAAGCAGAATTTCCTTCTGCTTCTGTTCTGTCTAGTATTTTGAATTCCTGCTGCTGAAGGTCAGGAATTTGATTCCAATATTTGAGTCAAAGATGTTACAAAGTCTTTGGCTTGGGATTTCCTGTATACCAAGCATCAATTTCCTCCTACCTGTGACAAAACAAAGCCCCCACCTTCTTTGCCTCCTCCTTCCCCTCCTCCAGTTATTTGACCAGGCGCTCCTTGGTATGTATTAACTTATTTTGCAGTATATTATGGGTTAACCCATTTTGCTTCATTCTTGAAATTTCACAAACTATGGGGATATCTAGTTAATACTTTAATGGTTGGAATTACTGTTGTTTCTTCTCTTGTGGGATTCCATCTGTCTGCTCTCTTACACTATGTGAGTTATTTCCTTCCTCAGAAAGGATCCCGGACAGAGGAGCAGGCCTGGACTGTTTCCAAGTTTTTCAACCTGGCCAACGAGGTGGCCCCCAAGAAGAGAAAGGGTAAGGACCAGGACTACCAGGAGGACGTCTAGAAGATGGTCAAGAAGAAGTACAGGGTGGCAGAGATCAAGAAGTACCCAGAAGATGTTGCAACTGCTCTTGCTGGTGGCTTTAATTAGCTTAATAAACCTTGCTTTTCTTTGCCTGTATATTTTTTACTTTTGGATTTCATTTACTTTTTATTTTTTGGATAGTACTAATCTTTTTAGGTATAAATAGTAAGTTTAAGATACAGTTTTAATGTGGTTTTGTAAGAAAAATCTTGGATTTTGTTAATTTATCTTTAAGGTACAGTAGTTTTAAAAGCTATGGCAACAACCAAAAATACCTCACATTTAAACAAAATGATTTCAGATTTGAAAAAATATGAGCTGTGTGGGATTCAGGATTTAATTAATTTAAAAAAATTCAGTTAATAAATGAACTGTCAAACAAAAAACAAAATTTCACTAGCCCATTATACAAAATTATAGCAAAATCAAGCAGTGTAGTTCAAACCACAAACAAAATGAACTGACACAACAACTGAAATGGATGGATGCTATTCTGGAGTATATTATAATCCAAACAGGATTCATATGAGGCACCAACAGAAGGTCTAAAGTGAAACAAAATTGGAGCAATCTAAAATCAAGATTACACAAGCACAAAACAAAATGAACTCACATAAGATGTGTAGTATGAGCAGCCTAAAATAGAAAAATAACAGTTTAAAAGCCAATCAACAGCTATTCAATTTAGGACCAGAGGCATTTTATCCATTTTCATGGCTCCAGATTTGTATGAAAAGGTTTTGAGAACCTTCCAAATATAGACTTGAGATTACAATAAAAATAAATCATAAAATTTTAAAATTTCTACTTTTAGAGATTTTATCCTAGGTTTTTTTCAATATGGTTTTCAACAGCAACATTTTTGACAGCGCCAGCAGCCAAGCCTGCTTCAATGGAGGTGAGGCTCAGAACGTGGAGGCACCTGTTTACACCCAAGCCTTTGAGGTGGGTAACAAGGAAGCTGACCTGTACCTGACCCCCGACCCATATGGCTTTGACTTGTTTGAGAGTCACTTTGCACCCAGCGCTGCCCCTGCTCCTGTATCTACCCCCGCACAAGCTGCCTGTCAACCAATCAATTAGGATGACAGCCTTGACTCAGAACAACTTCCTGCCACCAGCTAACCTGCCCCCCTACAGCTAATCAGGCTTAATCTCCTGTGGCCCAGCACCCCAAGCAACAAATCATCCCTGCCCAAATTCTCCAGGAAATTGTGGCACTGAACTTGCAGGGTCTGTCCTAGGATCATATTGCTGACCAATTGAAATTTACCCAAGCCACCATAATGTGGGAGTTCAATAACCTAATGAACAAGGGGAATCTGATTGGGACGGCCAAGAAGCTCAAGAAGGCCCCCAAGTCCCAAATTAATGAGGCATACACAATCATGCTTGATCTATTGCAGTGGGACCCCAAGCTTCCCTTGACCCAGGTCTGGAAGCAACTTGCGCACCATGAAATTTGGGTGTCTGAGCGCATGGTGCAGCTCTGGATGCATGAAAAGGAGCTTTAATATGGATTCTTATCAATTTTGCTGGCAACCAGTGGGATGGCGCTGAAGATTCCCTGTATGATCCTGCCATCAAATCCACTCTGATCCAATGCTTGACTAGTCTAATAGATGACATCATCTTCTTTTCCTACTACAAGCTATCAATAGCTTTTGATGATTTTGGCAAGCAAGGAAGAGCCGCCACTCAAAAATGAAAGGAAGAAGGTCAAGAAGGTGACTTTCATTGGTGTTTTTCTGGCTATTTTAGCCAAGGGTTCTGTCTATTATCAGGCAAACCCAGATTTCACCAATGGCTATAAGTACAGCCACATCCTTGGTAGATTACTTGACTCCTGGGATGGCTTGAATTCCAAGCACCAGGTTTTCTTGAGCCACCAGATAAAGGGTAACTCCACCACCCTCCAGGACATCCAGGGACGCGGACATTAGGCCTCAGCCTACCCTGCTGGCCATGCAGACATCCATCTGGGTGATGTTGTCTTCTTCACCATTAGAGATACAGTACAAGAGCACCGCCCTCAGACTTTCAATGACCTCTATCTTGGGGTCCTTGACCACAATTCTCTCTTTGGTCACCAAATGGTGGCTGACTTGTTTGTGCAAACGGTTTTCCATGTGAGCATGGGCAACCAATCACATAAGGATAAGTGCCTCCCACTCTGTTCCACAGCCATCTACCAGCCAATCAAGGCAATGACAGATGAGGAATATGACAACCAGTATATGGCAGCTATCACACAAAATTCTCCTACCCCTACTCCCGCCACCACCACCCCCCACCTTCCAGCCCCACCCAATTCCAGACCCCCCAGGCCAGCACTGCCTCTACGTCTTCCTTCCTGCACTATTCTGCCTACTAGGCATCACTCTTCCCCGCCCCAATAAACCCCCTGTCACCAAACATTTTCTATTTACATTATCTTTATTTTGAATTTCAATTTTTCATGTTCTCTTTGTTTATAGTTGGTTTTATTCTTTATGTTCAGCTTATTTCTATAAAATCATATATTTACTATGCCATGTATCTAGATCCAGAACCCAGTTATTTTTAGCTCTTTACACAGCCCCTTATGATAATATTAATAACAATTTAGTATTTGTCAAAATTTGAATTAGAAAATTATAGATTAATTGTGCTTAGATAAAGTTGTTACTGATATGAATTCAAATCCTTAATAATAAACTTTAAGCCAATCAGGAGCCAAGTGATAAAGTGATTGTTGTGAAATAAAGGGTCATTGATAATTCTTTGATGTATGTGCGCTAATTAATATGACTGGCTGGTTGTTTTGCCATTGTGTGCCATTACTGCTGTGGCAAGTTGTTGATGGGCTAGTGCTAACCCAGCAGCTGATCAAGCACTAGTCCATCAACAACTTGCCACAGCAGCAAAACAACCTCCAACCATATTAATTAGCGCACGTACATCAAAGAATTATTAATGACCCTTTATGTTACAACAATCACTTTATCACTTGGCTCCTGATTGGCTTAAAGTTTATCATTAAGGTTTTGAATTCAGATCAGTACAACTTTATCTAAACACAATTAACCTATAACTTTCCAATTCAAATTTTGACAACTACCAAATTTTTGTTAATATTTTCACAAGGGGCAATGCAAAGTGCCAAAAATAATATGTCAATTAAGGAAACAATGCCAACACAAAGCAAAAAACACATAGAGTTAAGCGTAAAACATATATACAATGGGTAAAAGGTGGGATATTGTAGTAAATGGGAAACAAACAAGGATAAAAAAAGAGGCAAAAATATCAGAATAACACAGATTTTATTGGGGTGAAAGCTATAAAAACATATGGAAAAGTTAGTAAAAAAATCAAATGAGAGAACTTGAAAAACTACTCAAAGACTTTGACTCAGTGATTGCCAAAATTAAAGATATTGACCACAAGGTCAAGGCAAAAGTGAAGGCTGCCGTCCTTACAGGGGACAAAATTGAAAAGGTGTCTGCCAAGGCACTCATGGCCAAGATGCCAGACACATCCAAAACAGTCCTTGAATGCATATTAAATGTCCAGAAAACTGTGGTGGAAGGCCTCAAATTCAATTCTGTTGCCCTCTTTGCACTGTCTGTCTGGGTCAACGACCCTGAGATGTATGCCCACCTCAAACCTGCAAAGCGCGCAAGAACCAGGGACACCAAATTGCTGGTGCAATTGCTTGCGCCAAGAATGACAAAGCCTGCCAAAGCCGCAGGCAAGGAGGAAACCCGTGAAGGTAACCTAAAAAATAAATTAATAAAAATTTTAAATACTCACCTGTTTCTGTTAGAAAACGTAGACAGTGAACTCCGCCGGGTCCTGGTCCCCTTTGTCCCCCCCCACCTTCTACACCAATTACACCAATCATGTGGCTAGGCAGCTGTTTCTGTCTCCCTCTGTCTTTCAGGAGCTGTAGAACTGCACCTACGGGTCCTTCTCAATGTCCAGGGAGGCATTGGCTAAGCTTACGCATGCTGAGGGGGCATTTGAGTGGGCAGTTACTGCCTACAAAGATGCCCAACTGGTCTTCCTGGACCCGGTATCCCTCAATGGAGGTTACTGTTGTAACTGTGCTGTTTTAGCAGAGCTACAAGGGGGAAAATATTTAGAAACTAGATAACAATCTTTATTGGGAGATAGGTATTATATAGTCATTGTGAATCATGGACAACAGGAACATGGTAGTGTTGATCACACTGTGGGATGGTGAAGGGGATGGTCTGATCCTGGTAATGAGTCAAGCGCCAAAATAAGGTATCCACTGTAAGGAATCATCATCTGTTCATGTTGTTGGATTTGGTAATTTGAGTTGACTTCCTAGTCTGGCTTTGAGTGACTGGGTAATTGGATTGCAGATCACAAACCCGCTTACTCAGAACCTTGTTGGCGGTCAAGCCTGCTGTTTCAACACTGTTTAAACTTCATTGAGCTTGTTTGGGAAGACCTGGCAACGCTCTCATTCAAGAATATACCAGAGATGAGCCAGGCACATGCAGCTGCTTGCTTCTGCTTCCCAGTGGAGCACACCATGTCTTACCTGTTAGAGAACTTTGGGTGTGCAGTGGGTAAATTGGCTGTTGCAGAAGCAAAAGCTGTAAAGAAGACCAAGATTGTCCTGGCAGACTTTAGGCTGTCTTGGAGTGCCAACAAGACGGGGGTTCTTCCAGCAATGGAGCTCATGTTTGCCAAGACAAAGCACAAGAAGAAGATTAGTGCTGTGTTTAATAAATTGTGCAAGTTTACTGAAGCCTTTGCTGGGAAATGGCTTCATCTGGTGATTTACCTGGAGTATCTCTTTTACTTTGGGATGAGCGCGTCTGTAGAAGACCTTAACAGGGTCCTCCTAGGGATTGACAAGGCCAGGCTCTCCCTGGATGGGAAGAAGGTCCCCCCAGGTTACAACTAAGTTGACCATGTTATCTAGGACGCCCTGGTCCTGGCTGGCATCTACAGGTTTGCAGCCCCACCAGAAAAGCTGCTGCTCTATTCCCATCTCACTATCCTCCCTTTTACTAGCCGCCAAGAACACTTCCAGCAGGGTGTATCCACCGTACACAGTGTGGTAGTGAAAGCTGTATGCCACCTCCATTGCAGGGTGGTTACATACTGCCAAACCCACTACAGGCGCACTCAATAAAAATCTCCTTCCTCAATATAAGCTACACTTTTAAATGTTGCTTTTTGAAAAATTAATTTTTATAATTATTATTTTTGCAAACAAATTTTGCAAAATAAATCCCGGAGAAGGTCATCATATAAGCATAAATAGATTTGTATTAATAAAATTTACTTCTATTGTGTACACTTTACATTTGACTTTTTTTAATTTGATTTTTATATTTATTTGACAAAAGTGATATAAATATATTTGCGTAATCCAGTATCAAGTGTTTGGGATAACCTCAGATACCATAATAGAAAAAATAATATAAAATAAATAAATTACAAACCTTCATTGATGTTTCTGCTGAATATGATTGTGTGCTTGGAAGCTTCTAAATATAAAATGATAATTAATAAATCTTAAATAGTACATTAGAGAATATAAAATAGTCAGACACACTAAGCCTTTAATTGATTGGCTGTTTGGAAAGGCAGGCAGGGATGAACAAATCAACATGGCCATAGAATTTGGCCACAGTCTCAGCTGGGGGGTCTGGATCCCGGCCTGCAGCAAATCAAAGAGGTCCTCAGTCCCAGTTGGGGTCTCTTGCTTGACAACTCACTTGAGCCACCCAAAGACTTCCTTGATGGGATTTAGGAAGGGTGAATAAGCAGGGAGGAAGAGAAGGTGCAAATTTTCTGAGGTCAATTGCTGGGGGCCCACTGTGATGCTAGTGTCAATTGATGGAAGGCCTCAAGAATATCTGCCACCTTATGGAGACCAATATTGTCCAGCCCAATGACATTGGTGAAGCCCGGGCTCATGCGCCTCAGGTGCTCCTGGATCAATTGGAGGAATGACAGAAAGGTACAGCTATTGTGAGAACCCAATATCATTTAATAAAGCTTGACCCCCTTTGGACCAAGGAGAGCTACCATTGAGTAGGCTGTGGCGCAGACTGCCGCACGCTGAGCTATCCCGTCATTTGAGCCTTTTGGGACATAGCCATATGCATTGCACATAGACAAGGCAAAAGCTGATTTGTCAATGTAGTAGAATTCAACCGTCCCCTTGGCTTTGAGGGCAGTGTACGCCTCTGCATATTTTTTCCAAGTCTCAATGTTGGTTGGGCTATTTCTATTATAGGGAGATACCCTGAGCTTTTTCCAGGTAAAGCGCATTCCCTTCACCAAATGATAATAAAAGAAAATTGAGGCCTCAACCCCAAATGTTGATTTTACCATGGGCTGTATATTTGCCAGTTCAAGATGGCATTCCCGGGCTATCCACTGGTGTCTTGCCCATTTGTGCTCCTTGATGAGCATGGTTGACACTTGCAAGGATTTCTCTGTGGCAAGGACTTGGCCAGTATCAATGAACTTGTTGAAGGTCTTTGAGGCATACTTGGGATCCACCCCAACAAGATCCGTGGCTGCCTTGTAATCACCAGATTCATGCATTAGCTTGAGCAGGATGATGTGTTTGATATCTGGGATGTGCTTCTGGGCGGACTTAGCGGGAGTAGTTGAAATAGGATCCTGCTCAGGGACTGGCTTTCAAGGCATAGGTATCTTGGTGTAGAATATAGCAACTTTTTTTTAACTCTAACTGCCCCTATGTGGTTCTGTAGAACTCAGGCTCCTTGTCCTCTTCCTGGTTGCTATCACTGACGTAGGGCTCATAGCTAGTGTCAAGTACAGGCTTAACTTTCTCCAGCATGGCTGACGGGACCAACTCTTGCCAGTACACAACATCAAACACATATGAAGTAAGTTCTACCTCCTTGTTTCTAACTTTCTTGGTGAAGGTAACCTTGGTGGGCTTCTGGGTCAGCTTGGGGACCCAAGAGTTGATGCTTTGTACCCTAGCAGCTTGTTCTCCTTGAACTGGCTGTGTCAGTGCAGCGTCACTATTGAACTCTCCTCTCCCATCTCCTTCCTGAGTAGGCATTTAGGTTGCACTAACTCTGTTCTTTGACCCATGGGGGCAACTGCAACTGCGGCACACAACAGGTGTATTAGTGCTCTGTTGTTGTGTTCCTTCTATTTTTGAGAATTTAGTAAAATATTAAATAAATTTCAACTAAGTTACTCCCTAATTTTAATTTTTGCTTTTATCTGAATATGGATATTTAATTAATATTTTTCCTACCCAATATCCCAATTATAGATTTTTTGTTTCTTAATTAGTTGTTTTTGGTTTTACATTGCCCATTTTAGAATACTCAAAAAATCCATCCATTTTCCCAGATTTTACTGCCAAATTCAAACACCTAAGACAATATTTTTAAAATTTCTGTTTCAGATTGTGTGCCCTATTTTAGATACCTTGGTATTGTTGAGGGTCTGGATGTACAAGCATTCTGGCTACCGCCAACCTACTTAACATCCAGCCATTACCTGATTTAGTCCCCTTCCAATGTACCTTTTGACATGCCAAGAATGGTAACCAAGCAATATCACCTGACTGTCCAAGTATCCAGTAGCTCAACCCCATCTAGCACATGACCAACCCCTAGGTTTGATCCAACTAAATTCCTGCCACAGCCAAGTCTATATAAGTCTAAAGTATTATCCAATAAAATATACTTCTCTTCTTTCTTAATTCCATATTTGAAGCTTCCCCAAAAGGCACTCTTTATCACTGGTAGTAGCGGTAGGTTTTTTGACCACACCCATGAAAGAGAAAATGACTGACCAAAACCCGCCCACCTTTGCTCACGTACTCAACCAGGCCACATCCCAGGATACCTGGAAGACATACTTCCACACCCACAACATTGAAGAAGATATACCTAGTGGATGCACCATATTTGAAGGTCTGTTTATGCCCAAAGCATGCGCCAAGATTATTCAATACAGTTGCTCTCTTCAACCACAAACAAACGCAATAACACCTATCACAAGTGAAGTGATCAACACCAAATACATTGATATTGACAAGTTCTTTGGTAAAAACAAAGAAAATGTCATCAACTGGCTAGACCACTCAGCCGCCAAACTCCGTGCCAGCCACATCCCCCATGAGAAATGGGTCCAGGAAGCCATAAAGCGCCTGTATAAGGCCGCAGCTAACTGGTTTGCCACCTGGGTTGGCTCATAAACTGACAACCAGCTTGACGACTGGGAAGAGTTCATAGCAGACATCACCCACAACTTCTGCGTCACTGAATCCCTCCAAGACATTTCAATACAGCTCAGTGATCTTCCTCAAAAGACCACTACTGCAGCTTACGCCAACAAATTCAAGGAAATACATTGCAAGATCCAAAACCCAACATAAGCTGACAACGTACATACCAGAGCATCATTAATCAACAGAATGAAACCCTCTGTTGCTGCCCTCATCTTCCCAGAGGCTAATACCTCCATGCCCACGCTCATTGCAGAAGCCAAGCGCGCTGAAAAACGCGCAAACATGGAATATGCTGCACACAACGGCAATCACTCCTCAAACGGCAATGGCAGAGAAAAATCCAATGGCAATAAACGCCAGAATATCAACCATAACAACAGCAACTCCAATTGCAACAATGGCATTTGCAGCCAAAGCGCAACCCGCTCCCGTCCCAAGAAAGAGGACACTGACAAAGTTAACAATGCTGAAGTAGCAACCCTCTATGAATCTGACCCCACATTCTCTGACCTCAAAGGTCTTGAAAAAGAGGAACAGGGAAAAGAGGAGGGGGAACAGGCTTAAGTGACCCTGTCTCTCCCCAACTTGAAAAGAAATTTAACCAAGGCATGAAATTTGCTACTTGCATCCCCGTGTCCTGCAATCCTCCATTTTTATGAACTTAAAAATTAAAGATTGCTCACAACTTCTTGTCTACCCATGCACTTAAAAATCTCATACACATAAAATTTATTCAACTCTGGTGCACAACACACTATGGGTAGCAAAAAAATTTTAATCAAGTAAAAAATACCAGTTGTCAAATCCAACTTCAAATACGCCAGAATGGCAGATAAATCAAAGGTTCTACTCAAAGGCAAAACAACCCCTTTCAGAATTTACCTCCAAGGCATACAAACTTCCATCAAAAGACTTGTTATTAATAGCATAAACTACAACATTGTAGCAGGCATGGACTGGTTCAACCAAGTGAACCCCAGCGTATATTGGAAAACAAAAACCATGACCATCAAACGCAACAGAGTCAATTTTAACATCCTTAAAAAACCTAATGACCTCATTCTAAGAGACACAGTATTTTTCCAGGTCATAAACCAAGATGACTCAGAACATCTAACCAAAGATAGTACCCTCCACATAATGAGGTACACTGAGTTCAATAACATACAAACACAAAAAATCCAATGCCCAGAACTTGTGGCACTCCTAAATGAATACACTCATGTATTCAAGGAGGAACTCACAGAGTTACCCCCCCAAACAGGAGGTCAAACATGGCATCAACTTATGCAAGGCCATTCCTAAACCTGCACCCCTCAACAGACTCTCCCCCATGGAGACCCAAACCCTCAAAACACACATTGAGGACAACCTAGCTAAAGGCTTTATCCGCCCATCTGAATCCCCATTGGGGGCAGCAGTGTTCTTTGTAAAGAAAAATGAAGGCACTCTACATCTAGTAACTGACTACAGAGCACTAAATGCAAGAACAGTAAAGAATAAATACCCTCTTTCACTTATAGAGGATCTGTTTGCAATACTCTCAGGTACCAAATTTTTCTCCAAAATTGACCTCACCTCAGGTTACAACCAAGTTGAAGTAAAGGAAAAGGACATACCAAAGACTGCGTTCTGCACACAATTTGGGACGTTTGAATGTAGAGTAATGAATTTTGGGATGACCAACGCTCCCACAACGTTTATCACCATGATGAACTAAGCACTAAACAGTTTCTCAAATACATTATTCTACCTTGACAATATCATGATATTCTCAAAAACAAAAGAGGAATACCTCACACATGTCTGCAAGACACTCAATCAACTTGCAAAGCACAACCTTTATGCAAAACCAAGTAAGTGCCAAGAGATGGAAAAGGAACTCCTGTTCTTGGGCCACATTATATCTGATGGTGGCATCAAAGCAGATCCAGACAAAATAAGAGCCATAAATAACATGCAACACCCCACCTCTGTTAAACAAGTTAGATGCTTTCTCAGTATGATAGCTTACCTAAGGAAATATATCAAAGACTGCAGAAAACTAACCGCACCAATCAATGACTTAACCAAGGGTAATGCCAAAAAGAAATCCATCTGGACTCCAGAATGTGACAAGAATTTCTAATTATTAAAACAATCTTTGATCAAAGCACCAATCTTGCAATCCCTAATAACAACAGGTGCTACAAGCTCAAGTCAGATGCCAACAACACTGCCATTGGCGCAGTCCTGTGCATCTGCCAGCCAGGGCAGCAAGACTTCCTGCCAGTATGTTACAAAAGCAGAAAACTAACAAACACTGAGCAGATATACCCAATACACAACAAGGAATTGCTAGCAATATATCACATATGCAAGAAATGGAGATGCTATCTAGAAGGACATTTTAACGTCTGAGTACTAACTGATCATAAATCCTTAATCTATTTTAAAACTCAGAACGCACTTGCACAGCAACAAGCCAAATGGATGTCCTTGCTGAAACAGCTTAACCTGGACATCCAGTACAAAAAGGGGGCAGAGCTGGTCACAGCTGATGCTCTCTATAGACTATGTCAGCCTAGAGAGGATCACCCTGACCACCTGGACCCTGACTGGCCAAACCTGTACAACACTGAGTATGAAACCAAAGGAAAAGACCCCTCAACACATCAACTGACCCACAATACATTAGTGAGAAACAAAAGGTATTTCCACATATCAAATGGCACAGTATACCAAATTATCAATGACAAGCAGGTCCCATACATTCCACTTGCACAAAGAGTTGACACCATACTAAGACATCACCGCCTACTAGGCCACACAAAGGCTAACAACCTATACCTCACACTAAAAGAGATAGTATGGTGGCCCAACCTCAAACAGGATATAGTTGATGTTCTGAAAAAGTACACAGTGTGCGAGAAGTACACCAGTACAAAGGCTCCTCAGCCAACAGTCAACCCAGTACCAGACCCTGAATCATTCAAGGTTTGGGGACTGGATGTAGTGGATTCCTTCTGAGAAACAAAAACAAATCAACATTTCTTAATTGTAGCTATCAACTTTGCCACATGCTGGCCCATCTGCTGGGCAACAAAGGACCACAAAGTAGAAACCATCAACCATTTCATTAACCAAGCAATCATAGCCAACTACAGCACTCCAGACTACATCATAACTGATGGAGCAACCAAGTTATAAGGTCACGTAGTAAAGGACAACTTATAATCCAAAAACATTAAACACTCCACAACCTCTCCATATAAGCCACAGGCTAACAGCAGAGTGGAACGCCTCAACGGCAGCCTTATCAGGACCCTAGAGAAAATAATGGATGGCAAAGCCAAAGACACATGGCCACTATATGTGAAACATGCTTTACTAGTATCCCAAGTCCGCACCAACCAAGGGACAGGCTATTCACCGTTTGAGCTAACCTACAGATACAAACTGGAAATAATCACCTGCAACAAACAGCCCTACATAAAGCTTCCCCTGGGAAAACCTCCCACAGTAGATCAAGCACCAAACCTACAACATATCCGCCTCAAAGCTAAAATAGCTGAAATGAAGAGGCTCAAGACACAAAAGGTAACCTCCACAGAGGAACCACTTCCCATCAACTTCCCTGTCTGGATTATAGCTGGCAACAGAAATAAACTAGACTCAGTACACCAGGGACCAGGAAGAGTCATCAAATACAGACCAGAACACAACACCTACCTAGTAAAATTCCAAGGTGCCAAAAACCCAATTATCAAGAAATACCACAAACCCGTCTCCGCCTCAGTAAAGGAGAGCACTCAACCAGACTGGTTCCAACTAGTAGACAGCTCCAGGAGCATCAGGCGGCAGCTGTGAAAACAAAGCCCGCTCCTGATGCACCAGAGTAACCCCTTAAGGGGTGTGTGTTGAGAGTCTGGATGTACAAGCATTCTGGCTACCGCCAACCTACTCAACATCCAGTCATTGCCCAATTTGGTGACCTTCTAATGTACCGTTTGACATATCAAGAATGGTAACCAAGCAATATCACATGACTGTCCAAGTATCCAGTGGCTCAAACCCATCTAGCACATGACCAACCCCTAGGTTTGATCCAACTAAATTCCCGCCACAACCAAGTCTATATAAGTCTAAAGTATTATCCAATAATATGTACTTCTCCTCTTTCTTAATTCCATATTTGAAGCTTCCCCAAAAGGCTCTCCTTATCAGTATCATTCTTGATTATAGTACAGTGCACACGGCATTTGAGTGATTTTGTTTACATAGTTGATTGCTATTGTGTTTTGTTTTTGGATTGAGTTTTGACACACTGCGCTTGGGTGTATTTTGTCACCAATTCACATAGTAAACATATGTACACCAAAAGTCAACCCACACCATTTTGTTTGTGAATCCATGTATTTTGGTTTCTATTTTGAATAGTCTTGTTGGGGCGTGAGCACTTCTTTGCTGTGTTGACCATTTTGCTCATTAACGCCAAAAATCCCTGTTACCAGAGTGTATATTTTAATCTGATAGTTGTATTTTGTTTAAATCTGAAACCATTTTTGTTTAAATCTGAGGTATTTTTGGTTGTTGCCATAGCTTTTAAAACTACTGTATTTTTAGTTATTATGATATATAAAATATCTTTATTTTTGGTTTATTGGGATTTTAAGTTTTATGGGAATAAAAAATAATTTTATAATAAAGAGTGCAATTTATGTAGTAAATTGAAAAATACTTGCTTATATCTCCTTATTCTTATTACTTGTAGCATTTTTTATTGCATTTTTGAACTCTCTGGGGTCATTTTAGTATAATAAGGTATTTAAAAAATATATTAAAAATGTTCAGGGTAAAGTGTGCCATTACTTAAAAAAGTGTCAACATCCAGGAGACAACATTATGTAAAACCAGGTCATCACTTTACTATAGTGTCAACATTAAAAGTGTTGACATTGCCACTGTTGACATTTTTAGTGTTGACATGGGTGCTGTTGCCCTCTAGATCCCTGAACATTATGACATGCCCCCTTTGTTGTGCTAATAACACCTCTGCAGCACTGTGCAGCTTGATTGGTATATAACTTACCTACTTTCCTCAATAAAAGATATACTTTTACTTGGTTGATATTTCATATAGACCTATCTTAGTTGTTATGTTCAAGTTGAAGGTAAAGACTTAGGGGGTTCTTATCAGGAGTACTAATTTGTGTTTAGGCCTACAACTATCCTCTACCAAACTAGCAAGGATTTTAAGACCCAAGATGGTACTAGGCCAACTCACGGCACCCATTGGTTACCATGGCTGGCAATCCACCTATATGGTCCAAATAGGATCAGTCACATGTTATCAAAGAGCAACTTTGAGAGCCCCCTTTTGCAAGCCATTTTTGGTGGCCTATTTTAGGGGATAAGATCTTTTGGGAGAAAATAAAATGGGTTGGAGATGTATCCCTTTCAGATGCCAGGCGAGATATACTGCAGTTTGATGGTGGGGCAATCTATACTTTTTTGCAAAAATGCAGATCTGTTGGCAATTGGGGATTTTGGTTTTTAGGATCGGGTTTGAGTTGTGGGTGAGCTTGAGGGTTTTGCCAAGACTGCTGGATAAGAAGGCATGGCCTGAGATGATAAATTATGATTTTATAATTGAAGTTATAAATCATTGCACTTTAGTTAAGCTTGGAAGTGTACTTGCTTGTATATAGAGGTGTTGCGGTGAACGCATTTGAACGACTGTTATTTGAAATCCACAAATCCCCAAAATTCCCTTTAAATAGTTGAATCATGCAAATAAAGCTTTATCTCTTGGTTGATTAATTATTACCAATTTTACATATTTGTTGTTCACCACAACAAAATTTTGGAGGTCATTCCATTCACCAAACTTGAATTGCTGTTTTTGTGTTGTTGCCTGTGTGCTTTTTGATTGTTGCAATGTCTGCTTCCGCGCCCCCCATTCCTGCTGTTGAATCTTCCGCTCAGGCTCCTGCTGCCTCCGCCCTTGCTGTCCCTCCTGCCCCTTCTGTTGGCAACCCCTTGTCTAAGTTCTTGGTTGCTCAGCAACTTCCTTGCCTTGAGGAGAATGGGTATACTGCTTGGCTGTATACTTTTGAGGATTATGCTGAGCAATTCAAGCTCTCCAACAAGGACCGCCCCCATGAGGTCAGCTGTTTTCTTCTGGGGAAAGCCCGTGTCTGGCATCAGGATGTTCAGGTTGCCACCTGGGCCAATTGGAAGGTCCAAGCTGAACTCTGCTTTGCTGAACATGAACCTGATGCCATCCACCAGTTGAAACTGTTGAAGATGGTACACTTTAAATCCTTGCGCAAATTTTTGAATACATTCCAAAAAACCGCTAACAAGGCTTTGAAGCAACACCTCAAGACCAACAGTTCCTCTGACTGCAAGACCACTGTTGAAAATTTCCACAGCCTCATCTCCATCCGCGCTTTTGTGAACGCCCTTACCCACTCCTACTCTGCCATGGTTCAAGCTGCTAAACCCAATTTGTTGGAGGAAGTGATTGCCTTGGTCCGTGACAAGTATGACATCTGGGTAGAGTGTGCCACAGATGAACACGCCAAGGAAAATTCTGAATGGAACCCCTTTGCACTGGTTCGCAAACAGAATAAGTCTGAGGAAATTGCCCAGGAGGTCAAGGCCCACCTTGAGGATTTGAACCGCCGTTTTGATGCCATGTTCATGGCGCAAGAGCAAGGACACCAACCCAACCCCCCTCCCCCTGCACCTTTCAAAGAGACTGTAACCGCCTGTATAACCCCCGCTGTTACAACTGCTCTGAGGTGGGGCACATCTCCAAGGACTGCACTGCGCCCTGCTCCATCTGTAAGGAGCCATCCCACTCTAACTTCATTTGTGAGTTCAATCCCATTAATCATGACCGCAAACCCCAAGGATTGATGATGGCTGAACAAAACTATGAAGCAAAACGCGCCCTATCCTCCTCTGCCACCCCTCAGCCTTTGAATAAAAAATCTACTCTTGAGCACATTGTTGACCCTGATGGGCCCAGTTTCCCATTTACTCTGATCTGTAAACGCCAAGTTTGTTCCTGAGGCCCCTCCCCAGGTCACAAACTCACACCCCCACCCATGAAGCGTACGGACCACAAGGACGTGCTGTCCTCATCTGCTTTCCCCCCCCTCGCCCATGGTGAAGCTGGGGACAATTTGGACCATCCCAGCAACCCAGACCCACCCCGCAAACCCCCATCCTCCCCCTTGCCACCCCGCGCGTTTGTGCGCAACAGCAAATGGAACCCCTGCCACCCTAATAGATTTGTTAGTTTGGAAATTGAGGATGTGTTAGAAGTTGAAGATCATTACCCGTGCTTACCTGATCTTGACAAATACCTTCCTTTTGAGGACAACCCACGTTACAATATTGTAACCGTGGAGTCCGTCCCCAAGTCTCCACGCAGCAAAGGCGCGTTTCCCAACTTACCTTCTGAGACGCCCTCCCTGGAGGCGTCCCCTGCAGGCGCGGCAGCCTGGGGACATAGGGCCACCGGCCAGGAAAGCAAGGACAAAGGCCCAACAGCCTTTGGGAGCCACCATTGCAGCCACCCTGGCCCATTGGGCCCTGCAATGATGTCTCGGGTTAATTCCCCTGGGTTGGGACCAATCAGGTCCCTTAATACGTATGATAGGGTTGTACACAGCTTATTGCCAGACTCTGCTGATTTGGGGGAACCAATCAGATCTGGTTGTGGCACTAAATTTAATGCGCAATCTTCATTGTATGATGTTGATTTTAACTTTCAGCCAATCAAATTGCGAGCATGCCTGGATGCCAAGGGACCAGCAGCATTGTCCAACCCTGGGAACTTGAATCAACCAATCAGATTGCACGCCCCCCAGGATGCCAGCGCACAGCGCGCGTTGTACAACCCACGTGATTTGGCCCAGCCAATCATCTCCTCTGGCGCTACATGCAATTCTATGCATATGGCTTCAAGTGAGTTCTCCAATTTAGATGAGCTAATCACACCCAACGATGCAATGGAGGTTGACTCAGCCAATATATTGATAAATAATTGCAATTTATCTGGATCAATCACACCCTATGATGCAATGGAAGTTGACTCACCAAATGTGTTGATAAATAAATGCAATTTGAATGAGCCAATCAAACCCCTCAATGCCATGGAAACTGACACACCTGATGTATTGCCCAATAATTGCAATTCATACGGGCCAATCAGATCCGGCGCAGCTGGCGCAAAGTTTAATCGTTCAGACCAAGCTGGTTGTCCTACCCATGGCCAGCCAATCAAAACCCGCAATACCAAGACATCCAACATACCCAATTTATTGTCCAATAATTGCAATTCAGATGGGCCAATCAGACCTGGCGCAGCTGGTGCAAAGTCTAATTGCTCTGATCAAGCTGGTTGTACTACCCATGGCCAGCCAATCAAACCCTGTGATGCCAAGAAGACAAATGCACCCAATGTATTGCACCATTATTGCAATACAGACGAGCCAATCAAATCTGGCCAGCTGGTGAAAATTATACCCATACTATTCCAATTCAATCAATTAGGTATAAAAGGGATCCCCACTGGCTGAACCAGTTTTCATCCGACTCTTCTGAGCCAATGGATACCTTTTACACGCCACCAGAATGGTTTGATCCATTCTGGGTGGCAATCAACCAGCCTAGAATGGATGGTAAGTCCCAGGTAACCTCGGATGTGAAGCAACCCCCTCCCAAATCTGGTAAGAGGCACCATGGAAATGCCCAATCAGATGGGCTGAAGGAGAGACCAGGCCTCTCAGTGGTGAAGATCCTGCGCCAGCTGATGATGACCATCTCCCTTGAGGATCTATGCACTGAAAGCCCCAAGTTCTGTCAGAAGATGCACCAAGCCATATCTGTGCTTTGCCACGGGAAGTACAAAGCCCTTTTCCTGACAGGCACAGGCGCCCTGAGAACCACAGGTACTGTAAAAAGCGTACACACTTCTATAATCTTGGACAGTGGCGCTTATAGCAACATCATCTCCAAGATGTTCTTGGAATCCCTGCCTCGGCCAGAGGTAACCTCATCTGACGTCAGCTTCATCCTCGCCAATGGGAGCTGCACTACTGCTCTTGGCAAGGCCATCAAGTTGCGCTTGTGGTTGGGAGGTGTCTTTAGTACCATTGAGGCCGCCATCTTTGACCACAACCAGTATATCCTGCTCCTTGGCTGCAAAACTATGAGCGACCTGAGCGTAACCACCCAGTTTGCGGACAACAGATGGACACTTGAGCACAATAATGAATTAATTGATCTCAAGGTAACATTTGACAGTCCTACTGGCCCTTCCTTCCTTTGAAAACCTTTAGCCGCCCAAATCAAGGACAATACCTTGTTGAACAACGTCCAGCAAGCTCAGCTCCAGGAGGTGATCTCTGCGTATAGCTCACATATTGTCTCGGACTACGACAACCTGCCTGAAGCACCTGGATTCCGCCATGATATTGATACCGGTGACACCAAGCCTGTAGCTTCCCGGTTCTACCAACTTCCTCAGTCCAAGGAGGAGTTCATACGCACTGAAATCCTCAAGCTGTTGAAACAAGGTATGATCCGCCCCAGCAAGTCTCCATGGGCCTCCCCCATTGTGGTTGTACCCAAGAAAGGCAATAAACTTTGCATGTGCGTCAATTACATTCCTCTGAATAAGGTGACTATATCTGACCATTACACCCTGCCCCGCATCTCAGATATCTTGGCCTCATTTGGTGGTTCACAGTGGTTCTCCAATATTGATCTTTTCAGCGGGTTCCACCAGATCCTTGTTGAAGAGGCCGACCAGCCAAAGACCGCCTTTGTCACAAAATGGGGACAGTATTAATACATCTGCATGCCTTTTGGACTGAAGGGCGCCCCTTGTACCTTCCAGCGCATTATGAATGAGGTATTCAAAGGTCTTATTGGTGACTTTGTTACTGTCTATTTAGATGATATAACCATCTACTCCAAGACATTTGCTGAGCACCTGCAACACCTCAAGCTATGCCTGGACCGTATCAAGAGCGCCAATCTGAGTGTGAATGCCGAGAAGTCCATCCTGGCTGTTCAGCAACTCAAACTCCTGGGACACATGGTCAACGCCTTTGGAAAACACCCTGATACTGACAAGTGCAATGCAATCACAAACTGGCCCACACCCACCAACGCCAACCAGGTGTCATCCTTCCTTGAGTTGGTAGGGTACTACCATCAGTTCATTGAAGACTACAGTGAGTTAGCTGCCCCTCTCTTCAATCTGACACACAAGAAGAAGCTGTTCAAGTGGGGACCCCCTGAAGATGACGCTTTCAAGGCTCTTAAGGCTGCCATCACTTCTGATGCAGTCCTTGCTTACCCTGATTTCACCCGCGAGTTCCACATCTTTTCAGACGCCTGCACCAATGCAGTGGGGGCAGTACTATGCCAGGAAAGAAACAATGTCTTTAGACCCATTGAGTTTATGTCTAAAAAGTTTATACCTGCCAAGTACAACTATGCTATATACGACAAGGAAGTCCTGGCCGTAATCAAGGCTCTTGAGAAGTTTTGCTATTATGTGCTTGGCCACCCTCTCGTCATCCATACTGATAACTGGGCAGTCAAGTTCATCACTGATGCATCTCTCTCTTGCAGTCGTTGCATGCGCTGGCTCTTGGAACTTATGGAGTATGACTTTGAGATTGTACATATTCCTGGGAAGCTAAACTCCGTTGCTGATGACTTGTCACGCCAGTTCTGTTTGTTGGTTGAAAACTTGACTTACAAACCTCCTCTGGCTCAGTTCAAAGACATGGCCCGCCTGCGCACATCACTTGTCACTGAAGCTGATCTACGCAAGTTCTTTGTCTACTCAACCAAGTATACTGTGATAGGCAACACATTGTTTAAAAAGGCGGATAATGGGCTCTGGGTGATCCCACCCAAGGAGGACAGAGAGAGTATCCTGATGAAAGCACACAATGGCGCTGGAAACTTTGGCCAGGATGCTACTCTAGCGCACCTCAAGAAGATCTACTGGTGGCCAGGGATGTATACAGATACCTATAACCACACCTGCAGCTGCATGAACTGCCAAGGATTCAGTAAGAAGATTGTGCATACCAAGCCTGTGTAACCTATTGTAGTTGACAAGATATTTGAACTTTGGGGTATCAACTTTGTTGGGCCCCTACCTCCTTCAAAATCTGGAAAAACTTACATCCTGGTTGCTACTGAGTACCTCTCCTGCTGGCCTGTTGCTCAGGCTTGCAGCAATAACTCTGCTATGACTGCAGCTTCCTTCATCTACAACAGCATTGTGACCCAGTTTGGCCCTCCAGCTACATTGTTATCTGATCAAGGATCCCACTTCAGAAATTGCATGGTAGCTGACTTGACAAACAAGGTGAACACTGTCCACAAGTTCTCCACTGCGTACAACCCTCGTTGTAACGGCCTCACTGAGAGATTCAACCGCACATTGGTAGAATGCCTCGAGAAGACCACCAAGTTCCAGCCATCTACTTGGGAAGCCATGTTACCCTCAGTCCTCTGGAACTATTGCACCAAGGTTCACAACACTATCAAGATGACACCATTCGAAGCCATGTTTGGAACTAAACCCAACCAAACCCGCGTCCTCAAGAAGGTGAACCAGCACTGGGACTCAAAAGACTGCGAGCAAACCTGCTATCAAGCCAAGAAGAACCTATCTGCCACTGCCACTAAGATCACAGCAGCTCAAAAAGAGATCAATCATCGCGTACCCAAGTTCAAGATTGGCCAGCAAGTCTTAAAATTAATAGCGCTTTGAACACCACCCATTCTAAGAAGTTCAAAGTTAAATGAAAGGGCCCGTACACCATTTATGCCATTGGAAAACATCACAGCTACTTTCTTGAGAACACTGCAGGATTCCAATACCCCCTCCCTGTCAGCGGCAGCCGCTTGAAGGCATACCAAGCTTAGAATGAAAGAGGAAGTGTTGCGGTGAACACATTCGAACGACCGTTATTCAAAATCCACAAATCCCCAAAATTCCCTTTAAATAGTTGAATCATGCAAATAAAGCTTTATCTCTTGGTTGATTAATTATTACCAATTTTACATATTCGTTGTTCACTACAACAGAGGCCTCTGGTTTTGATGTGGTATTTTCAATTGGGAGGAGAAGGGTTGAAATTTGCATGTGAATTAAATTTATTTTAATTGATATGCAAAGATGCATCTTGGATGAACAATATTGCCAAGATGGTATTAATCCTAGTTTGTTCCTCTTTGAAACTTGGGCAAATTTTATATTGGGTTCTGCCCTTTTCAGGCCTTAGGATGCCCTGGTTTGCGTAACCAGACGGAATCCAGACGGAATCCAGACTGACAATTGTTTTGCTTCCCAAGCACATGCCTTTGTCGGGGGTAGGTGGAGGGCACTGGGATGGTTTGGTCACCTGGTTCAGAAAAGCACCACTCTCTGGATGGCGACAGATCAGGATTGTATCGGGGTATCATAAAAGAGGTGACGTCAGATATGAATCCAGGTTGGATAGAACAAATTAGGCAAATAACTCATTTAGCGTCGATCCCAATCAAACTTGGAAGCCGTGAGCTGCGACATGATTGGGCAGCAGCATTGAAGCTCCCCCATCGATTTGTGCTCGGCAACGAAATAAAATAACCTCTCCACAACAAAATCCCTTTATATCACTGCCCAAGGCGCGAATCAAGCCACTCGAATCCCACCCACCACCCTTCAGACCCTTGCACAATGGCTGAGACTACTGCACCTCCCTCAGTTCAAAGCCAGAAGGTGTATGATTTACCAGATGTCGAGTTAACCCCATCTATCCTGGATGAGATCCGCTTAAGCCAACAGCGCGACTTGAATCGCAAACTTGATGAAAAGATCCAGGAGCACCCCAACCGCATGCCGCCCTCGGTCTACTTCATCGTTGCCAATGAGTTTGGAGAAAGGTTCTGCTACAACGGGCTCAAGCCACTTGTTTTCATCTTCCTGATGAATGTAGCTGGTCTAGACCAAACAACTGCAAAGTCTCAGTTCCATGTGTGGGTTAGCCTCACCAACCTATTTCCAATCCTTGGGGCAGCTTTTTTGGACAGTTATTTTGGAAAGTACAAGACGATATTGATCATGTCGGTTATTTACCTTATAGGCACATACTCCTTGTCAGTCCTGTCGATCGAGGGCATGCTGTATGCTTCGGGGAAAATTCCAGAGTGGCCCATAAAGATATCTCTATATCTAGTAGGCATCGGTGCAGGGGGTGTCAAGCCTTGCGTGGGCACCCATGGAGGGGACCAGTTTCCTCCCTCTCACTATCATCTTCTCAACAAGTTTTTCCAGATATTCTTTTGGGCAATCAACATTGCCTCTCTTCTGGGCGGCCTACTTACTCTGTTGATCAAGGACTCGTTCAAGTGCTTTGGTTCACCTTGTTATTTTGCTTCCTTTGGCCTGTGTGCGGTGATCTTCTCCTTGACGCTCCTAGTATTCATCATGGGCTCTCGCTACTATCGAATTATTCCGCCGCCAGGTGAATTTCTTCCGTGGAAGGCCCTTAGCAGCGCATGGAAAGCACGGATGCTTTGGAGAAATGCCTCTGAAGAAAAAAGAGTCTATCATGGGCAGTGGCTCCATTTTGCCGATGAGTTTGTTGGACCTCACTTCACTGAGGAAATTAGGCTTCTTGGGAAGGTGCTGGTGATGTTCTCTCCCTTCATTCTTTTCTTTTACTTGTTTGATCAGTTTACTACTGAATGGCAGGCTCAAGTCAGAAAATTGAATTCCAACTTCTTTGCCGACCGCATGTTTCCTGCCGAGCTAATCAGCTACATCAACACGATTCTGATCATCATCTTCATCCCAGTCCTCAATTACCTGATCTATCCCTTTATTCAAAAGAGAGGGTGGCATTTCCGTCTATTAGATAGGATGGCTGTGGGATACTTTTTTGTGCTCCTATCCTTTGTCGCCTACAATATCCTAGACCTATTCATAACGGACAACATCCTAAATTTCAGGTTGAGCATGATTTCCTTGCTGGAGAGGACGAATTGATGGCCTGCAGAAATTGCCTGAGCTGGTTTTGGCAGCTTCCTCAGCTGGTTCTCCTCTCCTTTGGTGAAGCGCTACTATCGCCTTCCGGGCTTGAGTTCGCTTACTCCCAAGTGGGTCCGCAGATGAAGGCCAGCTCGGCTTCGATCTGGTTCTTAACAAGTGCGATTGGAAACTTTCTGATCTCTCTATCTGAATTAGTGTTTACCAAATACCAGAATATCCTTCCGTGGTTTTATGTCGGCACATCCTTGCTGGGATTCCTCTGGCTATTGCTTCTCAAGCGGTACTACTTTGTTTACAAGGAGGATGAATACGAGGTTTATGACGACGAAGAAACCTTCTCAGTGAGCCATGACGAGAGAGAGCACTGATTTTCCTTTTGCATCATCCTGAGTGTGCCAAGAGCCCGCTTCAATGCTTAACCCTCGGCCTTACCCGGGTACAAGCCAACATCTCTCTAATCAAGCAATCCTCCAAAACTAATCCTTGCATTGACAACTTCCAGAGAAACTTTCTCCCCTTCCAATATGGTTTCATTAAATATATCTTCTCGAAGCTTTCAACTGTAAACTTCCTCAGCCCTTTGTACTCTCCCCTTCAGATATACCTTTACTATCCACACCGACAATATCTCTGCTGCATGACTTTTATTTGTTGTCTCATCCAACTGATGGGTCAAATGCAGATTACTCAAAACGCTAACCAATCAACCTCAGCGCCATGTTTTTATAAAGTATTCCAGATAACCTCAAGGAACCTCAAGGACTTGCTTTTCCAAGCGATACGAGAACTTTACGATCTCAAGCTTTAATTTCCATCGTAAGGTCCACTCCTGAAGCCGTCATTTCGAAAGTGGAACCCCAATATATTCTTGAGATGGTAACTTGGATCGCCAAGACCAGAAACGAATCTTGTACTTGAAATATATACGGCTAACAATGTGGCAACCCCAGATTCAATCCCATCCACGAATCTCGCCTCCGATGCAACGAGGTTCAAAACCCACCCAAGCATCTTATTTCGACTATCGATATTCTATTGATCGTCCTGGGCATTTAAATATGATATATCTACTATTCTATTTAAAAATTGTGTAACAATAAAACAATTTTAAAAAAATTACATTTACATTTTTTAATCAATATTTAAACTGATCGAACCCTTTGATTGGCCCAATCACCTGATAAAATAGCTAAAAATACGGATAAAACAATAGTTATATGATTATCAAACAATAAAAATACATCTCAAGCCTTTGAAGGCAACCTCCAGAATTAACTCATACAGAGTGGAACATCCTCCATGTTGATGATTCTCAAAAATATTTTTTTATTTTCAATATTAAAGATTATTTTTTTCTTGATTAAATAATTGACACTGATAATAGAAGCAATGTTTGATTTTTATTTTGAGCTTTTAATTGAAATTATAAAAGATAAAGCAAAAACAATATTTGAAATTGTCGACAGAGGATGTTCCATTCTGTATGAGTTAATTCTGGAGGTTGCCGCCTTTGCAGGAGATCTTAACAGCATCAAACATTTTTCCAGCAAGCCCTATATATCTAAAACCACCAACTCAAACATCAACCAATCAAGTTTACCCCCATAAAGGCACATCTATCTTTGATCCAACATCATATCAACATTCAAATCGGTTAAAAATTTATAATTGAACAACTGTGCTGGAGAAGAAGGCAACCACCAGCACTTCAACTGCCTGGATATCAAACCTTTGTTGAAACTTGGGCTACATCTTGCTAACCCAGGCCATCTTCCTATTGTACTATACAGTCAGGATTTAAAACCTATCATTAAACAAAGCTAACTTCAACAGCAGGCTTAACTTTTATTGTCATATTTCTTCCCTGGATGCACTAACTTAATAGAGCAATCTTCATCCCAGAACAACCTGTTTCTTTCTGTCAAGATTTCAAAGATCTTGGAGATTTATTTTGTTTACTATTGACTTGATGGAAAGATATCTTCAGGGATTGTTGATAAGGGTTGAATCTGTATGATGAAATATCCACTTCCTATTAGCAGTGGTGATAAACAGTGACAGGCAGGCTAATATCTTATGGTTGCTGAAGCCAATTAGAGAGAGGATGCCACAGTAGTGAAATATTTGGCTGGGATCAAATTCTCAAAGAGAAAACTGCACACAAAAAATAAAACTTCCAACCCTTTGAAATCAACTGAAGATTTAACTTTAGTGGTTGAAAGTAAGCAGGTGATGGCTGCCCCAGTGAAAGAGCTCTGTGAACCCTTGTTATTTCCCCAAAAAATTTCTCTCCCTCTGTGAGATCAGACTGATTGACAAAAGATACCAGTTTAATCATCATCATCAGATCTGAAAATCACACGCCATAATATCACTAAATAAGCAATTGAATGCTGTATTATCATTAAATTAGTGATTACACATTATATCTTTGCTTGTCTATCAGGATTATTGCTATCAACTATCACTAAAATATCAATCTATGAGTTCTATCCTATTGACAGGGCATCACAATAAAAAAACAGCTGCCCCCCTCTACAAAGAACCCTTCAAACCCCATCTGAGAAGGCAATTGCACACCATGTTTCTTTTGCCTCAACAAAAAATCAGTTCAGCAACTATACATTGTGTAATTACTAATTTAATAACAAGCCAACAACCATACAGCATAAAATCAGTAAATTAATTCATCACAGCCAATAAGAAGTGCACTGATCAAATATGATATAAAGATTAAAACTCAACACAGAGCAAGATATGCTGAAAATACACACCAGCCTGCTCCCAAATAGGTTGTAAATCCATGGTGCCTTATGAGGCACATAAAAGGAGACAACCAATTTTTGACTGTCAGTAGGCCAGACCGGAAAAGCGTAGTATGTAACTAGGATATCATACACACCTTGGAAAAGCCAGTGGCAATCATATGATCTAGGATATATAATCAGGTGAAGCTAACCAGTAAGAATAGGGGTTTTTTTATGTAGAAAGCTACCAAGAACTTTCTGAAAGCTCTGAGCAAAGGCTTCTGTAGTATAAAAAGATATATGCATCTCAAAGCTCAAGGACAAATTCATACTGATGTCAGGGTACCACATTCAGGTAGAGGGCACGTTGGTCTCAGAATTTAACTTAGGTTGTTAGGAGGAGGATAGGGACCACCAAATAAGGGGTTCTAACTATAAATTCATTTCCTTCTTTGGCCTTAGCTAGGACTTTTTCCCCTTGACACTCAAAAAAATCCAACCAATGCCCTGCCAAACCATTGAATTCTTTGGCAGGCTTGGCTCACACTTTCAATGAGCGTTTTGTTTTGATGTATCCTTCCCAAGCCTCTTCATCCTTGCCCAGCTCCTCTTGTCCAACAGTGAAGGAAGCCCTAGTCAATATGAACTGCTACTTGGCCTGGTGCTGTCTTATTTTTAAAATTATCAGGGATAACCAATCAAATGACAACACATTGTTTCTTGTAAATTCAATTTTATCAGCAAAAAATCTCATTCAGGGATGTCTCATAGTCCAAGACCAACCAGATCCCAACCAAGAAATAATGGGGTAAACTTTTAGTCCCCTTGACCAGGGGTGAAATCTTTTATCCACTAGCCAACCAGGAGGCTCCCCTGCTCCTGATGACCCAGATATTAAGCAACCCTCCCCTTAAAACTCAACCAGAACTATTTTGAGTCCTTGCTTGTCTATTGTTTCAGTAAAAGGCTTGTCATTTGACAATAAGATTTTTTGGTGGACTCCTTAACCTTGAGTTATTTTCTCAGAAGATATCCGTCAAAATAGTTAACTTTACTACCTCCAGCCTTTCCCTTTGACTCTGACTTCTCCTTTCAGGTCCCTGAGATTAGTGTTAAGCAGCGCTACTTACCACTTTTTACTTTTTAAAGTGGGTTTGATCTTAAAATATAAGTTGAAAATAGATATAAAAAATTTAATTTAGTTCAAAAAACCTCTTTTTTTGCTTAAATACGGCTTCAGACTTCAGGTCTTTAACTGCAAAGCCTCCTCCTGTGGTTCTTGGCTTGCCATGTCTATAAGGGTTCCAGAAAATCCCAAATTTCTCTGTGAGTTATCTGGTATTTCCTGTTTCTGAAAGTTGTTTATCCTCTCACCTTGCCAGGGCTCACCAAACCTCTTGACAGCTCCAAAAAGGTTGATCCCAGCCATTAAACTTGTGGCTTTTTCCTTGCCCCCCACCCTGTTATTGATTTGGTCTACCTCTCTTAATCTCTGGGGCCAAATTTATTTATCTGCCTCCTTGGTAGGGGAAACCTCTACCCAGTTTCTATACCTTATTGACAATCTCCCTGGCAAAGCCAATAATCTACTTTTCACTGGAAAAAATCTGGTGCGTAGCTTGACCTGTGGTGATGAAAATTCCCTCTAACTATTGCAGTTCCTAGAGCCCTTCAGGAGAAGGAGACCTTGGTACCCAACTCTACGGAAGTAAACCAGTTCCCTCCCCATCACAACTTCCCACTGCTTCCAGAGTACGCTCCCAAACTTACCCTCTGGTTGCTTACTGGTATGTTGCTGATGGGCTTGGGAGCTTACTTCCCCAACTTTCCCCTACCTTGTCCCTATAGACACCCATTTGAGCAACCATCCCAGTCTTGCACTGGATGGCATCTTGGTGGTTTTCTCCTCCAGGGTGGGAGCCAAGCTTAGTAAGTTTAGCTCCCCTTGCTCACACTAACTTGATGAGATAAGATGCAGAGTGGCCAGCCATGGCCCATGATCCAGTGAAAGAAACAATATGATTGGCTAAAACTACAGGGTGATGTAGGCTATGCCTGCATATTAGTTGGCAGAGAAGGTATTGGTTTGGGCCCAGGGGGTAAGCAGTCAGGTCTGGGAGTGAAAGGGGGTTGCATGCCAATTTGATAGGCCAGGGGATGATAGCATCTTTCACAAAATAGTGTGGTGGGATGCTTGTAACAAGCTTCTTTGAGGAAAGTTGTTCTTGGGCTCTCAGTCTAGCCAGGTAGTCAAAGTAGAGTATATTATCCAAGGTAAACTCCTTTTACTCTTTCTTGAAGGGATATTATGAGAATTGTAATGGACTGTATGATTTACCTGGTGGATGATAAAATATGGGTTGCAGTTCAGGAACTTCTGCAGACAGGTGGGACAACAGGCCAAGTTTTTTCTGTTAGAACAGTAGTAGAGTTAAAAATAACCAAAACTAAATACAGAATAGAATTGTAAAAACAAGGTCCCATTATCTTATTCATTTCAGAATGATGATACCATTTTCACAGATGACTTCTTGATTTAAAGAAATTCCTTTACTGAGTTTGTGCTTGACTCTGATCACATGGTAACTGAGTCTTTCTTGGTTCATCCAGGTCATGAGTTCCAGAGTCCTGATGCATCCCATGATACACTACTTCCTCTAGGGAGTTGATCCTATTCTGACAGAAAGTTGGCATTCTAAGAATGGTTTCATCATTTCCATCTCTTTCATCATTTTCCCCTCGTTTGCAGCTTCTGGTAAATTGGCAGGCACCAGTCAGGACGCCTCTAACTTAGTGAGTCAGATAAATTCTGATGCATCCTCTTGATTATTGGATGATTAAAAAACACATCTGGGCAGCCACAACTTTTCAGGTTTATCAGCATCAGCTTTCAAATTCAACCCTTAAGGCCAAAAAACAGTTTTCTCTTATGATGGCCTGTCATCTGGCAAGAGTGACAGTATGTTGATTAAGTGCCGCCAGAAGTCTAGATTGTTCCTGATTGATCACTATCTCATGGACTTTTTTCAAGTTGAGAGAAATTAGTAAAGTTCATCTGCAATTTGTCATGATTAATCAGTTTCAAACTTCTAGCTGGTTCTGTCCATTCATTAGATAGCTGTGAAAAATACAGGCAGGCAGCCCAAATGCCTGCAAGAACAGCGGATTCATTTGGGAAGGGTTTCAGGTTTGATTATGTTAATTGAAGCTTAAAGCCTCCTTTGGAAGAATTGTCATTCATGACATCATCCCCCTCTAACCCTCATGACTTCTCAATCATGTTTTTACTCCCAGATACTTCTGGATATCCTCCTTGGTGTTTTCTAGGTTACTCACTAGTCCCCAGGTGCTTTTCTTTATTGGATAATCCATCCACTTCATGTAGTACTTAAGATTCCAGCAGTGGGTAAAGTCTCCATGTAAATATTCAATTATTGCAACCAAGTTTCTAGACTTGCCTGCTAACATATCTTACAATACACAGGGGGCTCTCAATGAGCCGCCCCTTGATGTATCTAACATTATGGATTAATCTGATGGCAATATCAAATGGCGGGTACTTCATCCTAATTAGGAGCGCTTCCAATTTGACTTGCTGATCCCCGCACAAGTTATTCCTTGGCTTTGAACCTTACATGGAACTTCCCACTATGTCACCCCCTTGTGGCTTTCCCCATATAGTATATTAATCACAATATTCTACAATAAACAATACCTTATTCTTATTATTCTGTCCTTTCTATTGGACTGTTGTCTTCCCCAATTCCAAATACTGAATCCTCATTGGTTCAGTTGCAACACAACTTTGTATTCAGTTGAGTGTCCTAATTGGATGGGGGTGATGCTACTTGAGTTTTTGATGAGAAAGCAAGATCCCTTCCTTCTTAAATAACAGAGCTTGGTGAAAGACATCATGAATCTTCCAAGTTGAAGGAAGTTGTAATTTATAGGCCACTTCCCCCACCAACTTGATAATCTTGCATGAGCCACTGTGCTTGTGGGCTAACATATGGCTTGTTATATACAAATTAATGCTTCACAAATCTAGGTAGATTCATCTCTAATACTTAAAAGCTTACCAGATATCCTCTTCTTATCAGCAAAAGCTTTGTAGGTTCTGACTGCTTGATACAAGTTCTTTAACAGGTAACTTGGGACTTGTAGATCTATTCCACCCATGAGCATCCCATGACATTAGTCTCCTTGATGCCAATCTTGAGATCCCAGGTGATATCAAACTCATAATCTAACTTGAAAGGAGACATTCTTGTTGAAATGTGATCCTTACTGTTGTAAGAAAACTGAGCCATTGAAAGCATCTCAGACCAGTTGTCATGATTTGTGTTAGTGTAGCATCAAAGGTATTGCTCAAGAATCTGATTTACCCTTTCAGTCTGGCCATCAGTCTACAGATGATAAGAGGTTAAAATGCAACATTTGATTCTCAGATCCTTCATTACTTGTTTCCAGTAATTTGATGTGAACTATGGACCTCTATCAGTTACAACCTTTCAAGGACATCTATGCTGATTAAGAACCTTTTTATGAAAGTGCTTGGTGGCCTTTCTAGCTGTACAGTGGGCAGTAGTGAGAATGAAGTATGCCATCTTAGTGAAAATACCAACTATCACTAGAATGGCATTAAACAAATCAGAGGGGGGAAGTTCCATAATTTAACTCATTGTTACCAATCTTCATGGTCTAGTAAGGATATCCAAATGCCTCAATAACCCTTCAGGCTTTTTTCTTTGGGTCTTGAGTTTCCCACAGATTTCACAACCTTGCAAATATTTTGTTGCTCTATGGTTCATCTTAGGCCAGGTGTAGTTCCATTTAATGTTTTAAGATTGTTTTGAGTTTTCCTGGGTGGCCTGTCATATCTGAGTTGTGATAGTCTCTTAGCACGTCAATCCTGTTTGGCCCTCCAGTACATAGATTTTATTATGCAGCATCAAGGTTGTTCCTTTCAAGGAAAATCCAGCCTTGTAGAGTGGACTGTTCAAGTCCCTCACCAAGTCCATGACTAGGGATATTGAGAAATGATCTACCAGCTGTACCTTGACTATATACAGCCTTCTGTCTCTGATCTTCATATAGTTCATAAGAAGGCTCAAGATGACTGGATCCAAGAAGGTAAGAGTATTGCGGCCCCAGGCTTTTTTGATTGAATGTACCAAGTTAGCTCTTCTAATTAGTGCATCTAAGACTTTATTAATTTCCTTGGATTTTAATCAATGATCAGGATATAATCTGTCAATCCCAACACCCATCTGGACTGTCTCTGGCTCAACAGTCTAGGCTTGAAAAAATAGACTAAGCTCTTGTGATCTTTAAAGACCTTGACAGGGAATTCTGCAATACACAGGTATCTTCTCTAGTGCTTCAATGTCTTCATGATTGCCTTAATTTCTTTATAATAGATTGATAGTTCAATTCTGCTGGTATCATTTTCTTTGAGTAATATGCTACAGGATGTAGCATACTATTCCCTCCCTTATGAAAAAGCACCCCATCTACCACAAAGTAAGTGGCGTCAGGCTCTAGGACAAATGGATTGACAGGATAAGGCATTGTGAGGACAGTGGCAGTGGTGAGCGCAAGTTTCAAGGATTCAAATGCTGTAGTGCATTACGGAGAATAAACAAAGGGGAATTTTTTGGAGAAGAGGCAGGTTAAGGGAAGGGTAATAAGAGAAATTTTTGGAATAAATCTTTGCAATAGTTTGCCAATCTCAGAAGACTTATAACTTCCTTTCAGAATGTGGTAATAGGCCAGCTTGTTACTGAATCCACCTTGTTATGTGCCATGGCAAATCTTCTTGTCTTGATTAAATAGACAAGGGATTCTATCTTTGGTTAGAAGAACTAATACTTCTTGAGTTTGGTGTGTAGGTTGACTTGGGATAGTTTCTCCAGAATAAGTTACAAATGATACAGGCACTTGTTGTGGCTCTTACTATATATCAAGATTCCATCAAGATAAGCTAAACAGAACTGATTGAGGTATTTGCTCAATACTGTAAATTCAGAACCTGAACGTAAAAATGCAGGATTGTCAAATCCTTAGTCCAAATTTCAAATCACTTTTGCAGGATAACCTTTTTTTAATTAAATTGATTTTTTTGAGTATTTATTTGAATTTTTAAAAATGCAGGAACTAATAGACACTTTGCAAAGTTCAAGTCAAACTGCATATTTCCAATGGATGAAATGAAATAACTGGAATCAGATTTGAAGCGTTCAAATCCATCAACCATTTTCATTAAGTTTACTATGTTTTTTGGAATTGCGGGATTGTCAAATCCAAGAACCAAATTTCAAATCACTTTTGAATGCCACTAGTAAACTCAGATATTAATTGCAGGAACTGGAATCCAAATTTAATGTACATTAAGTAACTAGGACAAATCAACCCAAATCAAGAAGCTCCACTCTGGATAAAATCAAATGAAAAATCCAATCTCAACAGCCACATTTAGACATGAAATTAAGTGAAATGAAAAATTGTCTAAACTGGAAATGATGCAATATTCTGCACTTTAAATCACTAATATAGCGACCATAAAACCATATAATGATATATGATCTACTCTCCTGATGACGCGGAAATTTTTTAAAAGTTTTTTGGCCCCTGGCTACGCCGGGGGCCATAAAACTTCTTTCCAAGGAAGAAGGAGAGGCAGGAAAGAAAAAACTCAAAAGTGAAACATCACTGGATTACTACACTATGTGTTAATGGATTGCTATTAAGGATAATTGATTACAGTAGATTAAAAAAAACGCTAATAATAAAATAGAATTATATATTACAATCTATCTTATCACATTGTCTTTTCCTTGATGTGTTGATAATGTGCTTGCAATTAATTGGACAGCTTCACCTCCAGTTGCCTTGGCAATAGAAAATCAAGCTGCCTCTGCAACCACAGTTGGTCTCAGGGAGGCAGCTTGATTTCCTATTGCCAAGGCAACTGGAGGTGAAGCTGTCCAATTAATTGCAAGCACATTATCAACACACCAAAGGAAAGACAACATGATAAGATAGATTGTAATATATAATTCTACTTTATTATTAGCGTTTTTTAAAATCTACTGTAATCAAGCATCTAAATTTTAGCTGTCTTAAAATGGAATAGGGTGATTTTTGAGAATGCCTATGATTCCTAAAAGAATCAGCACAAATTCACTCTAGATCCTTTAGAATCCTTTTTGAGACACCCATAAATTATATTTATTTCAAATTCCTTGCAATTATGATTTGAAATTTGGTTCTTGGATTTGACAATCCCGCAATTTCAGATTAGTTAATTTTTACATGATGTCTATGATTTGATTGAAATACAGGAAATCTCAAATCATACATTAGAATCCTGCATTTCTGATTCATGTATCCTGCATTTGTTTGCTGAGTTTTGTCTTTTTTTAGTTGAGTTATCTGCTCAAGAGATTTGAAATTTGCCAATTTAAATAAACCAAAAAAATCAAAATAAATGGTTGATTTTATTAAATATTTTATTTTTCACTCAGCTGAGTTGCCCGCAAAAGTGATTCAAAATTTGGACCAAGGATTTGACAATCCCGCATTTTTACGTTCAGGTTCTGAATTTAAAGTACAGTATTAATCATTTGTTGGAAGGTACTGGGGGCATAGAAAAGCCCAAATCACATTAAAAAGTATTTATAGAGACTATAACAGGGGTTAAAAGCAGCTTTGTACTCATTGTCTTACTTGATGCGTATTTGATCAAAGACATTGTGGAGGTCAATGTTGGAGTACACCTGGGCTCCAGTGAGGATATTGAAAAGGTTGTTGGCATTTGGGATGGTATATCTATTTTTACAGTGATTTTATTTAACTTATGATAGTTTACATAGGGGTGTATCCCTTCATTCTTTTCCCCTACAAATAGCATTGGAGATGAGCATGACACCTTCAATACTCTAATAAATCCTTTTTTGGTCATGTATTTAAGATAATTTTTGAGGGCTATATTTTCTCAGTGTTTGAAGCTTTAGATAGATCCATGGCTGGTTTGGGTTACTGGCAGTAGGTTAATGAGGTGGTTGTAGATGAAGTGGTGGGGGAAACACATAGTATAGTCCTTGCTAAACATATTATGATGCTCTTACAGTTGATGATAGCAATCTTTAGAGACTTGATATAAGGACTCCAAGGCTCATAGGAGTTAAAGATCTAACAGGAAAGTTGGCTGTCAGGGATAAAAGTATATGAAGACAGGTTGATTAAGTTTACAAACTAGAAGAGTCTTTGGTAACTTTCACAAGAAGCTAATAGAATTCACTAACTGATTGTTTAATGATTCATAAATAAATTTAAGAATTGAATAATGCTGTCATAACATATTATTTATTTTTTAAAAGAAAAGAAAGTTAAATATGGAAAGTCAAGTCTCAGAGTCAGTGATCTACCAACAAAGAAGGGGCAAAAGTGTGAGGGTTCAAAGTAGTTTGGGGAAGTGAATGGGTTGGCTTGAGGGATTGTTGGGATTTTTGACCAAGCAATGATACCAATTATGATGAAGCTTGTGAAATAGATTTATAACACCCAAACATCATAAATAAATAGTATAAAAAGTATATATATGTGATTAGCAGTAGGCTTTTGACTGTTATAACAAAACCACCCAATAATAAGCGCCACTGCGCCGCTTAGTAAATACATAAAGTGCTGCCATGCCACATGAGAAAAACTCCTGGTACCGCCTAGAAAATAATATGGGCACCAAAGCGCTGCTCTAATTTTACATCAAGCACCACTGTGTCATAAGGAAATTATTCCAGGCGCCACCTTGAAAATATTTTAGGCGCCAAGGCACCACTACAACTTTACATCAAGTGCTGCGGCAGCGCCAGATTTGAATCCCAAAAATGGGAATCTTCCCAATTAGTTATATTTATAAGCAACAATTTCAAAGTATGTTTAGGATAGAAAGAGGTGATCCCAAAACTACCAAACCCCCACACCAGCAAGGGCCACCTGTGCTGGGTGAAGGTGAATATATGCTATTGGTTGACATACAATAAGCGCCAAGCATAGATTACTTATTACTCAAAATAGGGGTGTGCTAGAATGTCCTAGAAGACATTGTCAGCAGCCCAGGGAGTTACCCCTGAGAATTTATAAGAAGAATTAATTAATTACAATAAAATCATCTTTTAATCTTCAAGTACTTCTGCATGATCAGAAGCCATCCTTTAAAAATAATTATGTTTCCATTAATCCTAGCTCTTCTGATACAATACTAATCATATCCTCACATATGCTTTCAAGAAAATGCTCTGTGCCCTAAATTACTAAAGGATTTTGTTGCTGTTATGGAAAAAGCGCAACAATTAATTTTAAGAAATTTCCATCAAATATGTGTTTCAGATTGCATGCCTTTATTTGATAGTTTAACACTGATATAGTGATGAATTTGCTTCTTTTATGTTTTGGTTCTCCAGTTTATGAATTTGATTTGCTATTGCTCTGATTTTACATGTGAGTTTTGCATTATAATCCAAACACTTTGTGCACCAGACTCAGAACATAGTAACCATAATAGAGAATTGGATATGTGTGAGTGGACTTTTTGTGTTTTGAGCTCCTGGTCTTACCTTGTAGCTATTATACACTGTGTTTCTGATGTTGACATTTTATATTTGATTTGGTTTTCTCATTAGATGTCAAATTTTTATTTATTTGGCTTAAATTAAGTGTTTAATGCTAAGTTTTTTTGAAGCTTAATCTCATTTTAATCTGACTTTTATGTTTTCATCTCAACAGCTGTAAAAAGTACAGTACAGATTGTGCGCCTCTTTGAAGGTGGCCCAAGTGACCTTGGTTTTGTGGCCAGTCCACATAGCAAATCAGGCATTGGCAGGGCCAACCAGGCATCCTAAAGCTGTGGTAACTCACATAGGCTAAGGAACTTGTCAGATATGGAGGTGGGTTTCTATGGCCTGCAGCCAACTTACAATGTTGGTTCCTTTTGCACTACCTGTGAAGGATTCTAAAAATAGGCTACACATAAATTGGGAGAGTTTAAACTGGGGCAGGGTAGTATTAATATCATGTTGTCCTAGGTGTAGTCCATTGTAGATACTAAGTAACACAAGTTGGTCTTGATAGTTAACATAGCTTTCTGGGATGTCCTCATTAGGAATTGGCAGAGAGGGTTCTTGGTGAGGGTTAGAAATTAAGACATAACTCTGTCATTTTGTCAGGAATACACCCTGTGGGGGAAGACTACTAATTTTGTTGGAGAACACAGAGGAATTCAACTAAGTAAGTATGGTTCTAATAGGCACAGACCCATACCTAGATGGTAAATTTTGCCAAACAAGCAATAACTCTCAGGTAAAGGATTGAATCTCCCCAGGAACAAAGAGGCACCAAAGTAAGATAACAAGAACCCCATTGTAAAGGGGTAAAATACTTGAGGGGATTACATACTGAAGATCTGGGACCAAATACAATATTCTCCTTGATTCAAAGATTTTCTGAAAGGATTGGCGTGGAATACTATACTACAGGAATCACTTGGCTCCATTCCTTGTTGATGACAGTGGAGGATTGAGTTCCCAAACCAGCTTTCAATCCAAAGAAAAAACCGGTGCAAGTGAAAAGGAAGAGCATGAAAATCATAAGTTTTTTACACCCAGCCCTTCCAAAAAGGAAAGCCTTGGGTGGTTTCATGGAGAATAACTAAGTTGGACTAAACATTAGGTTAAATAGGGGTGAATATAATAAATTTATTGATCAAGAAATTAATTTATTTAGATTTTACCAGCCTATATAGATAAAGGGAATATAGAGGTTAAAAAGTTGGAAGTTAAGCACAACTTATAACATTAGGGAAGGAAGAATTAAGTTTTGAGTGGTTTCAGTTTTGAAGATGAATTATGTGTTTCAACTGTATCTTGGAGGCAATCATTTCCTTAAATTAATCACTTAAATATGGAAAAGAAAGGTATTTGGTAACAGGGAGCTCAGAAAGGTGGGTGTATTATCATAAGTTGCAACAAAGGCAGGAAAAGAGAAACAGATTTCAAAATAGCCACTTGGTTGAAATCTTTTAACCTGGAGCCAAGATAACCACTGTCAACAAAATGGTCTTTATTATTGGTCTTTATAACCCTGGCTAAAATTCTTGACGTCAATAGTTTTGATTTTGGTTCTCAAGGAGGTCTTGATTTATATCCCAGTTGCTGATCTTAATCTAAAAAAGTTAAGATTTCCCTGGATTCAAACCTAAATTTCCTGATTTTTAACTGCTGTTTCTAAACCCAATCTTTGCCCCAGATATTACTATGATTCCTGGAGCCCTATATATTAAAGATAAACTGTTTTTGTCACATGTTGAAGATATTAAGATTTCAGGACCGTCAGAGATGATGGTCCTGACACCTTTTCTGGAGAATTTTCTTGAAGATGGGTTGTGAATAAGACCTATTTTTTCCATTATTGTGGCAAACAAACTGATTAATATTCAGGGTTTGGATTGAGGAAAACAACAGTTCAGAAAAAGACAAAGATTTGGGGTAACATAATGTCTTTATTGATTAATTGAAGATATCATACTTTAAAGTCAGCTACAGAGCCACAAGGGATGATGTGGTGACACAATCCAAACCTGGTTTGAGCTTTGAATAACTTACTGAATGAGTTTATCTGAAATTGGATTTTATTCTTATAAGGAAGAACCAGCCCATATTTTTAGCATTTGAGACAGGAGGCAGAATGGTGTTAGATACAGTATGAGGCAGCCTATAAAGCGCCCCTGTGCATTGTAAGATACATTGTTAGACAGGGTGTCAAACTTAATTGCAACACATTGTAATTTTTCTGCACAAAATCCAAAAAGTATTATTTAATGGCTAAAAAGTTTGAGACAAACCTTTGGAATAATATCAAAGATCCAATGAATGACTTCACCTTTTTTATAGTGGGTAGTGGCTTCATCTTTGATATTGCTCACACCTTCTTCTTGTTTTAACAAATATAATTCTTCAAGATATTTTTGCAACATCTTCAATTACTCCCTCTCAGGGAATTAACACCTCAAGTAAATCACCAAGCAGTTCACCAAGTGGTTCACCGCCCAGCCAATAAACCGGTGGCACTTTTATCAGTTAATCATCTATGACGGGGATCCCTCAATCCAGGCCATAAATGGAACACAACTTGATTAAGCCTTGTGACTCAAGAGGAACATTACTCAGATAAGCCCCATGACCTCCATGACGTATATGGACGGCATGTGGCTTGTCATGATACTATATATTAAGCTATATTCATATTCAATAAAGTATCATTCTCTTCTTAATCTTCCCCTTTATTTTGTTTATTATACTTCCCAGAAGTATATACTTGACAGTGGTAGCACAGGTAGGTTATCCATACCTACCCAACTCAAAGGAAAAATTCCTCCTAAGAAAAGAACCCAAGCAATGTCACTCCCTAACGGTTGAAGAGATTACAAAGTAGGACAAGACGTCCCCCCTGGACTTGTCATCTACAATAATCTCCTTGTACCCATTGACCAGTACAACACCCTCAAAACCTGCAGTCTGTTCCCTACTATGCCAGCTACAACAGCGTCTACGCAATCTGAGATACCTAACATCATGTTTCAACGCTTATGTACCGCTGAAATTGGCGCCTTTGCAGGACTACACCATGAGAACGCCTCTCTTTGGATAAACAGAACTGAGAGCAAGTTCAAACAAGTGGAGTACCCCCAAAGGCTCTGGGTTAGCAAAGTTGCCCTCCGCGCCACAGGGACTACCTCACACTTTGTTACCAAATGGCTAGCCCAACACCCCAACCAGAAGGAAAAAAGGAAGTGTTCAAAGCCACATTCCTTGAAAGATTCTCCATGAAGGATTCAGAAATAGTGATCATGACCAAACTCCAAACCTTCAAAATGACAGGAACCATTGAGGAATACATTGCCGCATATGAAGGACTACATGACTGTGCGCCCAGTACCATCAACTTTGATGAACCTGGACCATGCCTGGACTTCTACATTGGCCTTCCTACACATATAAGACAACAGTTTGACATGACCCACTGCAAGAACCTCAAGGATGTATTCCTAGAAGAAAAATGCGCAGCTCGGAAGTATGACAATCTACACACCACTAACAAGCGTAAGGAAAACCCTGCAGCTAAGACAGAGCCTTGCCTCAATAAGAAAAACAACCAAGCCAACAGTACCCAATCTTGAAATGGGAATCACGCTGCACAAGCCAACCAGACTAGCACTGAAGATACCAACAAGGAGGGAAAAGCTCAGGGGAGTGCTTAGGCAAGCTGCTCTCCCCCTCTACACAAGACTTGTACAGAGAACATGAAGTGGACTCCATCACCATGATCCAAGTTCCCTCCAGCAACCCTCTCCTGTTTGCCGCCTAATCCAGAAATAAACTCCTTACCTATCCTTTCTGTTTTTGCAGATACCAGAGCACAGCGCTATTCAACACTGGAGCTGATCAATTGCTTATTAACAAGAGTTTTGCAGACCTCATGAAGTTACCTACCATTTGAAGTAACATCAAGAGAGTCATCATGGCAGACAACCACAGCACACCAGTTACCTGTGAGACCAAACCTTTCTGGGCCCAAATTGGAGACGTCCAAACAACAATTAGTGGCCCATCATCTCAATCCCAAAATACAATACCATACTTGGATTAGATTGGATGCAAAAGACAAAGCCTCACATAGACTGGGACAGTGCCACCCTCACAATCTAGCAAGGAGAAGTCCACCATCACATGTACCTGACACACCTTGACACGCTCATGAGGGACCACATATTTGTAAAGGTCATGGAAACAGAGAAAGAAACTGACATCAGCAAAATCAATTGGAGCACGTGTACGTATGAAGTCATCCACTCCAAAAATACAGAAATTCAACACAAACATAACCCAATTAGAGACCAGCTAGTCAATGAGTTTCCCTCCGTATTCCAAGAATCACTACCTGGACTGCCCCCTGATTGGGGTATCCAACATGAGATCAACTTAAAAGGTAGCGTGCCTAAAGACAACCCATCTACTACCTCACACTGCAAGAAGACAACACCCTGAAAGCCTACCTTGACAAAGCACTCAAGAAGGGCCTCATCAGACCTTCAAAATCACCCTTTGGTGCCGCTGTCTTCTTTGTGGCAAAGAAAGATGGAGGCCTCTGCCTAGTCACAGACTACAGGGCCCTCAACAAGGTCACAATAAAGAACAGGTATCCCCTGCCCCTAATTGATGACCTTTTTGATACCCTGGGGGGTCCCAAATCTTCACGAAAATCAATTTGACAGCAGGATATCACCAAATTTGCGTGAAACCTGAAGACATCCCAAAGACTGCATTTTGGACTAAATACAGATCCTTTGATTTTTTTATTCTCAATTTTGGCATGTCAAATGCTCCCAGTACCTTTTTGACTTTCATGAATGAAATTCAAGGAACACATTGGTAAAAGAGCAATCATCTACCTGGACAACATCATCATCTATAGCCCCAATCTGCAACAATACTGGGAAGACGTCTGCACAGTCCTCCATACCCTGCAAGAAAACCAACTAATTGCCAAACTGTCTAAATGCAAGCTCTACTCAACCAAACACCCCTTCCTTAGTCATATTATTAGCAAGGACGGTATCAAGCCCAATCCAGAAAAAATAAACGCTATAACAGAGATGCCAGCCCCAAGAAACAAGAGCAAACTCTGCACTTTCCTTGAAATGGTAGCCTATGTACACAGATTCATCCCTGACTGGGGCGCCCTGACAGCACCCCTATCAGCCATCAATGGGAAAACAACCAAGTTTGTCTGGACACCTTTACAAGATCAACATTTCCGCCAGCTAAAAGAGCGCATGGTCACTGCCCCCATCTTGCAATATCCAAACCGCAAGGGTATCTATGAGCTAGTACCCGACACCTCTGATTATGTCATAGGAGGAGTCCTCTGTATTCAAACGGCACAGAAAGACTTCCTTCCCGTGGTATATGAATTCAGGAAGCTATTGGGCAGCAAGCAAAGATACCCTATACACAATAAGGAGTTGATTGCCATCATACACTGCCTCATGAAATGGCAATGTTACCTAGAAGGAGCCCAGATGTTCAAAGTACTCACTGACCACAAGTTGAAAATATTCTTTAAAACACAACAACACCTGTCAAGAAGACAAGCCAAATGGATGAGTCCCATACAGATATACCCCATGCAAATTGAATACAAGCCAGGCAGAGAGATGCTTACTGCAGACGCCCTATCAAGGCTATACAATAAACACATCCTCTGCACTGATGGTGACCCCAACTGGCCCATGTTAATCATGGGGAATCTCCAGGAAGGGTTCCCACCTGGCACACCAATGGACATCCAAGAGAAAGTCCTCAAGGACAAACATTTGTTCAACAAAATATATGGTACCCTCCACCAAATCCTTCCAAATGGTGACACTGTACCCTACGTTCCGTCAACACAAAAGATTAACACAATCCTCCGTTATCAGAGAGTTGGGACACACCCATAGCAGAAACTTGCATGAATATCTCAAGACCTGCTACTGGTGGCCCAACATGCTAGATGATATTGGAGAAGTACTGGAACAATGCAAGGTCTGTGAAAAGTACGCCCAAACCAAAGCTCTACCCAAATCAGTAGTACCTGTATTTATCACACAGCCCTTCAAGGTATGATTGTTAGATATTGTGGGACCTATGACTGGTGAAAGCAAAGGCAAGAAGTACATCATCACAGCCATTGAATATGCCACAAGATGGCCCATAGCACAAGCCACAAAGGAGCATAAAGGCAACAATGTGAGACAATTCATTGGTAAGGAGATCATAGCTAAGTTTGGAAATCCTGACCTCTTAATCACAGACGGAGGCACTGAAATCAAAGCTATTGACACCAGCATATACCTCACCAAGAATGAAATAAAATACATCACAGCCAGCCCATATCATCCCCAAGCAAATAGACACATAGAGCAAATAAACAGCTCTCTAGTAGAAGCCCTCAGTAAGTTATCTATCAACAATCCAAAAGCCTGGGTTGACATGTTACCAACTGCACTTATGGTCTGCAGAACACGAGTCAACCGCAATATAGGCAAAAGCCCCTACAAACTTGTCTATGGCCAGAAACCTTCACTTGTCAGTACTACAACAGGAACACAACTGCCACTTCCCAAGAAGATTCCAGACAGCAATGACCAAAAATCACTACAAGCCAGAAAGGGCCAAGAGACAATGGAACAGCAAAAGGTTCAATATGAAGCAATCCCATTACAACAAGAAAGGTTCCAAGTCAGAGACAAGATCTGGGTTGTCAACCACAATCAACACAAATTAGACCCAGGATTGCGCAGACCAGGCATTTTCATGGAGGTGAAACCCAATAACACGTACCTCATCAAAGGGATTGGAGCTCAAACCAAACTAAAACGTATGCACCATGATCAACTTTGTTTGTGTAAGGCAAGAGCAGCCCAACAAAATTCAAGACTCCCTGTCCCTAACGCCAAACTGGATCAGTACCAGGCCCGTATACCAGATACCCTCAAGAAGGTTCCCAAGGCTCTGCCTTCCAGCACCCCAGGGGGAGATATCACAACATCTTCAATTACTCCCTCTTGAGGAATTAACACCCCGAGTAAATCACCAAGCAGCTCACCAAGTGGTTCACCGCCCAGCCAATAAACCAGTGGCACCTTTATCAGTTAACCATCTATGACAGGGATCCCTCAATCCAGGTCCTAAATGGAACACAACTTGATTAAGCCTTGTTCCTCAAGAGGAACATTACTCAGATAAACCCCATGACCTCCATGATGTATATGGACAACATGTGGCTTGTCATGATACTATATATTAAGCTATATTCATATTCAATAAAGTATCATTCTCTTCTTAATCTTCACCTTTATTTTGCTTATTATACTTCCCAGAAGTATATACTCAACAATATAATATCCTAATACTGAGATATCTTATTGTACCAACTTGGATTTGAAGTAGCTAACTTTTAGTGCTGCTCATTAAATCTTTGAAATGCTGATTCATAGTAGGAAAAATCACTGATAATGTCAGGATTGACAATTCTTTCCCCCTGAGAATCCAGGCCCAAGAGTGAGATTCAAACCCTGACCCTGAATCCCTGCGGGCTGCTGGCTCTATGGACTGAGGGGCCGCCTGCCCGTGTTTTCCTGAGGTCAAGCCCCCGCAAACTGAAGCCAAGAATGATGGTCCCAATAGTAAAGAGAGCCAAATCAAACAAATCAGTGCACCAAATGGAGGAGTAATCAAGGCACCTAATAGAGGCAATGGAATTTCAATCATTAGCTTCATGAACTTGAAGTCTAGACTGGCAGCCAATCAAGAGTCATCCCCAGAAGGAGGCATAGGCCTGCAGCCTGACCCCATGACCACAACTCTAGAGCAAGATAATCAAGTAGCCAATTCAAGATCTCTGACCAATGAAAGAACTCCTGGCCTGGGTGCTGTTTTGCTGCATTTGAACCAGAGCACCCAGAGCCCCCAGGCCCACCTTCCCAATGTCCTGAAGAAATCCTCATGGAAAATATTAAGTTTAGGAGTGGGGTGCTATATAGACTAAAGGACCCCATGCTCCAAACTTATTGCCATTTTTGAATAAAGGTTATGCTATTTTGGCTTACACAGCTACTGCCTTATTTTTTATTTGCCATCTATCAAATTAGTACAAGATCTCCTGACCCTCCTGCCCCTCTGCCTGAAGATTCCTGTCCTCCATATGCTCTCTTTGGCCCTGTCTACTTCACAGAATACCCTTTGAAATCTGAATATAAGGACTACACCCTGGAAAAGATACTTAAACTAGATCCTTTGGACCGCATAAAATCTGCAGTTAGATACAACCAACAAGGCTCATGGATATTCTCAACACCCAAATTGTTTAGAGGGAAGTTAAAATAATCTTCCTGCCTACAACCTCCGTATGGAACTACCTGTGAGCCCAAAACCTATGCCTGCCTCCTCACCTGATCTCATAACTGATCACGCTGACAAGCTGTTTGAGATTGTGTACATCACTCTCACGGGGGTGATTGACACTATAATCCTGGACGCCAGCCCATGATCCTGGGTGGAGAAGTCCTTCTCCTACCTTTTAAGTTAGCACCTCTCTTGTGGTGGGCTTTAACAGCAAAAAATATGGCCTGAGTCACCCCTGAAAGCAATGGGCCAGCTGCCCAAGACTGGATCCCTGACAGGTAACTTATTGATAAATGTTGCACTCAGGAGTTCCAATCCTAGTTATCCTTTTTGGAGCTCTGCTGCAAAGCTTCAGCAATTTTTGGCTCCAAATCAGCTACCTTATCACAAAGCTCCTTATTTTTATCCCCATCTCTCCAAAACCTCCACGCCTTTGGCCTCTATTAGTTAAATCTGTCTACTTCCCCCCTTTAAATTATTTTTGTACCAAGATTTTTTCAGACCTGTACTATAGATTCTTCAAGTCCCAGGCAGAAACCTTGTTTCCAAGTCCAGGATTTAAATTTTTAGAAAAATAGTTGACATAAAGCCCTTAAAGACAGCCGTTATTATGATCAAAGGATCGCCAGGAAACATTTTTGTTGCTCCCAGATGCTCCCAAGAGCTCCTCAAAAACCCCTCATGAATCTCCTTCTGCAATGCACTATTACCATCAAAAAGAAACACCAAGCTTAGCTCTTTCAACCATAAAAGAAGATGATGTAAGAAAGCTATAAAAACACTGGAGGGAGAGTGACAATTGTGGACAATATCATCTTATCCGTCATATCAGTTTCTGTTATATACCTTACAAAGTATACTCTGCTGCAACCCCCTCTGCTTTGATATCCTGCCTGGATCTCCCAGAAGCCACCATTGATAACCTTACCAACAAATCCTGATCCTAATTTGACAGGAAATGTTTATTCTTGGTCCTACAAGGACCTGGTGGGTCTTTATCCTGGACCACCCTAATTCATTACCCAGAAACTTTTATCATAGCTTGGAGTCTCATTACTTCATCTGCTATAATAACTACTGTTGACCTACTGATCTAAGCTTTTCTCAGCTCCTACCCGGAAAAGATGATTGAACCCTGGATAACCTTACCTCTATTTTCATCAAGTCTAACTTATTGAGCCCTGTGATGAAACCCCTTTTCAGCATATTTGGGGACATGATAACCTCAACCTTGCGCCAAATATTGAAACCATCCAGAGATCCCAATCCCTGGTATTGGCTTCCTGTTAACCCCATCCCTGGGGTTTGATTAAGCTTTCTGGTTAGCTAATCAGATTATTTGAGAGGCTTAGTATCTGAACCTGCCTGGACCAGATTTGCCTTGATTTCTCAATTAGTATGGCCTAATTAATTTTGAGGGGATTTCACCAATTGAAATAAAATAAGGACCTTCTAGTTATAACCACAAGTATTAGGGTATGAAATCCATAATTAGAGAACTTTTAACCAATTGTTTGAGCCTTTATTAACTGGCTGACCAGGTGACTGTGGTGCAGTCACACTTGGTTAACTGTGACACATAACCACCTTGATGTACAATGTTGTGACCCTTTTTTCAGCACTTGCTACCCCTTCACAGCTCTATAATACTGTGGCTTCTCATAATTTCCCTCCCTATCATTTTTGCTCAAATAGGTCTTGTAGGTGGTATCAAGAGCAGGATCCACCTTCTGTAAGAGTTAAATGGCAAGCGGCGCTATTCAGGGAAAAACAATGAGGATAAATTAAACAAATTGTTAGCTGTTTAAGCAACACTAAGCCAAATTGGGTGGAGGGGCTCACTAATTTGAGCCTTTGGAGGTATAGCATAAGGTAGCCACCAAGACAGAGATTGAGAAGAGCATTTGAAGCGGGAAATTAGAAAAAGAAGACATAGGTGATGCCAAGTACAGGGCAGGCCAAGGAACAGCAAAGGAATTGGAAGCCAAGTGGAATAAGACAGAGGAAAAATTGTCAACAACAGGGGCCAGAAGGCCTAAGTATTCCAACATAGAGATCAAATTTATTTATTGTATTTTCACCAGTAACATTTAGCTATCTAGAAACAAGTTTCTATAGTGGGATGGGGGAAGTCTTAAGGTGCTTCAGGATGGGGGAGGAGGGGGGTTCTACGGCATCTAATTGGCTGGCAAGAATATTTTCAGCAGTTGGAGGTCTTGCATTGGAATTTGAGTTAATGACATCATAATTCAAAAAATTCAGGCAACCAGCAGATTGAGCGCTGCCATCCTCAAATAGTGTATAGTGCGTGGTTTTCTTGTCATAATTACTTAGGGAAAATAAGGCAAGTCCAGATTTTCCAGAGCTATTTGGGCAACCTCAGCTTTGACCCATTTTTTGTCTATGGCGGCATTTAAATTGTCTATTTCTTTCAAGGGTTTGGCTGCGGTTCTTTGCTGGTTTCTGGTTTTACGAGGGCACACTATCCCTTCAATTTGATTTTCTACTGTAACACCTTCTGGGTAAAACTGGTAATCACTGCATATTGTAATACACAGTGGGTATATCAATGAAATTATCTCAAAAGTGCCCTGGTTTGCTTCTCTAGCAATGGCAACTTTGATAGCCTTCCTGGTTAATTTTGGTACTATAGGGTTGATGCTTTCCTTTCTGCTGGTCTGGGTGCCTGGTATTTGTTAATGCATCTGAGTGGCTCCTGTGTCACTTCCTGGCTCTGAAATTCCCCCTTATTCAGCCTTCTGGATAATAGCTGCTCTGTTTGTTGACCCACAAGGGTATCCTTGCCTGCAGTGTACTATGTTGGTTCTGTTATCCTGGTTCTGGGATGCTTCTGTATTTGTATCAAATAAGATTCAAAACAAATAAGGATGTAGTATTTTAAATATATAGTCAACTAATTTTATTTTTTGTTTGGCCAGATATAGTAACTATAAAGGTTGAAATACCTACCATCTATTTCAAATTAAGCTTGAAAATTTTTATATTTATTTTTGGTTGTGAATGTGCTCTTTTAGCTGTACATATTGGCACATCTATAGTATTTAATGATTTATCCCAGAAATAGACAACCAGGATATCATGTTTTCTATTTTTACTCCATGATATATATTAACTAGGATGTAGTGGTAGCAGTGTGAGAAATTAGTTTATTTGTTCTGATATTTGGTGATTTTGTTCTCTTTTTCAGTTGCTATGGGGTTTGCAGGTGGAGCAAGATTTTCACATCAGTGCCTGGGTTCATTTTGTTTTCATATAACTTGATAAAGATAAAAGCTTTGGAGGGTGACTGAAGTTATTTGCTTGTGTAATCAGTTGAGTTGTTGTTAATATAATCAAAATGTGTTGAAGTATACATCTTTTGTTGTGTGCTGGATATATTTGGCCGTGAAATGAGATAATATTTTTACTAAAAAGTTTGATTTTGTTCTAGACTAAAATGCTTTTATTTATCTCGCCGGGTTATGAAACTACTTTTAAATCTGATCACCCCATCCCAACCCAAAGTGAAAGCAAGGTAAATCCATGACATCTTGTCTCGGCTGAACCATTCAATTCTAACTTTACATAAAAAAATCTGTTCCCGCCAAAATCCGCGTAGAATAAACCTGAACCTTTCCACCGCCCTTCAAAGAGCATTTATTTTTATTCCACAAATACCAATCCGCTGGCTCACCTTAAATTGACTACGCCCCAAAAATAAGAATGATGCATATCCACCACGCTTCGACATTAAACCTGCTCACCACTTTATTCCTGAACCTCCATTCCAAACCCATGCCAGATGCTTTGGCAAGTGGCTTGATAGCCCTATCCACCGGTTTAATTTTACCAGCCCATCATCCCTGCTTATTTCACAATATTCTCCATCAACAATGACAATTAACCATCCATGCAATTAGCACCAAATATGTGATGCTTCCCCCAAAAAACGGAAGCGAAGATCATCAACAGCAGCATATATTGCTCAACCCAACCAGCAATCAAATCAAACCCAAAAGCATAACACATCATTAATTGAAATTAGAAACTTACAATTAATCTCATTTCAATAAACCAGCATTCTACCCAAAAAAACCTGCTTGAAATATTTCCAAATATCCCATGGCAAGCTTCTTAGCTTAGACTCTGGACCCTCCTTTATGAGCTCTAGGCCTTTGAAGATATTGACATCCATCATGACTTTCTAAACATGGGATGTTTCCAGTACCTAAATGAAACTTCTGAAGATCCAATTTACCAACCCCCAGAGAACTAATGGCTTTCTCAACATCACATCCTTTCCGGAACCTTGGAATTGCAAAGGCATATCTTGAATCAATAACCCTGGTTTAAGCTACATGGATTTAGCCTAATAGAGATCAAGCTGCTTAACTTAGCCCAATAAAAACTTCAAATTATGAATGATTTGTATACTTATTAAAAAAGTTTTTTTATAAGAAAATGAAATAATCAAAGTCTACAAAACATATCTTTTAAAAAATTCGACTTATTAAAGTACTTAAGATTCACTAACAAAACGATCTCATTCACTTTCAACATCAATCACAAACTCTCTAAAAGAAAGACATAATTGATGAAGCAAAATATTTGATCCAATTAGAAATCACAATAAGCGACCAAATCATCAATAAATTTACCCAGTCTCTAAGGGCACTAGCTAAAATAAGCTTAAGGTACCAGCTTATGTAAATCAAGCTACATAATCCTTATAAAAGCAGTCCAATATAATATTATATGCATATATTATTAAACTTAGAGCTGTATAAAAAGCAATACCTAAAACAAAAATGGTTAATTTCATCTAAAAATCAAATTTAAAAGGTTTCAACCCCTTAAATGCGATACTAAGTAGACCCAACAAGCAATAACTTACCTAGACCAATACATTTAGGGCTGCATGAAGTAATTACATAACAAAAGTACTATATGTAAAAATATGGATGATATATTACTTGCATTCTATGCTCCAGGATGACTTCTCATTATCAAGAAGTCTTTGAGTTGAGCTTCAGCAAGCTCAGATTCTAAACAGTCCATCCTGGCGTTAAAACACAATTTTCATCAGCCAATAACTCATCCTCTCCACAACACTTTTTAATAACATATGTTGTAAAATATGTTGTAACATATGTTATTACTGCCTCTTGAGAAATCATTTACGCAAGAAATGCCTCAACTATTGAGTAGAGAGAAGCTCTAGATCTCAATCCATATGTTGCACTAGGAGCAGACCCGTAATTTTCCTGAGAAAGCTCTAATCTTCTAAGCCACATTACATACATATACACATAGAAACTATAAGGTATACCAACAAGCTATATTGACTCTTGTTCTATTTAAATTTTTAGCATTCCCTTCTATAATAATCCCCTTATTCTGTACTGTATAATTATAAAATTTATATGCCAAGCAGTGGTAGCAAAGGTATGTTATCCATACCTACTCAACTTGAGAGATGAAAAGCCCCTAAAGAGAAAGATGCAGAAAGCAGCACTCCCTATCATCTGGAGAACCTATGAAGAAGGTCATGCTATCCACACAGAATACACCATCTTCAACAATATTCTTTTATCCATTGAAAAGCTTACCTAACTAACCACATGAGGGAACTTGGACCAACCAGCCCCCAGGAGCCCTGGTGATACCTCTGGTAATCTTTTAATACCTCTGCTCTGCAGAGACAGGCATTTTCAAAGGTCTCTACCAAGAGAATACCACTCCCTGAATCCAGAACACTCAAGCCAAATTAACACAAGTCAGCTATCCTCTGATACTCTGGGCTTGTTAAAGCTCACCCAGCGCCACAGGGATTGCTGCAAAGTTTGTGGGAGAGCAGCTTGAAGCTAATCAACCCAGAAAAAAACCATTATCTCTTCAAAAAGAAACTATATTGATAAGTTTATCCTCAAGGGTTCAGAACCTATGTCCACCCAATAACTAAGGGAGCTCAGAAAAACTTTACCCCTTGGCAAGTAAATTTCAGCTTACAGAGCCACCCATAACTTAGCATCAAGCTATCTGAGCTTGGTGGATCTCAATACCTGGGTCAGCTCCTATGATAGTCCCTCTTCTATTTCAGGAGGCACTTTAAATCAAAGGGTGCATTAAAATTCAAAAGAGATTCCATAAGCAGAAGAATGCAGCTCAAAAATAAGACTTCCTCTACCAGAACGCCAAACTCAAGAGGACTGTAAGGCTAAGAGAAGATACTTAATGTAAATCCATGGCCCCCTTTGGCCTGGGATAGGACAGCCTTTCCTTGTTGTACAAAGAAATCCTCTCAAAGTCCAGCTAAACCACTCAACTTGCTTGAAGTCTTAGCTCATACTGTTGATGAAAGATTTGTACTTGCATATGCTGTGGGTGCTCCACCCCTCATTGCCCCTCCCATGGAAGAAACCCTGATTAATTTTGTTGTGTTTGGCTCCTGGGGATAACATCTTGGAGGACACAACGGGAAATCTTTATAACAAAAGATTTGATATTCAAAGCTAGCCTTGGTTAGCCTTCAGGGCAAAATTAAGGGCACATACCTTGATTTCCTGAAATACAAGATGAGGAATTCCTTTTGGCAAAAAGGGAAAGGAAAAATCTTGAAGAATATTAAAGCTAACACAAATAAGGATAAACTTGTCTTTATTAGGAGAAATGATTCTACTTAAATAGTAGACAAGTGTCAATGATCACTCATTAGGTAGACAGAGTGGTTGAGGGGGTCATGTTGGGGTGAGCTCATACCAGGATCAGACAAGGGCAGTGTTGCGCTTTTTTCATTACAGCACCACAATTATTTGAGATTATAGGGCACAGGACATTTTCCATAATACAGTCATATGTGAGGATATGAGTAGTACTGCATCAGAAGAGCCAGGATTGAACAAACCATGGTTATTGCCCAGCAATGGCTTCTGATTGCGCAGAAGCACTTAAGTATTAGGATAAAGGTCAAGTAGATTAAGGATAAAATAAAGATGGTTCAAAGATGATTTTATTGTAATTGATTAATTCTTCTTATACCTTCTGCAAGGGTAATCTCTGGGCTGCTAGCAATGTCTTCTAGGACAGTCTAACACACCCCAAATTTGGGTAATTATCAATCTAGGTTTGGCGCTTATTGCATACCAACCAATATAATATTTTCATCTTCACCCAGCACAGGTGATCCTTGCTGGCATGAAATAATTTAGTACTTCAGGATTACTTCCTACTTCTCTAGCATACTGCAAGCTTAATTCTTATTAATGTGATAAATATGGGAATTCAAGATTATGGGGAATCAAATTCAGCGCCTTGGCGCTCAATGTAAAAGTAAAGCGGCACTTTGGCGCCTGAAATATTTGCCCAGCGGCACCACAGCGCTTGCAATCATTTTCAGTTGGCACTTGGTGTAAAAGTAGTTTGGCGCTTTGGCGCCTAATCCAATTGCTAATAGGCGCCGCAGCGCTTGTGTATTTTTAAAGTGCCGCAGCGGCAAATCATGTCTCATTTAATTGCCGCAGCAGCGCTTATCATTGGCTAGTTTAAGGCTCAGGTCATCAGACTACCTCTGATTCAATATGCATATAGTTTATACTACCAATTTATGTAGTTTGGTAGCTGTAATTCATATCCACAATCCCCGTCATAATTAGTTACATTATATTTTGTACTACTAATTTATGGATTTGGTTGTAACAGTCCTAATCTGTGGGCTCTGTCATAATTGGCATCATTGCTTGGTCAAAATTCCCAAAAGGCAGGTAAGGTATTCTGGAATGGGTGGAAATTGGAAAGGCCCATTTACAGAAGGTGAGGAATTACTGAAGTCAAACACAAAACCAACCAAATCTTTGTACATATCACTATTCAAAGGCCATATCAAAATAGCATTAATGGCAAAATTTCTGACATCTCCCCCCTCAAGATTGGATACAGGGAGTTGATATTTGCGGAAAAATTTGGAATGAACTTGGGCAAGAGGGCGGTCAGATGACAGCAGCTTCACGGTATACTTAACGCCCTTCTTGAAGGTGACTTCACAAGGTCCAAGCCAGAGGGAGTCAAGCTTGTGGGCTCAACCTCCAGCAAAATTTTGATAGTAGAGAACTAGATTGCCTACTTGGTATTTGGGGAGGGGGGCTCTAGCACATTGGATGGAGAGAGCTCCAAGGCCTTAACCTTATAAGCAGTGGAGTAGGCAGTTGCCTGGATGTCAATGATACGGTTGGTTAGGTCTTTCATGTGGGTTTCAGGATTTGCAGACGTATCAAACTCAATCAAAGGGGGTCCCAAGATTGAGGGGGTAGTGGCCCCTTGTCCATAAAGCATGGCAAAAGGAGACTGATCATTTCACTTGGTGTCTACTGAGGCAGTAAGCAAAGAGAGCAGCAGGGAGGAACATATCTCAATTGGCAGCGTCAGAGAGCGTGAGTTTCCTCATTATGGACACAAGGGTGGAGTTTGCTTGTTTGACAGTTTCATTGGTTGAGGGGTTATATGGCGCAGAGAACAATTGGTGGGTCCCCATAGCCTCAAAAATAGAAGTGATGAGGCAAGCATTAAAGTTGGTGCCATTGTCAGAAAGCAGAACTTGAGGGCAGCCATATCAATAGAAGATGTCTTGCAGCAAGAAAGTAGCCGTGGTCTTGGAAGTTATATCTTTTATAGCTCTGGCTTTGACCCATTTACTAAAATGGTCTACGGCTATCAAGATGAACCAACACCCAGACCTAAACATGAGAGAGGCCCAACAGCGTCAATGCTCACAGTGTGGAAGGCATGCTTAGGGGGGATGAGCTTGAATTGATGTTGGAAAGGTCAGGGTGGTTGGAGCTGACAAGAATGACAGGAGGCAAGGACTTCAGGGATTAAGAGGTGCATGTTTTCCCAATAGAAGTTCTTGCACAACCAGTCATGATTTTTTTTGCTTTTTTTAAGGGCCTGGATGTACAGGCATTCTGGCCACCGCCAACCTACCCAACATCCAACCATTGCCCGATTTAGTCCCTTACCAATATACTGGTTGACGTACCAATAATGGTAACCAAGCAAGATCACCTGACCATCCAAGTATCCAGTGGCTCAAACCCATCTAGCACATGACCAACCCCTGGGTTTGATCCAACTAAATTCCTGCCACAGTCAAGTCTATATAAGCCTAAAGTATTATCCAATAAAACTTACTTCTCTTCTTCCTTAAATTCCATATTTGAAGCTTTCCCAAAAGGCGCTCCTTATCACTGGTAGCAGCTACAGTTTTTTGACCACACCCATGAGAGAGAAAATGACTGACCAAAACCCACCCACCTTTGCTCAGGTACTCAACCAGGCCACATCCCAGGAGACCTGGAAAACGTACTTCTGCGCCCATGACATCAACAAGGATAAACCTAGTGGATACACTGTATTCAAAGGTCTGGTCATGCCCAAAGCATGCACCAAGATTATTCAATACAGTTGCTCTCTTCAACCACAAACAAACAAACAAACAAACAAACACACAACCACCTACCACAGATGAAGTAACCAACACCAAATACATTGGTATTGAAAAGTTCTTTGGTAAAAAAAAGAAAATGTCATCAACTGGCTAGACCACTCAGACGCTAAACTCTGAGCCAGCTGCATCCCCCAAAAAAAATGGGTCCAGGAAGCCAGCAGGCATCTGTACAAGGCCGCAGCCAACTGGTTTGCCACCTGGGTTGGCTCACAAACTGACAATCAGCTTGAAAACTGGGAAGAGTTCATAGCAGACATCACCCACAACTTCTGCGTCACTGAATCCCTCCAAGTCATTTCAATTCAGCTCAGTGATCTTCCTCAGAAGACCACTATTGCAGCTTACGTCAACAAATTTGAGGAAACACATTGCAAGATCCAAAACCCAGAACAAGCTGACAATGTACACATCAGAGCAGCATTCATGAACAGAATGAAATCCTCTGTTGCTGCCCTCATCTACCCAGAGGCAAATACCTCCATGCCCACACTCATTGCAGAAACCAAGCGCGCAGAAAAATACACAAACATGGAATATGCTGCACGCAACAGCAACTGTTCCTCAAAAGGCAATGGCAGAGAAAACGCCAATGGCAATAAATGCCAAAATACCAACCATAACAACAGAAACACCAATTGCAACAATGGCAGTCACAGCCAAAGCGCAAACTGCTCCTGTCCCAAGAAAGAGGACACCACCAAAGTTAACAATGCTGAAGTAGCAACCTGCTACAAATCTGACCCCACATTCTCTGACTTCAAAGGTATCAAAACAGAGGAACAGGGAAAAGAGGAGGAGGAACAGGCTTAAGTGCCCATGTCTCCCCCCAACTTGACAAGAAATTGTATCAAGGCACAAACTTTGCTACTTGCATTCCCTGTGTCCCGCAATCCTCTGTTTTTATGAACTTAAAAATTAAAGATTGCTCACAACTTCTTGTCTACCCATGCACTAAAAAATCACATACATATAAAATTTTATTTGACTCTGGTTCACAACACACTATGGTTAGCAAACCTTTTTGTAATCAAGTACAAAATACCAGTTGTCAAATCCAACTTCAAATACACCAGAATGGCAGATAAATCAAAGGTTCTACTTGAAGGCAAAACAACTCCCTTCAGAATTAACCACCGAGGTATACAAACGTCCATCAAAGGACTTGTCATGAACAAAATAAACTACGGCATTGTAACAGGCATGGACTGGTTCACCTGAGTGAACCTCAGTGTATGTTGAAAAACAAAAACCATGACCATCAAACGCAACATAGTCAATTTTAATATCCTTAAAGAACCCAACAACCTCATCCTAGGAGACACAGTATTTGTCCAGGTCATAAACCAAGATGACTCAGAACATCTAACCAAAGATAGTACCCTCCACATAATGAGGTACACTGAGTTCAATAACATACAAACACAAAAAATCCAATGCCCAGAACTTGTGGCACTCCTAAATGAATACACTCACGTATTCAAAGAGGAACTCACCAAGCTACCCCTCAAACAGAAGGTCAAACATGGCATCAACCTATGTAAAGCCATGCCCAAACCTGCACCCCTCTGCAGAATCTCTCCCATGGAGACACAAACCCATAAAACACATTGAGGACAACTTAGCTAAAGGCTTCATCCACCCGTCTGAATCCCCATGGGGGCAGCAGTGTTCTTTGTAAAGAAAAAGGAAGGCACTCTACGTCTAGTAACTGACTAACGAGCTCTCTATGCAAGCACAGTAAAGAATAAATACCCTCTTTCACTCATAGAGGATCTGTTTGAAAGACTCTCAGGTGCCAAATTTTTCTCCAAAATTGACCTCACCTCAGGGTACAACCAAGTTGAAGTGAAGGAAAAGGACATACCAAAGACTGCGTTCTGTACGCGATTTGGATCCTTTGAATGTAGAGTAATGAACTTTGGGATGACCAACGCTCCCGCAACGTTTGTCACCATGATGAACCAAGCATTAAATGGTCTCATAAATACATTATGCTACCTTGATGATATCATCATATTCTCAAAAATCAAAGAGGAACACCTCATGCATGTCTGCAAGACACTCAATTGACTTGCAAAGCACAAACTTTACGCAGAACCAAGTAAGTGCCAATTTATTGAAAAGGAACTCCTGTTCTTGGGCCACATTGTCTCTGACGGTGGCATCAAAGCAGATCCAGACAAAATTAAGCCATAAATAACATGCAACACCCCACCTCTGTTAAACAAGTTAGATACTTTCTTGGTATGGTAGCTTACCTAAGGAAATACATCAAAGACTGCGGAAAACTAACCACACCAATCAATGACTTAACCAAGGGTAATGCCAAAAAGAAATTCATCTGGACTCCAGAATGTGACAACAATTTCCAATTATTAAATTAAGCTCTGATCAAAGCACCAATCTTGAAATACCCTAACAATAACAGGTGCTACAAGCTTGAGTCAGATGCCAGTGACACCGCCATTGGCGCAGTCCTGCGCATCTGCCAGCCAGGGCAGCAAGACTTCCTGCCAGTATGTTACAAAAGCAGAAAACTAACTAATACTGAGCAGAGATACCCAATACACAATAATAAATTGCTAGCAATATACCACACTGGCAAGAAATGGAGATGTTACTTAGAAGGACATTTAAACGTCCAATTACTAACTGACCATAAATCCTTAATATATTTCAAAACTCAGAATGCACTTGCACGGCAGCAAGCCAAATGGATGTCCTTGCTGGAAAAGCTTAACCTGGACATCCATTACAAAAAGGGGGCAGAGCTGGTCACGGCTGATGCTCTCTCTAGACTATGTCAGCCTAGAGAGGATCACCCTGACTACCTGGACCCTGACTGGCCCAACCTATACAACACTGAGTAAAAGACAAAAGGAAAGAATCCCTCCACACATCAACTAACCCACAATACATTAGTAAGAAACAAAAAGAACTTACATGTATCAAATGGCACAATATATCAAATTATTAAGAACAAAAATATCCCGTACATCCCACTCACACAAAGAGTTGACACCATACTAAGACATCACCACCTACTAGGCCACACAAAGGCTAACAACCTATACCTCACACTAAAAGAGATAGTATGGTGGCCCAACCTCAAACAGGACATAGTGGATGTTCTGAAAAAGTGCACAGTGTGCAAGAAATACACCAGTACAAAGGCTCCTCAGCCAACAGTCAACCCAGTACCAGACCCTGAACCATTTAAGGTTTGGGGGCTAGACGTAGTGGGGCCCTTCCCAGAAACAAAGACAAATCAACATTTCTTAATTGTAGCTATCAACTTTGCCACACGCTGGCCATCTGCTGGGCAACAAAGTACCACAAAGCAGAAACCATCAACTGTTTCATTAACAAAGCAATCATAGCCAACTATGGCACTCCAGACTACATCATAACTGATGGAGCAACAGAGTTATCAGGTCATGTAGTTAATGACAACTTGAAATCCAAAAACATTAAACACTCCACAACCTCTCCATACAGGCCACAGGCTAACAGGAGAGTGGAACGCCCAAACGGCAGCCTTATCAGGACCCTAGAGAAAATAATGGATGGCAAAGCCAAAGACACATGGCCACTATACGTAAAACATGCATTATTAGTATCCCAAGTCCGCACCAACCAAGGACAGGCTATTCACTGTTTGAGCTAACCTACGGGTACAAACTGGAAATAATCACCCACAACAAACAGCCCTACATAAAGATCCCCCGGGGAAACCTCCTACAGTAGAGCAAGCACCAAAACTACAAAACATCCGCCTCAAAGCAAAAATAGCTGAAATGAAGAGGCTCAAGACACAAAAGGTAACCTCCATAGAGGAACCACTTCTCATAAACCCCCCTTTCTGGATTCTAGCTGGCAACAGAAAGAAACTAGACTTAATACACAGGGGACCAGGAAGAATCATCAAATACAGACCAGAACACAACACATACCTAGTAAGATTCCAAACTGCCAAAAACCCAATTATCAAGAAATACCACAGAACCCATCTCTGCCTCAGTAAAGGAGAGCACTTGACTAGACTGGTCCCAACTAGCAAACAGCTCCAGGAGCATCATGCGGTAGTTGTTAAGATGAAGCCCCCTCCTGATGCACCAGAGTAACCCCTTATGGGGGGTGTCAAGGGCCTGGATGTACAGGCATTCTGGCTACTGCCAACCTACCCAACATCCAGCCATTGCCTGATTTAGTCCCTTTCCAATATACTGTTTGACATACCAAGAATGGTAACCAAGCAATATCACCTGACCGTCCAAGTATCCAGTGGCTCAAACCCATCTAGCACATGACCAACCCCTGGGTTTGATCCAACTAAATCCCCGCCACAGTCAAGTCTATATAAGCCTAAAGTATTATCCAATAAAACTTACTTATCTTCTTCCTTAAATTCCATATTTGAAGCTTCCCCAAAAGGCGCTCCTTATCACTATACCCCCATGTCCAGTATCAATGTGGGCTTGGAAGATAATGGCTATTCTCATACTAGGAAAAAGTAGGGCAGATAGGCATTGTTGACTTTCTTGAAGAGTTGTCTATCTCAAATCACAGTATCTTTTGATAGGGCCTAGAGTGCCAATAAGATGTCTTCTGGCTCAGTGGTCCAGGATTCAGGGTACCTGTAGGGTTCCTGCCTGCCAGTCCCCAAAGTGTGTCCAGGGTCATAGCCAGGGACCGGCTTGAAGGGGTTGTCATTCTCTAGTAAAGGAAAAAGTATCTCAGAAATATGTATAGGGATCAAAATGAGCTTTTATTCACTCTCAGGAAGAAGATTTCCTTTAAACCCTTCTGTTATATAGCCCAGGGGACAAGATAACCATTGATATGTGCTAATACTGGGGGTCCTACAACCATATCTTGGACCTCTTCTCCTCAGCATTAGACTTCTACTCCTTAGTGTTTGACTCCTGCTCCTTAGTCTCATGTTCTAGCCTCTTAGCCTGAGCTTCAGCTTTCTCATCCTAGGCTCCAGCTCCTTTATCTTGGTGTTGCGCTTTTTGCATATCAGTGCCACAATTATTTGAGATTATAGGGCACAGGACATTTGCTTGAATACAGTCATATTTGAGGATATGAGTAGTATTGTATCAGAAGAGCCAGGATTGAATGGAACCATGATTATTGTCCAGAAATGGCTTCTGATTGCACAGAAGCACTTAAAGATTAGGATAAAGATCAACCATATTAAAGATATATTAAAGACAAGTCAAGATTCCCATTTATTGTAAATTATTAATTCTTCTTATACCTTCTACAAGGGTAATTTCTTGGCTGCTAGCAATGTCTTCTAGGGCATTCTAACACGCCCCTAATTTGGGTAATTATTAATCTAGGTTTGACACTTATTGCACATCAACCAATATAATATTTTCATCTTCATCTTCACCCAGCACAGGTGATCCTTGCTTGAATGGAATAATTTAGTTACTTCAGGATCACTTCCTACTTCTCTGGCATACTCCTGGCATAATGCTTATTAATATGATAAATATGGGAATTTGAGATTATGGGGAATCAAACCCAGCGCCTTGGCGCCTGCAATATTTTCCAGGCAGTGCTTGCAATAATTTTCAGTTGGCGCTTGACATAAAAGTAGTTTGGCGCTTTGGTGCCTAATCCAGTTGCTAGGCGGCGCTGTGGCGCTTGTGTTCTTTCCAAAGTGGCGCAGCAGCAAATCATGTATCATTTAGTGCTGTGGCGGCGCTTATCATTGGCTAATTTAAGGTTCAGGTTAGCAGACTACTGCTGATCCAATATGCATATAATTTATACTACCAATTTATGTTATTTGGCAACTGCAATTCATATCTGCAAGCTCTGTCATGATTAGCATCATTGTTTTTATACTACTAATTTATGGATTTAGTTGCAGAAACCCCAATCTGTGAGCTCTGTCATAATTGGCATCATTTCTTGGTCAAATTACCAATACTCAGGATCCTGAACCTTTATATTGGACTCCTTCACTTTGCTCCAGCTCCAACCCTTTATTTCCAGCTTCAGCTCCTTTGGCTTGAGCTTCTGCACTTGTATCTTGGACTTCTGCACCTTTGTCTTAATCTTAAGACCTTTGTGTAGTCCTTGTGGCCTTTGTAATCCACTTGGGTCAGTCCTTGTGGCCTTTGAAATCCACTGCGTGAGTCCTTGAAAAGCCTCAGATAACTTCCTTTTTTATAGCTCCTTGTTTCAGTCCTGATTATCTATCAGAATTCTTGTTTTACAAAGCTTAAACTATACAGTTTTGCTTCCTCTACAATATATTAAATTTTATATCTTACTTCAGCCAATGAAACCCTGGGTTTTCTGATTCTTTTCCTCATTTTTAGGCTTTAACTCTTCAGTTAAAGCCCTCAAAACACTGATCAAACATGCTTTGACCTGCAGCCAATCAAACGCTAGGATTCAGTGGTTTTGCCAAACAGTTCACCCAAATGAATTACTCTTGACCATGGTTTGAACCCAGCACTGTCTTGCTCCAGATAAACAACTTCTCTGTGTTTCAAATGGTTTTACTGTAATTCCTGTCACGTTTCTCCGGCAAAACTTGAGAGCTTTTGCTTATGTTTTACTTAAGGGATTTTCAAACCTTCAACTCTTTAACGTTTCTCCAAGTTTCTCTGCATTTTCTTCAGCATTTTAATTCTTCAAACTTGCCTGTTGCTCACTTTTTGCCTCTCCTAATCATTTCAGCAAAATTTGACCTTTTGTTTTCACAGTTTCTCTGTTCTGTTCTGGCCTCTGTCTAGCTCCTTTTTACTCAATCATCTCTTAATAAATTATAGTCTAATTTCTGTAAATTATTTTTTTTCTATTTCTTTTATCCATATGATAATTAATTATATCTTTGTATCATATCTTTAGGCAGCGTAAATCAACTCTTTAACTGCTTCTTTCTGATGATTTTCTCTTTTAAAAGCCCAAAACAAGCATCCTAGCTCCTTTATTCATTCCAGCTAGTCCTTCTGAGCCATTTTACAGTTCCTCATCTAGTCCTGTACCATAATCTTCTGGTGCCTCATCTAGTCCTTCACCATCATTGTCTTGTCTTTCAGCTAGTCTTTCACCATGATCCTCTGGTCCTTCCTTAGTCCTCAACAGTCCTTTCTAATCAGCAATCAGTCCTTTCCAGACTTTTCCAGGCTATCCACTAGTCCCCACCATGAACCGCCAAGGTCCCAATCTTCACAATGAACCATCTTGGTTCCAATCCTCACAATAATATTCCATTCCCTCATCTAGTCTTCACTGTGATCATACAGTCCCTCTTACTAGTCTTCACTGTTGATCCTACTATGGACCCCGTGGTTCCATTTTCAGCCCCCAATATTAATACCTCAGATTTAGGAAATAAGTCTACAAATCTATTGACTCTTTGATGAGCCCCTTACAATTGTCCTCCACATGGGACATTCAACTACATACAATCCTCATGTCTGTGCAGTTGTATTTACGCATTCAGGTGATTAAGTATGATCTTTAGTCACAAAGTAATCAACTTTACTTCCCAGAGGCCTGATCACACCAAGTTCTGCAGCTGCTTCCCCAAGAAACTACCCTGGTGGCACCCCTGATCATATTCATGCCCCCCAATGGTAGCTTTAGGACCTCCCCAAAGCCCCCAAGGAAACACAGATGAGGACACCCTACCAGTCTGTTAGGTAAGGTGCTTGCTCACAGACCTCCTGTAAGCGCACAAGGGCACATAGAGCTATCTTAGCTCCTCCCTTCCCTTGTAGTCCATATTACCTGCCAGGGTCACATCATCAACTAGTCCTGGTAGCCTGCGTTACCCACCAGGGTGGCCCACTCCCAACCCCTAGCAGTCATTGTTCCCTGATGGGTGGAGACACCTAACAAGCCCACAATGTTACATTAAGTTCCATAATGCTGTGGATTATTTGGCCAAGTAGGAAGCTTGGAAAGCTGGGAAACCTTTAACAAAGCTAAATTATTTAACAGACTTGAATCAAACAGTTGATTGCAAATGGGTTTTGACTGCTCCAGTTTGCTGGTCAAATCCAATTACCCTCTGTAAGTTGACATTGATAAATTGACGTAACTTAAGGGTCACCAGATATGAACTTATTAATCAGCATGGTTGTCAGAAATTAGTCACCCAAGGGTTCTTTGCAACCTGGACCAGATACTCACTTGAAAATGTGGAAGGAATAGGAGCCCAGGATCCAGGTGGTATTGCTTAGTCAATTTTTGATATATATTGAATAATGTTCACTGTTTCAACTCTAAGAGTTGAGTCCTCCCAAAAATTTATCAATAAAAATCAAATATCCCTTTGTCTAATTTACTTTTTAAAAATGCATCCTGTAGTTGGATTGTTGCACTAAATTCCTTACAATCTGATTCTAAGACAGATCATTAGTGGAAGATGGGGCCCTGAAGTTGGACCTTTGTTGTTGACACCTCCTAATGTTAATTTCATGCCTGCCAATCTTGGAGTGGTTCCCCCTGTCTTGGAAACTGAAAATTGTGTTGCATCTCAATGTCCTGAATTTTATTCTGAAGATAATCTGATGATTGCACAGGCTATTTATCTTGGGCTACTTTGGTTAGGATTAATTATTTTACTTAATCCTAGTTTCTCAATTGGAAATCTCACAAAACAATATCTGAAGCCACGTTGGTGATTAATCATTAATTCTATGTGGATTTTGTAGTAATCCCCCACCATTTAGAAACGGCTTCATACTATCCTGTGATTTCTGTCACACACAGCAGCCAAAGTTCCCTGCTGGGCTGGTTCATCACTTGCCTCTAGTAGTCCATTGTTGCCTACTAGGCAGGCCTTACCTTCACCTAGTAGCCAATGTTCCCTACTAGGCCTATACCTGTCATAAGCCCCTAGACTTTCTTTTGGACAACATTAGCTCTGCCTAAAAACTATCCAACATTTGGACCGTCACAGGTGCGTAATCAACTAAGCTATTGATTACTGCATTTAGAGCTAGGATTTAGCTTACAGTTGAAGAGAGAATTAAAACATAACAGAAAAATCACTCAATTATGCAATCAATATGCCACTTCAACCCTGATGAACAACCTATTGACTGAGCCATATAGGGTCTGCAACACATGACAAACTCAAATTTATGAACAATGTAGCCAAGTAATTTCAACTCAGGTTAGAAGAACTTGTACTTCTTAAGCTTGACTTGCAGATTTAATTTTGAGAGCTTTTCTAGGATGAGTTTTAGGTGGTATAGGTGATTGAGTTAGTTCTTGCTATAGATATTGATGTTTTCAAGGTAAGTTAAACAGAACTGGTCAAGGCATTTGCCCAATAAAGCATTGCTAATATATTGAAAGAATTTAAGGCATTTCACAGCCTAAACAGCATTACCAAGTATTCATAGAGGCTGTAGCAAATTTTGGGTGCACCTGGGCCCCTGTGAGCACATTGCAAATATTGTTAGTGTTTGAAATTGGGTATCTATTTTTTACTGTGATGACGCTTAGCTTCTGACAGTTTACATAGGGACACATTCCTCCATCTTTCTTTCCTAAAAAGAGAATCAAGGACAATCAAGGTACCTTAGACACTCTGACAAGCCCCTTTTTAGTTATGTCTCTGAGGTAGATCTTAAGTGATATTTGCTCTTGATGATTTTAAATATAGGTAGGTCCAGAGCTGGGCTAGGTACCAGGCAGGAGGTTCATGGTGCAGTTGTATATATAGTGATGGGACATAAGTGCAGCAGCATTCTCACTAAATACATGGTCTAACTTGTCCAGTGGAAGGGGAGGGTTTCCACCCTTGGCTCTAACTTGATAGCCAGGAGTTTATGGTTCACCAGTGCTTCAGGTTTGACAAAAATGGGCACTGTATCAGTGTTATTGGGGTCCCCCAGGGTGACATCCTGTTCTCAATTATTGAGGATAAGGCCATATTTTTATGACCAAGAATTTCCAATTATCAGTGTGTGATGAATGCTCTAACAGGTTGTTGGGCTTAAGCAGTACTTAGATATGTGAGCACTAGGCAAAGTGGAGTACAACATAATATACCTTGCCAGCATAAAACTGAGGAGTTTCCAACTATTGATAATATATGAAGATCATAGTATTAACAACAGACTAAGAGGTTCAGGTGCCATTTGACAACAAGGAAAAAGGACATGATACAGAGTTGGTGTATATTAGCCAGTTGGATACCAGATAGATAATATATCATTTGGGAGAGAGTAATATAGAAAAGGGAAGGATTCAGCTGTTAGTTAGCAACAAGAAAAAGAGTGGGAACAGGGTTGGCAGAAGGAAAAGTGCATATTAATCAGTTGGATTCCAGACAGACAATGGATACTGGGGGAGGAGAAAAGAGGATTCAGAATAAATAAGGGACATTCAGAAGACTTATGATTCCTAGGTGTCTCTATATTAACAGTGCTGAAAACACAAGTTCAACATCTGTTTATAGCTTACAGAAGCTATCATAAGTTGTAAAGACCTAAGGTCTGCACCTCTGCAAAGGCAATTGTCAAGTAACTTATCCGAGTTAAAGGAGAAACAAAAGTATTCAGTTTACAATAAAAGGTCTCTAATTTATTAAATAAGTCAAGTGAAGATTATATAGAAATTTTTGAGATGATAGCCAACTGAAATTTTGATCAACAATATGGAATATTGATGATCAATCAAAGTTAGTTGCTACAGTTTCATGTAGAGATTACAACTGACAAGATTGGCTGTAAGTTAGATCAGCGGTGTTAGTTGGCAACAGGTTGTTCCAAATAAAAATGTGTTAAATCAGGTATAATCTGGATAGAGTATGGAACATACAGTTTAACAGATCACTCATACTTCATCTGGGCAACAGATATGATATATTATATGGTCTGGCCAACATCTATAGCCTATAGACTTTTCTTGCCAACAGATAAATCATATAGCTTTGTATGGACAACAGATAAAGCCTATAACATTTTCTGTCCAACAGATAAATCCTATAGCCTTCTATGACTAATGATAAGGCCTATAGACTTATATAGACAACATAAGATGGTAAATAGCGTCAAAGCTCATAGCTATTTTACCACACATTGGATGCAGTAGTCCCTGCAGTAGGTTTGAGGATAAAGAATATATATTGCTTCCTGTTTTCCTGGGTAGTTCTTTCTCACATCCATACCCCTTGTTGCTGGTGCTATTTTCAATGATGATTTAAAAGCAGGGTTTAGAGGAAGGCAGTCCTAGTTCCTGTGCTAGGTCTGCATCAATGAAGCTCTTGTTGGCTCCAGTGCCAGTGAAAGATTTTAATTTATGGGGAGTTGTAAGAGAGGAGAGCTAAACTGAATAAGTCCAGCTCCCACCCTGGGGGAAGGATCCACCAGGACACCAACCAGTGCAACACTGGAATGGCTGCTGTAGGGGCGTTCAGAGGGAGGATGCAGGAGGAAATTGGGGGAAGTAGGAATCCAGGCCCATCAAAACCAGACCACCAAGCAGCCAAGAGGTGCGCCAGGGGGCAGGATTAGGGGGAGGAAACTCTTCTGTAGTAATAGGGGATCAGGCTCCAAGAGGGGAGACACCTTGGAGACAGAGATTTGGGGGAGATCACAAGTTCAGATCTGGGAAGTGGAAACTTGAGATGATTGCTGGTGAGATTCTGGACCACCTTCCCTCCTGCAGCAGTAAACCCATGGGCTTGACCGTGGATATTGCCAAGGAAGAGCAGAAGATGGGAAGGATCCTCTCCCACATAGGAGGCAGACAAGAAAAGGCAGTCCTAGAGATCTGGGGTGGTAGACCAAATCAAAAGAAAGACTGAGGCAAGTGTAAAAACTACAAACTTAAAAATGAAAGCAATCATTGGACAACAGCTGCTCAAATTTTTAGTTTTGTTGTTTTAGGAGGAGCAGAAAGAATTTCCAATCCAGACACAGAGAGAGCGTTGGCAGCAAAGTCAAAAGGTAAAGGAGACTAGAAGCTACTAACCAATGTATAGAGATACAGGAGTTAAGGCAAAGCAAAATCAAAACAGTTTTAGAATTCAAGTAAGAAAATATATGGATATTAATACTAAACTTTAAAGATCAAACCAATTTTTGAAAGCAACTAAGGTAAAGATATACACTATTAACCATGTTAACTTTAGGAGCCCCAAGAGCAACGCTGTAAACCAGGGAAAGGTGTATAAGGTAAAAAAAGACTAGCAATTTTATTAAAAAACTAATAAGAAATAAAGGGTCTGAGAAAAGACCCAAAATTTCAAAAAAGGTGTAGGAAAAAGCTTAAACTTTTATTCAGTAAGAATGAGCAAGCAGGATTGGAAGTCCCCTGTCTTGATTTAAGGGAGAGATTTGAGTCCAAAAGGCCACCTGGCCCAAAAGTAGAATTTGATTGGCTTGCAGAGAAATTTTTCAGGAGGGAATCCAAAGAGTTGGAGAGTTTCACACTAATTATTGGGGCCACTTCTGATTGGTCAGTACCCATGGAGTAATTCATGGTATCATTCAAACCAGTTGTAATGGAGTTTACATATTTAACAGTAGTGTGTCCCAATTGTCCAACCTTCAGTTGTTTTAAATGAGGGCAAAACCAAGCTAACAAATAATCCAAATTGATCAGAGATTCTTCCCAAGTGGGGAAAAATTCAGATCATCAGTGTTTAACTCCTGAGAAGGGTAGGCCAACACCAATCTCTTGTCAACTGTATGAGCTAAATCCTTAAGAGAATTAAGGGGGTTGACCAAATTTTGAGCCATTTTCTTTGTACATCAGGGGGAAATGATTCTATCCAGGGCCAAAGGGGGATTAAATTAAAAGGAGTTCCTTGAATATTGAAAGATACTTGAATTAAATTATAAGGCTGGGAAGAAGAGTTTATTTAGGCCAGTGAAACAGAAGTGACAATTTTCTTAGGGAAGGCTCTAGTTAGATGACTGGCTTCATGCAGTGAAATTACAGACCTTCACAGTAGTGCTGTTGGAGCTTGTTGGGTGTCATATCTGATCTATTAGGTGCCTGAGTAATGCTGGAGCAGTGTGGACAAGCTCTGCTATCTCCTGATTCATGTGCAGGCTCTTGCTTATAAGGATGAGCTCTTTCAGACTGACAGAGGGAGGATGATGTTTGAGCATGTCTTATATGACTAGGGTAACACCCTTTTGGAAAATGATGGTAGCTAATTAATCTTCTAGTTGAATTATGGTCTTGAGCTTCAGGAATGTGTCAATGTAGCCCTGGATAGGTCATGCGCCCTGCTTGATCTCCAAAAAGGAGTTTAGGGGTAGTACAGTAGTTTTCAAAGCTATGACAACAAGAAAAAACAATTCAGATTTAAACAAAATTGAAATGAATCCAACTCTATTGTAAATCAATATAAATTTGTTTAAAATCAATTTTATTTAAATCTGAGTTCATTTTGTTTAAATCTAAATTGTTTTTGCTTATTGTCATAGCTTTTAAAACTACTGTAACAGGTATTTTGGTCCTTTCCAGTTGCCATTAATTCTGCCTCAAACTTGGTGTAGTCCAGGGAGAACTTGCCAACTTTGGGGGTAGCCTCACCAAACCAACCAAGCACATTGTCCAAGAGCATGTCAGCTACTCCTAATACCTTTTTTGGTGACATTGGAGTAATCAGGGGCCTTATCCTGAAAGTGAAGACAGATGATGGGCATGACGTGATGGGCTTCTTCCAAGGTGAGTTTGCCCATCTAGGTAATCTCCATCTTGGCAATGAATTGGTTGAAAATCACATTCTGTACTTTTAACAAGGGAGCCTTAAGGCTTCAGAAGTGGGGTGGCATTCTTTGTGTCATTTGGGTTAAATGCTTTTAAACAGAAGAAGCCAGGCTCTTGGTTGTCTTAAATGTGTAATAAGTGATTATCATTGAAACAAAAATGCAACCAGCCCCAAAAATTATCAAAATCTTGGGGCTCAGGTTGCTGGGGCTTAGATAGATTGCCATAATTCCAGTTAATCATCCTTGGGCAACTGGCCTGTCATAATTGAAGATAGGGAAGACTGTGGGTTGGTCAGGTAAGGCCCTCCATAGGATGGGTGCTAACTTGAAAACATAGGAAAAAGACTGATCTACTCAGGACCATGGACCAATGGCAGTAATTATAGTATTAATTACCCCCAAAAAAGTGATGCACACTATTCCAAATAGTATATTGTTATTTTCCAGGGGAAGATAAGAGGCAGATGTATACATGGGTTTGGGTTTAGGAGGAGGCTCCATATTGAGTTGATAAATGGGAAGGAAGTTATTGTAGAGGATCCAGGACCATCCAGTCAGACTTACTATACTTGTTCTTGTTGAGACTCTTGCTGCTGGACCCCTCTTGTAACAAAGTTTTTGTGAGATTTGTCTCTAGAGAGGTATTTTTTTGGTTTAACCCCTTATTTTCCTCTTGCCATCTTGTCATTATTTCCACTCTCTTTTCTTCCCAGAGTTTAAGTCCCTCAATTTCTCTATTTGGTGCATTTTTCATTTGCTGAAAAATCTTGTCAAACCCCAGCAACAAGTTTCACAAATTCCAAGCATAGACTATATTTCCTTGTGCAGGCATTCCTTTCTTGGCAAAATACTCCAAATAAAGTTCCTCAAAAGCAGACTTGACTTCAACTAATGACTCCTTCAGAAATTTCTTGGCCGCCTTGAGGTCCTCCCAGGCATCCTCCAAGAATCTTTCAGGAACCTCTTTACATGCAGCAGCAGTTTCTACTCTAAAAACACCAAACTTTGCCTTTTCAAAATGATAATTGTGAAGACATAAATTGAAAAGTAGGATGAGGGAAAAGCATCAGATTTTGACTTGAATATATTTATTTAATGTTTATCTGTTTTTGCTTATATACCATGCAAGTCATATTTGGCTGAAACCCCCTCTGGTTCAGGAATCACCCCTGGATTTCTATCATGTGATTTATGATATCACAGCGTCATCCAATCAAGATCTTTATCCAAAAGATCTTCCATTCTCAACCTATGAGAATGTTTCTAATACCGTCTGGAATCACCTAATTCCTTTTGTTGAAATGTATTATTTTGGCTTGAAGCATTCCAGGCTTCTGGCGCCAAAAACTGGTGGAACCTATATATTCCTGATCTAATATGGTATTATTCCAACTGGGAACCAGCTGATCAATCCTGAATACCAAGACACCATTGTCTATTAACATGTTGCCCTTCTGTTAATTGATCCCTTATCAATCATATTAATTAACCTCTGCAGTTAATTAATTAATTACAAAGACAACATGTCTTTACTTGACTTTGCCAAGTTCATTTTAGCCCTATGATTCAATCATCATTAATCATATCCATGGGTGAATATTAATAAAACTTCCCAGTTAGTTAAATTGTTGACAAGACACTTAGTCTCCAACATTGGTTTTGCCAATCTTGTCTTAATCTTGTCAGTTATTACAGCCTAATTAACAAGCCAATATTTTATTATATACTTCCTATGAATACCAAGTTTATCTAGGAATCTTTATCTGAAGAATCCCATAAACTTATCTCTATAAAATATATAATAAAACACACCAATTTAATATGATTTGGCATATTTATTTGTTTAAATGCTCTAGGTGACTGTCGTACAGTCACAGCTATACTTATCCTAAAAAGACAGGTTTTGTGTCAAAAGCCTTTACAGTTGAAGAAGGTTAACTCTATGCAGATCAAGGAATCAGTTGACAGTGTTTTCTCTGAGGTTTAATTCTTAAAATTGGGCTTTAGAGGATACTCTGTAAAATGCACAAACCTTAAGGAACATCTGGAGGATATAAAACTTCAGTTTGATGGGCTGAAAGGAGCAGTTATCAGAAACACATTCACAGTGAAACATAAACCCAATTTTTTGCATGATTGCTGACAGATTGGGACCTGTTACCAAGGTTTCTACAGGAACAGAAACCATTTCCACATGAAATATCTCCCCAAGTAATTGGTAACTTCCCAAGAGCAGGTTGAACCAACCCAGGAAGAAATAAGCACCCAGGTAGCTTAACAGAAAAGCTGATGCCAAGGGATGAAAGACAGTAGAAGCTGTGGTCTTGGGGTGCACTTGGTATGCTCTAGATTTCTCATAGATTGGGGGTTTTCTGACAACAGAAAAGCAGTGTACCAACAACCTAGTATTATGTGGTGTCAGGTTCTTTTAGTTTCAGGAGGGCTGGAAAAAATAGAGTTGGCTCTAATTCCTAACAATACACTGGCCAAGATGGCCTGCAGCAGGAGTAGCCAAAACAATCATTTATACCTAAGGAACTTTCCTTGGGAGGACTTGGATAATATAAGGTTCTTTGGGAAAGAATTTAAAACAAGTGTAAGAAGGAAAGTATTTTGGTTAGTAAAAGACTTTATTGACTGAAAAATATGTGAAGTAGAAGATAACTGGCGTATATAGCCTGAGAATAAGGAGAATCAGTTGAAGAAATGGGGAAGTTGGGAGAACTTGGGGAAATTTTGGGGAAATATTGGCAGGAGACATCAGGAAGGAGAGAAAAATTTCTTTTAAAATAAAATATTAGAGAAATGATATTAGTTACATATGCTCTCCTCTTAATACTCCCCAAGCGCTCTTAAAACAGCTTGGGAGTATTAGCAACTGATCCCCACATTGCTGGGATCAGTGCTGGGGAGAACAACAGAGCTTCCTGGAGAAGCGTGAACAGAAATCCTAAAGCCAGACTATCCTAATGATGGCTTAACGCTTTAAATTCAAGCTCTGTATCAATAAGAAGCTCATCTGATTGGCTGCATTGTAAAAAATATGTAAAAATTGGCTCAACCCTATTTTTAAAATATTAATGTTGTCTAGGTGACCGCCAGCTGAAGCAAAAGGCCAGGGTTTGATCCCCGTTGCTGAAGCAACTTTGATTTTTGAATTTGATGGCTTCAAAGCCAAAGGTAATAAGAACTTAATACTATCCACTAATGAACTAATTTTAGGAACAAAACCCCCTTAGAAGTAGGAGAAAAACCACTTGAATTATTCCCAACATGAGAATTATTGCTGATATCAGCAAATTTTGAAAAGATGTTTCTGATAGCAGTATTCATATGGCAGAAGATTGAGATAAAATATGAAAACAATTGGGAGAGTCAATAGTTCATAACATTTTTATTTTAGAATGGCAATAAAGCTTGGTGCGGGACATGAGGTGTCAGGGCCTAAGGGCTTCTGACTCTGAACCATTAAATTAAAAATTATGTATATTTGATTTATTTATTTTAAGGACCAAAAAAGACCACAAATGAAAGGGAAGGAAATGAGGCTCCTTTTATTAGAGTTGTGTAAATAAGGTCCAAGCTCAAATAAAAGTTGTGGGGATAAATTGCCCAGACTAAAATCAGAACTGAGAACAAAGATGCGCACTGAAGCTTTAAACCTGCACATCTATAAAGGAAAGGAACAAAACGTGAAATGAAGATGATTAACAACACAGAAAACAGGAGATGTAAATGGACTATCAAAAAGAAATGCTTTTGAGATAAGGGGTACAAAACCTGCTGGTCCTGCATAGAGACTTTTCTCAACTATGCCAAGACAGCAGCGGCCATGGCTGTAGAGTCACTCCCCCCTTTGGCCTTGGATAGGACAATCTTCCCACGTTGCACCAAGAAATCTCCTCAGAAGCCAGCCAAGCCCCTTAATTCCTTTGAGGATTTAGCCCATACAATTGATGAGAGCTTTGTATTATCATACCCTTCCCAGGTGATAAATACCAATGTGTTGAACTTGGTTCCCACTTGGGAGGAATCTCTGATTAATTTAGACTATTTTTTAGCTTGGGCTTGTCCGTACTTGAAATTAATTAAGTCTAAACAATCAGGTTGCACTAGTGCTAAATTGTCACGGCCCATACCAGAGTCCAGCTGGACTCCCACAGGGGAGGCAGGCCAGGCCTGGAAGGCCATGTACAAAATAGGCGCTATGTAAACCAGTTAGTTTAGAGCTGTGGCTAGGGGGCACCAACTCCTAGTATGGGGCACAACTTGGTTGGCCAGCCCCAATACTGTGATATAGACAAACCCCAGCTTGCTAAAGTCCTGGGTGGGAGGCGCATTAGGGAGAGGAGGGGCAGTTGGAATATCCTTCATTGCTGGTGGCAGATCCAGGTGATGGGGATGGAAATACTCCAGGTCAAGGGCACAAGGCGGTTTGGCAAGGACAACAGGAGTATGGCCGGGAGGATATGGGTATGCAAGTTTGTATTGAGTTGTGAATTCACAAATGGATGCAAAGAAAATAATTAAATTTGAGCAAAAATAGACAATTCCTGTAATAAAATAATAATTTCTAGGCATAAACTCGCTTTATTAAGATGTCAACAGTGAGGAGGGCTTCTCCCCCTCACTACTTATACTTACTGAAGATTCTGTGGCCTTTTGTGCCACCAGAGAACTGATGGCATCATTTGGAGTTGGATTTATGATTTTACCCAAAATTTGCGTGCTTTGCCAAGAAGGTGAGATCTCATTGGCTGCTATAACATGAACCTTTTGAAATTTGCAGCATGGCTAGTTGCTACAGTTATTTTTAGCTCCCGCAATGAATTGATTGTCTGATCACACAATCAAACAGTTGTGCTCCTGATGTGCCATTTCCTGATAGATAGATGGTCCAAATTTGATAACAGGCTCAATGCCAGGGATTTGAGGCTTGTGTGCCTCTCAAATCCTGGGCTATTTGCTAGTCAAAAGGGGGTATTTTGCCCTGGAAAGTGCTTTGTGGGGGTTTTCACGCTGCATGTTTAATCAACTCTAAGGAGGCCAGCTGACTGTCCAGGGCAATCTGGGCCCTGACATCATCCCCTACCATAGTCAAGCTTGCAGAGCACAACTCTTTACTCCAAGTCTTATATTCCTTTAGTAGGATGGCAGCATTCTCCAGGTTGGATTCAGGTTCCCAAGTATTTTCTTCATGGGGGCATCCTTTCCATTTGACCAGGAAGTGAGGTTTTTGGTATTGGAGTTTGTGTCCCAGGATGGCTTCAACTTTGCGTTCCATGAAGCTTCCTATTTTGATAGGCAGGGGAGCTGTTCTCACTATCTGGTGCGGGAGAGAAGGCCCTTTCTTTTTCAATAACAGGGAGCAGTGGAATGAGTTGTGAATCTTCCATCCAGGGGGCAGTTCTAGTTGGTATGCTACAGTACCAATGTGTTGTAAGACTTTGTTAGGACCTGTTTGTTGGGGGTTCAAGCTAGCGCAAGGGGCAGTGGTCTTGATGTTCTTAGTGCTGAGATACACAAGGTCTCCTACTTTAATTGGGGGCCAGTGCTTTGTTTCTTGCCAGAAAAATCCTTGTATACTTGTACTGCTCTTCTCAGGTTCTTGGTGCATTCTTCTTGGCACGTGTGGATGTTGCTAACACAGTCTTGTCCTTTGGGGTTGTTGGCTTCCTCTGTGGGGGGCATCCCATGTGGGGTTAAACCCGTAGTTGGCTTTGAAGGGGGACATACCAGTGGAGCTGTGGTCTTGGTTGTTGTACGCAAACTGAGCCATTGGTAAGTGGGTTATCCAATTGTTCTGTTCCGAGTTAACATAGCATTGTAAGTACTGTTTGAGGACCTGGTTCACTCTCTTGGTCTGTCTGTTGCTCTGGGGGTGGTATGCAGTAGACAACAATCTTTTTATTCCCAAGTCCTTTAGAATTTGGGCCCAAAACTTAGAGGTGAATTGTGGGCCTCTGTCCAAGACCACTTCTTGTGGGAGTCCATGGTTCATGAATACTTGGTTACAGAATAGAGTGGTGGTTTCCTTTGTGGTTACTTTGGTTGTTGTTGGAATGAAGTGAGCCATCTTGGTGAAGCAATTGACAATTACAAGGATGGCGTTGAATCCTTTTGAATTGGGTAGCTCCACAATGTAGTCCATGTAAACTGACTTCCAAGGGCCTTCTGCAATCTGAAGGGGTTGTAGTAATCCTTCTGGCTTTCCTTGCTTAGGTTTGGTATGTCTGCATGTCTCACAACCACTGAGGTATCCTTCAATCTCTGGCTTCATCCTGGGCCACATGTATGTTCTCTGAATCCCTTTGAGAGTTTTTGTACATCCAGGGTGTCCTGACATGGGGGAGCCATGGTATTCCTTTAGTATCTCTAAGCGCATTGGGCCTTCTGGTACATAGGTGCGTCCATGTAGCTGCAGGGTGTTTCCATGTAGGGAGGAATCATTTTGGTAGTATTTACTATTGATATCTTTCTTTAAGTCTTCCATTATGGAGATGCAGTGCTGGTCTACGATCTGAGCTAGTTAGATTTCTTCTCTTCTACTGGCTAGCCCCAGGAATAGGAGCATTGGCTCAATCATGTTTGGGGACAGAAAAGATTCAGTGTTGAATTCTTCAATCTCTTTGGCACTAGGAAAAAGGTCAACTCTTTGGCTTAAGGAATCTGGTACAATGTTGATCTTGCTAGGCTTGTAGCTGATTGATAAGTTGTAATCTGCTAGGAATAAGGCCCATCTAGCTTGTCGCTAATTCCGTTGTTGTGGTTTGAAGAAGTATGTCAGGTTCTTGTGATTGGTCATGATTCTCACAGGGTGGTTGGCGTCACACAATTATCTTCTCCGATGTTTCAAGGACTGGATGATAGCAAGCTTTTCTTTGTAGATGGGGTAGTTCAACTCAGGCGGAGTGAACTTCCCTGAGTAGTAAGCTATAGGGTGCAGCTTATTATCATGCCCCTCCTGAAGCAACACCCCCTAATGCAAAGTCAGAGGCGTCTGTTTCCACAATGAAGGGCTTGTTGTAAACCGGCATTGCCAAGACGGGGGCAGAAACAAAGGCGTTCTTTAGCAACTCAAAGGCTGACTTGGCGGTATCATCCCACACAAAAGGGTGTTTCTCAGAGGTGAGGCGGGTCAAGGGCAAGCAGATTGAAGAAAAATTTTGGACAAATTCATGGCAGAAGTTTGCCAGGCCCAGGAAACTTCTTACCTCCTTGTGGTTCTTAGGTTCAGGCCATGATGTCACAGCCTCTATTTTATCAGGCGTCATTGCAAAACCTCCTTTCAGTACATTGTACCCCAGGAACTCTATTTCTTCTTAGAAAAACTCACATTTCTGGAGCTTAACAAAGAGTCCATGTTCCTTGAAGAGTTGTAGCACAGCTTGAAGGTGTTCAACATGTTCCTCAGGTGTGTGACTGTAAATGAGGATGTCATCTAATTAGGCTACGCAACACTGGTCCTTGAGTCCTCCCAAGACCACATCCACCATAGTTTGAAAGGTAATGGGCGCGTTGCACAGCCCAAACAGCATAACCAAGTATTCAAAAAGACCTTGCCTAGTCTTGAAGGCAGTTTTCCATTTGTTGCCAGGCCTGATCCAGATCTGGTTAAAGGCATCCCTCAAATCAACCTTTGAGAAAACGTTGGCTCCTGAAAGCTGGTCTGAGAGGTCTTCAGCATTGGGTATGGGGTATCTTTTCTTCACTGTGATGCTGTTTAGGTCTTGGTAATTGACACAAGTACGTAAGTTGCCACCCTTCTTTTTAACAAACAATAGAGGGGACAAACAAGGAGATTTGGAGACATGTATATATCCCTTCTTCAACATCTTGTCCAAGTACTCTCTTAAGGCGGCTTGTTCCTTCATGTTAAAACTATAGATGGGTCCATGCTTAGGTTGGGTTCCAGGGATGAGGTCAATGGCGTGGTCAAACTGGCTATGTTTTGGCAAGGCGGTGGCTTCTTCTTTGGAGAAGACAGACTTCCAAGGCTTCAAACATTTTGGGATCTTGGCCTTACAGGGTTCCATGGTGATGTTGCTTAACTCAGGGGTCTGCTGGAGGTTCAGGCAGGGGACCTCTAAGGTTTGGCTCTCATGCTTGACAGTCACTTGATGGTTCTTATAGTCCAAGTTCAATTGGTGGTCAACCCGCCATTTGAAACCTATCACTACAGGTTTGGGAAGCTTCTCCATGACGTGGAATCTGGTGGGCAGCAATCTCTTGTTTAACTTCAGGGAGACAAACTCTTCACATTTGTGGGACAGGTCTGTTGTCTTGTTACCCAAGGTTACCAGTCAGGAATTTCCCTAGATTGGTACACCAAGTTTCTCAGCTAGGCTACGTTCCATGTAGTTGAGGGTTGCCCCACTGTCTAGGAGAGCTACAGTGTTCACCTCATGGTCATTATAACATAAGGTAGTGTCAATGATAGGATAAGATTGTGAAGTGTTATTTATTGCTGAGATGGTTGCTCCTTGGGTTCCATTGGAGCAGCTAGTGCAGTCCTTGGATAAATGGCCACTCTGGTGGCAATAGAAGCATAGTCCACTTCTGACGTGGCGTTGGTACTCTTCAGGGGTCATGTTCAAGAGGGGCCTACTTGTACCAGGGGCTTGATTGTTCCGGGGCTGGCCAGCGTGGTACCCTTGTGGTTAGCTGAAGTCCATGCCTCTGGCAATAGCCAGGAGCTTGTCTTTGGGAAGGCCACATTGGTGGTGTCTCATTAGGCTGACATGGTGTGGGTTCAGGCCATTTCTGAAATGCAAGCCTGATATGTTGTCAGGAATCTCAGCTGCATCTGCAAGGCGTAGGAATTGTTATATATAGGTCTCCAGGTTGTCTCTTCCCTGGGTCAGGCGGATGAGCCCCATGTAGGCTTGGGTCTTGGCCACAGCAGGGGTAGTTGCAGAGTTCATTCTCTCCAGGAATTGATTGTAGGAGAGTATGAGGTCTGGGTCTTCCTCAAGGCAGGTCAAGAAGGTTTCTCTAGCATCATCCTTCAGTTAGGCAGCCACCATCATAACCTTCTGGGTGTTGTCTCTGAAGCTCTCAGGGTGGGCGCGGAACAAGGCGTTTATCATGATCATTCCTTTTCTGAAACCAGCCAAGTCCAATTTTGGCAGGTCAGGAAAGGTTGTGGGGGCAGCAGTATTCTGGTTTGAGGTGGAGATGATCACAGTCTGGACCTGGGATGGCTTGGTAACAATTTCTTCTTGGCATTTATTTGTTTCTTGTTTCTTGGTCAAATACTGTCTTAGGTAGTAAGCTGAGGTTATAAATAAAAGCATACAAGATGCCCCTATAATCAAAGAAGAATAGGGGCCCAGGGTTACTAGTTTAGATATGGTTGACATACTGTCACATCCCATACCAGAGTCTGGCTGGACTCCCACTGGGGAGGCAGGCCAGGTCTGGAAGGCCATGTACACAATAGGCGCTATGTGAACCAGGTAGTTTAGAGCAGTGGCTAGGGGGCGCCAACTCCCAGTATGGGGCACAACTTGGCTGTCCAGCCCCAATACTGTGATATAAACAAACCCCACCTTGCTAAAGTCCTGGGTGGGAGGCGTGTTGGGGAGAGGAGGGGCAGTTGGAATATCCTTCATTGCTGGTGGCAGATCCAGGTGATGGGGATGGAAATACTCCAGGTCAAGGGCACAAGGCGGTTTGACAAGGACAAAAGGAGTATGGCCGGGGGGATATGGGTATGCAAGTTTGTATTGAGTTGTGGATTCACAAATGGATGCAAAGAAAATAATTAAATTTGAGCAAAAATAGACAATTCCTGCAATAAAATAATAATTTCTAGGCATAAACTTGCTTTATTAAGATTTCAACAGTGAGGAGGGCTTCTCCCCCTCACTACTTATACTTACTAAAGATTCTGTGGCCTTTTGTGTCACCAGAGAACTGATGGCATCATTTGGAGTTGGATTTATGATTTTATCCAAAATTTGCGTGCTTGGCCAAGAGGATGAGATCTCATTGGCTGCTATAACATGAACCTTTTGAAACTTGCAGCATGGCTAGTTGCTACTGTTATTTTTTAGCTCCCGCAATGAATTGATTGTCCAATTGCACAATCAAACGGTTGCACTCCCAATGTGCCATTTCCTGATAGGTAGGTGGCCCAAATTTGATAACAGGCTCAATGCCAGGGATTTGAGGCTTGTGTGCCTCTCAAATTCCGGGCCATTTGCTAGTAAAAAGGGGGGTATTTTGCCCTGAAAGTGCTTTGTGGGGTTTTCACACTGCATGTTTAATCAACTCTAAGGAGGCCAGCTGACTGTCCAGGGCAATCTGGGCCCTGACATAAATCATCAAATTTCAATCCAACTGGATTAGATGATGATTTAAATCACCCTAGCAATGCCATCCAATCAGAGTCAAAGTCGGAAATTGCTGCAAAAATCTCCAACTCACTGGATTCATCTTGCAAAATTTCTCCTGCAGCCAATCAAATCCGCGCCTTGGGTCAGGTGGCCCTGAATTCTAAACTCCTCCCTTAAATTAAAACAGGGGACGGAAAGTCCCCTGTCTTGCTCATTTTTACAAAATAAAGTTTGGGGTTTTACTTTAGAATTTTAAGGGTTTTGAGTCCCTTCTTTGGCCCCTTTTTCTTCCTAAGATTGTTAGTAGAAATTCCACTTTCCTTACCTTATTCCTTTATTTCCGGGCCTCTCCGCGTCTTCCTGGAGCCCCCTATATGTCGCCAGTATCAACTTTAAAGCTTTTTACTTTTGCTTTAAAACATAATCATTTGAACTTAAAGTTTAGTAGTTTATTTAGTATAATTACCTACTTGAATTTTGATTTTGTTTTTATTTTGCTCTTGCTTCTTCCTGAGCTTCATATATGCTCTAAAGCTTCAAAACTCTGTCTTTGAAGTCCCTCTTGGCATGGTTGCCGTTCTCTGTGTCCTGTTTGTCTCTTAGAACCATCCTACTTGACTTTAGCCTCCTCTTGGTTTTTAATTCAAGCCCCCAAGAATAAGAAGAAGTTAAAAAAATCATTGTTCCTGCTGGTGTAAGTATTTGGTTAAGCAAAATGTTGGTGCCATTTGCCAAGTTTGTGGTGTTCACCTTGGCAACAGCCTTGGTGTTGATCTGGTGCACCACCCCTGACCTCTGGGGCGCATCTCACATTCATTCCATCATGTGGGTGCTAACCCTGATCAATTCCTACACGTATTTGGTGACCTCCCTGGCCAAGCTTAAGATATCTTCACCACTAGTGAGAAGGTTGTAAGAAGCCTCACCTGTGACAACCTTGACCTCATGGCTCCTGACCTAACTCCCTCAGTGTCACCAGTCCCGCCTTCCCCATTACCCCTCTCCTCTGAGGTCCCAGTTGTACTGGCCCCAGGAGGAGACAAGGTTGGTCCAGAGTCTACCCCTAAGCGCGCTCCCTGGTTGCTCAGCAGGATGATTCTGATGGGCTTGGACTCCTACTTTCCCCATCTATCCGCTGTGTTCTCCTTGTGGGCGCCACTTCAAGTGGCCATCCCAGTTCTTCACTGGATGGTGTCCTGGTGGATTCTTCCTCCAGGATGGGAGTCAAACTTAGTTAGTTTATCCCCCTCTCTCACAATGGCCTGAGAAGGGGGTATTTTGACCCCAGGATAGCTTTCATATATGGGGAATGTCTTTATTGAGAGTAGGTCAAACTATCTGAAAACAAGTTTTCAGAGGGAAAATAGGGGGACTATAGCCCAACTGGGGGAGACAAACTTGGATCTGATTGGCTGGCTGGAAATATTTTCACCTCTTGGTTGGGAACTTCTGCCAAAGCGTCAATGATGTCATAATTTGATATTTTTGGGCAACTGGCCAGTTGACTGCCAAGCGCCACTGAGTAGTGATATCTTGTAATATTCAACACATAATTATTCAGAGAAAAATTCAGTGAGATGCAGGTTAATTCCTTCATCATTAAAAAGGGCAGCTTTAACCCATTTTTTGTCAATGACTAGATTTAAATCATTGAATGCTTTCAAGGGTTTTGCTGCTTTCCTTTTCCCATTCTTTTTCTTCGGGTGATCTATGCCAGGCAAAAATGACACTACCATGACACATTTTATACTATATTATTTGATTCTTCCAGATCATTCTCAGATGTTCTTGGGTCTTCATCTGGGGGCTTATTCTGTGAGTCTGAGACATCAGCTGATTGTATGATATCATATTCCTTTGGGAACCTTTGAGCTTCAAGCTTTGCTTCCATTTATTGTCTAAGAATAGCTCAAATCAAGGCTCCTTCTCTGTGGCCTCAAGTTGAGCGTAAGAATGTCCAAATCCAATCAGTAGCAGCTGATAGACACAAGTGTTTGTCTGTGTGGTGTTAATTGTCATCTTTGTAGGGCCAATACCTAATCTCAATTCCTTTTTGGGACATATCAATGAGTTTTCTGGTTCAAATATTCAACTCTGCATAACTTCTGAACTAGTTTACCCAGAGAGGCCATCAAGGTGTTGTTTTGATAGTGTCAAGGGCCTGGATGTACAGGCATTCTGGCTACTGCCAACCTACCCAACATCCAGCCATCACCCAATTTAGTCCCTTTCCAATATACCGTTTGACATACCAAGAATTGTAACCAAGCAATATCACCTGACCGTCTAAGTATCCAGTGGCTCAAACCCATCTAGCACATGACCAACCCCTGGGTTTGATCCAACTTAATCCCCGCCACAGTCAAAACTATATAAGCCTAAAGTATTATCCAATAAAACTTACTTCTCTTCTTCCTTAAATTCTATATTTGAAGCTTCCCCAAAAGGCGCTCCTTATCACTGGTAGCAGCTGCGGTTTTTTGACCACACCCATGAGAGAGAAAATGACTGACCAAAACCCACCCACCTTTGCTCATGTACTCAACCAGGCCACATCCCAGGAGACCTGAAAAACTTACTTCTGTGCCCACAACATTGACAAATATATACCTAGTGGATACACTGTATTCAAAGGTCTGGTCATGCCCAAAGCATGCGCCAAGATTATTCAATACAGTTGCTCTTTTTAACCAAACACAAATGCAATACCACCTATCACAGGTGAAGTTACCAACACCAAATACATTGATATCAACAAATTCTTTGGTAAAAACAAAGAAAACATCATCAACTGGATAGACCACTCAGCCGCTAAACTCCGTGCCAGCCGCATTCCCCACAAAAAATGGGTCCAAGAAGCCAGCAAGCGCCTGTACAAGGCTGCAGCTAACTGGTTTGCCACCTGGGTTGACTCACAAACTGACGACCAGCTTGAAAACTGGGAAGAGTTCAAAGCAGACATCACCCACAATTTCCGCATCACCAAATCCCTCCAAGACATAGCAATACAGCTCAGTGATCTTCTTCAGAAGACCACTATTGCAGCTTACACCAATAATTTGAGGAGATATGCTGCAAGATACAAAATTCAGCACAAGCTGACAACATACACACCAGAGCATCATTCATCAACAGAATGAAACCCTCTGTCACTGCCCTCATCCACCCAGAGGATAACACCACCATGCCCGCGCTCATTGCAGAAGCCAAGCATGCAAAAAACGCACAAACATGGAATATGCCGCACGTAATGGCACTTGCTCCTCAAACAGCAATAGCAGAGAAAACTCCAATGGCAAAAAATGCCAAACCACCAATCATAGCAACACCAACCCCAATTGCAACAATGGCAATTGCAGCCAAAGCGCAAACCACTTCCCTCCCAAAACAGAGGACACTGCCAAAGTAAACAATGCTGAAACAGCAACCCGCTAAAATCTGATCCCACATTCTCTGACCTAAAAGGTCTCAAAAAAGAGGAACAGGGAAAAGAGGAGGGGGAACAGGCTTAAGTGCCCCTGTCTCCCCCAACTTGACAAGAAATTGTACCAAGGCACAAACTTTGCTACTCGTATTTCCCGTGTCCTGCAATCCTCCATTTTTATGAACTTAAAAATTAAAGATTGCTTGCAAATTCTTGTCTACCCATGCACCTAAAAATCACATACACATAAAATTTTATTTGAATCTGGTTCACAACACATTATGGTTAGCAAACCTTTTGTAATCAAGTACAAAATACCAGTTGTCAAATCCAACTTCAAATACGCCAGAATGGCAGATAAATCAAAGGTTTGACTCAAAGGCAAAACAACTCTCTTCATAATTGACCTTCAAGGTATACAAACGTCCATCAAAGGACTTGTCATGAACAACATAACTACGACATTGTAACAGGCATGGACTGGTTCACCTGAGTGAACCTCAGCGTATGTTGGAAAACAAAGACCATGACCATCAAACACAACAGAGTCAACTTCAACATTCTCAAAGAACCCAATGACCTCATTCTAAGAGACACAGTATTTGTCCAGGTCATAAACCAAGATGACTCAGAACATCTAACCAAATATAGTACCCTCCACATAATGAGGTACACTGAGTTCAATAACATACAAACACAAAAGATCCAACGCCCAGAACTTGCGGCACTCCTAAATAAATATGCTCATGTATTCAAAGAGGAACTCACCAAGCTACCCCCCCCCCCAAATGAGAGGTCAAACATGGCATTGACCTATGTAAAGTCATGCCTAAACCTGCACCCCTCTACAGACTCTCTCCCATGGAGACACAAACCCTCAAAACACATTGAGGACAACTTAGCTAAAGGCTTCATCTGCCCGTCTGAATTCCCATGGGGGGCAGCAGTGTTCTTTGTAAAGAAAAAGGAAGGCACTCTATGTCTAGTAACTGACTATAGAGCTCTCAATGCAAGCACAGTAAAGAATAAATACCCTCTTCCACTCATAGAGGATCTGTTTGAAAGACTCTCAGGTGCCAAAAATTTTCTCTAAAATTGACCTCACCTCAGGTTACAACCAAGTTGAAGTAAAGGAAAAGGACATACCAAAGACTGCGTTCTGTACACAATTTGGATCCTTTGAATGTAGAGTAATGAACTTTGGGATGACCAACGCTCCCGCGACGTTTGTTGCCATGATGAACCAAGCACTAAATGGTCTCTCAAATACATTATGCTACCTTGCTGATATCATCATATTCTCAAAAATCAAAGAGGAACACCTCACGCATGTCCGCAAGACACTCAATTGACTTGCAAAGCACAAACTTTACGCAAAACCAAGTAAGTGCCAATTTATGGAAAAAGGAGCTCCTGTTCTTGGGCTGCATTGTCTCTGACAGTGGCATCAAAGCAGATCCAGACAAAATTAAGCCATAAATAACATGCAACACCCCACCTCTGTTAAACAATTTAGATGCTTTCTTGGTATGGTAACTTAGCTAAGAAAATACATCAAAGACTGTGGAAAGCTCACCGCACCAATCAATGACTTAACCAAGGGTAATGCCAAAAAGAAATTCATCTGGACTCCATAATGTGACAAGAATTTCCATTTATTAAAATAAGCTTTGATTGAAGCACCAATCTTGCAATACCCTAACAATAACAGGTGCTACAAGCTTGAGTCAGATGCCAGTGACACCGCCATTGGCGCAGTCCTGCGCATCTGCCAGCCAGGGCAGCAAGACTTCCTGCCAGTATGTTACAAAAGCAGAAAACTAACTAATACTGAGCAGAGATACCCAATACACAATAAGGAATTGCTAGCAATATACCACGCTTGCAAGAAATGAAGATGTTACTTAGAAGGACATTTAAACGTCCGAGTACTAACTGACCATAAATCCTTAATATATTTCAAAACTCAGAATGCACTTGCACGGCAGCAAGCCAAATGGATGTCCTTGCTGGAAAAGCTTAACCTGGACATCCAGTACAAAAGGGGGGCAGAGCTGGTCACATCTGAGGCTCTCTCTAGACTATGTCAGCCTAGAGAGGATCACCCTGACCACCTGGACCCTGACTGGCCAAACCTGTACAACACTGAGTATGAAACCAAAGGAAAAGACCCCTCAACACATCAACTGACCCTCAATGCATTAGTGAGAAACAAAAGGTATTTCCACATATCAAATGACACAGTATACCAAATTATCAATGACAAGCAGGTCCCGTACATTCCACTTGCACAAAGAGTTGATACCATACTAAGACATCACCGCCTAATAGGCCACACAAAGGCTAACAACCTATACCTCACACTAAAAGAGATAGTATGGTGGCCCAACCTCAAACAGGACATAGTGGATGTTCTGAAAAAGTGCACAGTGTGCAAGAAATACACCAGTACAAAGGCTCCTCAGCCAACAGTCAATCCAGTACCAGACCCTGAACCATTTAAGGTTTGGGGGCTAAACGTAGTGGGGCCCTTCCAAGAAACAAAGACAAATCAACATTTCTTAATTGTAGCTATCAACTTCGTGTGACCGTACTACAGTCACTGCTGAGTATCTAGACAAATAAATGCTCTAAAATATAAAGATATTCTGTTTTTGCTGTTTATTGCATATAGATAGGTTTGGTTGGAATTCTTAAGGTAAATTTTCCTAGAAACTGGATATCTATGTTTAATAAAAGAACAGAATGTGGATGATCAGTTAGGTTAGGCTAACTAGAAAAATTGAGGCAAGATTGGCCAAATCAATCTTGGAGACTAGGCATCTCAAAAATGGTTTAATTAATTGGGAAGATTAATTAATAAACACAAGCCAATATAATTAAGGAGGATTTAATTATATTAGTTAATTGTCTTGACTGTGTCAAGAGGTATGGTTAAGGATAACCATGGGAAACCCCCAGAATTTGGGTTAAAAGCGCCGCATTGGCGGATTTATTGGGTTAGAAGCGCTGCCTAATGAATTTGAGAAGTTCCAAGGCGCCACTATCAAATTTTCTCAGGCGCTGCCTGGGGAAATTGCTAGGCGCCACAGTGGCGCCTGGTTTGAGTTTTGGAGCAGTTTAATGAGTTTTAAGGCAAAAAATCATTAAATGCAAAAATAACCAAATAAAGGCAAGGATGCCTAGGAATTCAGGTTTGATCAGCTGGTTCCCAGTTGGAACACTGATAGCTGAGTTTGGGATGTGCAATCCACAGGGTTTTGGCGCTGGGAGCTGGGAAAGCTCCATGCCAAATTGGCACATTAGGTTGAATGGAGTCAGGTGACTTCTGCCCATTGTGGGTCAATTCTCATAGGTTGAGAATTGTTGGTGATCTTTTAGGTAAAGATCTATGTTGGATGACTTGAATGTCATAGACCATGTGACGCAAATCATTGGTTGATTCAGGAACCAGAGGGGTTTTCAGCTGTGTATGCCCTGAATGGTATATAAGCAAAAACAGTTAAACATTAATAAAAGAAATATTCATTATCAGTTTTGACGCTTTCCCCTCACCTATTTTTCAATTATCATGTCTTCTTTGTTAGAATTTAAGAGAGCCAAATTTGGAGTACTTTGTGTAGAGACTGCTGCTGCAAGGAAGGAGGTTCCTACAAGTTCATTGGAAGAAGCTTGGGCCATCCTGGAGGTCACAAAGACTGTTCCTTCAGAGTCTTTGGTGGAAGTAAAGGCTTCATTCAAAGAGCTATATTCCAATTATTTTGCAAAGGAGGGGACTTCTGCCCAAGGAAACAGAATCTATGCTTGGGATGCTTTGAATTTATTAGTAGGATGGGATGAAATCTTACAACAAGTAAAAGAAATAGCAAACTGTTAAATTGAGGCGTTGAGAGCAAGAGAGGAAAAAAGCGTTGAAATCATGGCTCGTTGGCGGGATGACAACAAAGTGTTGTCCCAGAAAATTGCCTCCCTGGAGGCAAAGCTCCTCGAAGCTTTGTCACAGGAAGGTAATGGCAATAAGAGTCAAGAGCAGGATAATGGTGGGATAGACTGGTTAGGCCAGGATCTGCCACACTTTGCCACACGCTGGCCCATCTACTGGGCAACAAAGGACCACAAAGCAGAAACCATCAACTGTTTCATTAACAAAGCAATCATAGCTGACTATGGCACTCCAGACTACATCATAACTGATGGAGCAACAGAGTTATCAGGTCACATAGTTAATGACAACTTGAAATACAAAAACATTAAACACTCCACAACCTCTCCATACAGGCCACAGGCCAACGGGAGAGTGGAACGCCTAAACGGCAGCCTTATCAGGACCCTAGAGAAAATAATGGATGTCAAAGCCAAAGACACATGGTCACTATACGTAAAACATGCATTATTAGTATCCTGAGTCCGCACCAACCAAGGAACAGGTTATTCACCATTTGAGCTAACCTACGGGTACAAACAGGAAATAATCACCCGCAACAAACAGCCTTACATAAAGATCCCCCCGGGGAAACCTCCTATAGTAGAGCAAGCACCAAACCTACAAAACATCCGCCTCAAAGCAAAAATAGCTGAAATGAAGAGGCTCAAGACACAAAAGGTAACCTCCACAGAGGAACCACTTCCCATCAACTCCCCTGTCTGTATTCTAGCTGGCAACAGAAAGAAACTAGACTTAGTACACAGGGGACCAGGAAGAGTCATCAAATACAGATCAGAACACAACACGTACCTAGTAAAATTCCAAAGTGCCAAAAACCCAATTATCAAGAAATACCATAGAACCTGTCTCCGCCTCAGTAAAGGAGAGCACTTGACTAGACTGGTCCCAACTAGCAAACAGCTCCAGGAGCATCAGGCGGCAGCTATTAAGACAAAGCCCCCTCCTGATGCACCAGAGTAACCCCTTATGGGGGGTGTCAAGGGCCTGGATGTACAGGCATTCTGGCTACTGCCAACCTACCCAACATCCAGCCATTGCCTGATTTAGTCCCTTTCCAATATACTGTTTGACATACCAAAAATGGTAACCAAGCAATATCACCTGACCGTCCAAGTATCCAGTGGCTCAAACCCATCTAGCACATGACCAACCCCTGGGTTTGATCCAACTAAATCCCTGCCACAGTCAAGACTATATAAGCCTAAAGTATTATCCAATAAAACTTACTTCTCTTCTTCCTTAAATTCCATATTTGAAGCTTTCCCAAAAGGCACTCCTTATCAATAGCAAAGATCTGCTCTATCAGCCCAGGTAGTTAAAACGCAACTTTTAGAGATATTGATGTCATGGAGGCCCATGACATGAGGGTTCATATAGTACTCCCACACCAGACTTTAATCCTAATAATCAGGAATCTAAGGGCCAAGAAATAAGGATTTGGGCAGGTGGGTTGCCCAGGTTTTGGGGGAGTCAAAATGTCACTGGGTCAGGACAGGCTTTCATTGGCTGGTTCAAGTAAAAGGGTAGTATAGCCCTTCTGTTCTAGAGTGGCATCCTTGGGGGTGGTCTGGTAGTTGGTATCGTCTTCATGGGTGGAGGTTTCATTGACTGCTTGGGCTGACTTGAGGCTTATCAGGCCAATGGCTGGGGCCTCCACCTCTACATTAGGCCAGTGACTGCATAGCTCTGTCAAGGCAACATCTGGGCATTTGCAGGTTTTTTTGCAGCTGTGGGCATCAGTGAATTGAATCAAGGAGGATTCAATCCTCAAAAAATGCGGGAGGGCAGGCACCTGAACCTTAGAGCTGGCAGCCCGAGTTGACCAGGGTTCAAATCCTGTTTCAAACATTGGGTTTCAGAAGAGGAAAAATGACATTCCTCACAGTTATGCCTGCATCCTCTAGCAATCCGGTGCAAGAGGCATGGATTCCTGACAGGCTGGCTTGATTTCGTTCATCCTTACAGCTGTGAAAACTACTGCATAAATTTAATAAATCCTAAAAAGGAAATTGTTGAAAGATACTACATTTCAATAGGATGGGGAATTTTTTCAGCCTAATAATCATATTACACATGTTTACATATTGTTGTAAAGAGATAAATTATTAACAGAGTGGATAATTTAGCCATTTGATAATCCTACACCCCTGCAGACTTGTAAAAATTTTGGTTGACACTCTGAGGATAAAGTCTTAATGATTGAACTTTATTAAGACTAAAAATAGCTTTTTTCAAACTATCGCTTGGCAGATTTTTTATTGCGATGCAGCCATTCCTAATCTGTTTGGACTGCTAGACTTAAATAGCTTGCATTGGCAGGAAATTGTCTCATAGCTTGCTGGACCTTTGGCTCATTTCCCATACGAGGATTTTTAGATTGTCGTGGGTCTATTTTCTACAGGATTTTATTTAGGCTCTAGCATTGCACTACCCTGTTAACTTTTCTAGAAGGCCAATATAATGAGTAAAATAACGGCTTCTTTTGATAGCTCTCTGAAGCGCAAGATTGAAGTTGTAACTGATGATGAAGACCTACTTCAGATTACGCCCTTGGGTGCAGGAAATGAAGTTGGACGATCCTGCATCGTTTTGAAATTTAAAGGCAAGACAGTCATGGTAAGTGCCTACACTTATGCTTTTCAACCACTCTTGAAACGCATTTTTCCTTTCCCCCACTTTTAAAATAATAAAGATCACTGTGCAAATATGCCTTTTCTTTTTCAACTTTGACAATGTTCTTAGTTTAACCTCTGTGAAAAATCTATTTTTGTCCAGTCGAGATCCTACAATTCAGTTAGCCGAAAAATTTCTGACATTTGTTTTGTTGGATTTATAGCTTGATGCGGGGATTCACCCTGCTCACGAAGGGATCGCGGGACTCCCCTTTTATGATAGCATCAATCCCAAGGATATCGACCTTGTATTGATCAGCCAGTAAGCTTTGTACGCAGTCCATTTACTGAGTTTATTAGTTTCCATCTTGACCATGCCGCTTCACTACCTTATTTTATGGAAAAGGTATTTAGTGTTTCATGTACTGCAGTCGTAGCTAGCAATAATTCTCAAGAATGAAATACTTCAACGTTAGCTTCATTTTTGCCTCGTATATGAAGCTACATTGTCTGTCTAAGCCGATAAGCAGATTATATCACTTGTGGTTGATATTTAATCTTGCAACTAAAAATCGCAGATTTACTTTTTAATTAATCTGCCGGCTATTTCAAACTCCTAAAAAAGATGCTGCTTTAGACTACATACCAAGGTCCTGTATATATGACCCATCCAACTAAGGCCATTTACAAATGGTTTCTCACGGATTATGTTCGAGTTAGGTGGGTTTTCATTTTAAAACATTAGTTTATACAAAATAATAACTTGGCTTTTGTATTAACTTATTAACAGCACTGCCTCCGTTGATGATATGTTATTTGATGAACAGGATCTCCTTAAAAGCTACGAGAAGATTAGCGTCGTAGACTATAGACAGGAAGTTGAAGTAGATGGAATCAAGTTTACTCCTTTTAATGCAGGGCATGTGCTTGGTGCAGCAATGTTTTTAATTGAAATTGCTGGAATCAAAGTTCTCTACACTGGCGACTATTCAAGAGAAGAAGATCGTCATCTAATGGCAGCCGAAAGGCCTCCCAACGTCACCCCTGAAGTCTTGATTTGTGAAGCAACTTATGGCAACCAGATTCATGAGCCCCGTTTGGATCGGGAAGCTCGTTTCACTTCCCGGGTACAAGCTATTGTACAGCGGGGTGGGCGATGTTTGATACCAGTGTTCGCACTAGGGCGAGCACAAGAACTTCTCCTCATCTTGGATGAATATTGGCAAGCGCACCCTGAGCTTGACCAGGTGCCAATTTACTTTGCTTCTTCACTTGCCAAAAAATGCATGGCGGTGTATCAAACCTACATCAACATGATGAACTCACATATTCGCCAGCAATTTTCAGTTTCCAACCCGTTCATTTTCAAGCACATTTCCAACCTAAGGCATGTCACTAACTTTGATGACAGTGGACCTTGTGTCATGGTGGCCAGTCCTGGTATGCTACAGAATGGGCTTTCGCGCGAATTGTTTGAGCGGTGGTGCCCCAATCCACTTAATGGACTTGTGCTTTGTGGTTACAGCGTTGAAGGCACGTTGGCGCGCTCTATCTTGTCTTCTCCAGAGACCGTCCCCAGTTTACGAGGCACTAGGCTTATGTTGCGTATGTCTGTAGATTATGTGTCGTTCTCGGCACATGTTGATTTTGCCCAGAATGCTGAATTCATCGATCAAGTAGCATCACCCAACCTTGTGCTTGTACATGGGGAGCCTATCCCTATGGGGCGGCTTCGTGCTGCTCTTAGCCAAAAATACTTAAACCCCAATGACCCTGCATCTACCGAGCAAGATTCTCAGCCCCGCCGCAGACGCATGGCGATCTTCACCCCTCGTAACACCGAAACGGTGCGTCTACACTTTCGCTCTGAAAAGTTGGCCAAGACAGTTGGCCGCTTAGCAGAAAAGGCTCCACAGCAGGGTAACATTCTTTCTGGGGTGCTAGTTGGGCGTGATTTTCAATATCGACTAATGGATCCTGCTGATCTTAATGACCTCGCTGGCCTACCAACTGCTTCCTTCCATCAGCGCCAAAAGGTTGTGTTTCGTGCCAAATTCTCTTTATTAGTCTCCACACTTACTTGCATGTTTGGCACAAGGACAACCTGCTATGAAGAAAAAAGTTTAATTGTTATGGGAGTTGTCACCATATACAACCACACTGACGAGCCCCAGCCTTACGTCTTGCTTGAATGGGAAGGTAATGAGGCAAATGATATGGTTGCAGATGGGGTACTTGCTGCTATTCTTACCGTTGCAACCTCACCTGCTTCCATCAAGCTCACCAAAAGTGCACATTCTCATACCCACTCTCCCCCCAAATCTTCAGCATCACTAATAATGGATACTCTCAAGGGCCACTTTGACACTATTGCCATTGAGACTTTGCCTCCTGACAATACTGAAGTTATTCGTGGAGAATTCAATGGTCATGTTGTCTTAATTGACCCCATCACCCTTTCAATTGTTACCTTGCATACTGAAGAAGCTGATACAGCTTCCCCTGAAATGGAAGACCCTACTAAGGATGAACCTAACACCACTCAGACAGCTGAAGAAAGTTCAAGTATGCAAGCAAAATCCCCAAAGAAAACTGACTCAGATTCTGAGTCAGATTCTGAATCAAAAGCCAAAGATGATGATGATTCTGAGGAAGCAAAAAAGAAAGAAGAGTTTCTTGCCTTCCAGCAGCGCCTTAAAGGAATCCTTAAACAGATACGCTCTTCTATTTACCGAATTTAAGATGGGTATCAGACTAGCTTTCATTATAAAAGGATTCCATTATTTGCTTAAATCTTTATACCTTTTTTAAATGAGTGAGTTCAAGCAGTTGTAGGTCATTAAATAAAGCTTCACATGGAGCATTGCTTTAAAGATAAATCCATTTCCTATTAACTGTGCCACATTGTACTTTAATTTTTTCAATTTTCCCACTAATAAATTTAAAAATTGCATCATTTTTACCAAAATACATTTTATTTAATCTTTATAATATAATGGCCTACATTAAATTGAGTGTTTTATACTTATAGCTAAATTAAGTATTATTAAAAACTGGTAAATACTTTACTTCAGACACCATTACAGTAGTTTTAAAGGCTAGGGCAACAAACAAAAATACCTCAGATTTAAACAAAATGAATTCAGATTTGAACAAAATCTAAGTTGCATGAGATTCAGGATTCAAATAAATAAATATTTTGGTTAACAAATAAACTATCAAACAAAAAACAAAAATTTTCTAGCCCATTATACAAAATTATAGCAAATATCAAGCTGCGTTGTTTAAACCACAAACAAAATGAACTGACACAGCAAGTGAGATGGATGGATGCTGTTCCAGAGTATATTATAATCCAATCAGGATTCATATGAGGCACCAACAGAAGGACTAAAATGAAACAAAATTTGAGCAATCTATAAGTGAGATTCAACAAGCACAAAACAAAATGAAGTCACACAAGATGTGTAGTATGAGCAGCCTAAAATAGAAGTATAACAGTTTAACAGCCAATCAACAGCATCCAATTTAGGAACAGAGGCATTTTATTCATTTTCATAGCTCCTGATTTGTGTAAAATGGTTTTGAGAACCTTCCAAATATGGAATGATGATTACAATAAAAATAAATCATAAAATTATAAGCTTCTACTTTTAGTGATTTTATCCTTGGTTTTTTTACAATGGCTTTCAACAACAACAACATTTTTGACGGCGCCAGCAGCCAAGCCAGCTTCAATGGAGGCAAGGCTCAGAACGTGGAGGCATCCGTTTACACCCAAGCCTTTGATGCAGGTAACAAGAAAGCTGATCTGTACCTGACCCCTGTCACGGTAGGTTCCATCATGCCGGGTATTATCCGCCCAAGCAAGAAGGCTCAAAAAGCCGGAAAACCTTAATCAAAATTGACCGAGTCAATGGATTTAAATCAAATGGTCAATCAAAAATGGGTTATGGCTTCTCCAGTCTGTCAGCTGAAACTGGTTCCCCCTTTCAAATTGACATTGATAAATTGGCGTAATATGAGGGTCACCCGACATGAGCTTGTTAATCAGCATGGTTATCAGAAAATAGTCACACAAGGGTTCTTTGCAACCTGGACCAGATACTTACTTGACAATGTGGAAGGAATAGGAGCCTGGGATCCAGGCGGCATTGCTTAGTCAATTTTTCTGATATATATTGAATAACTTTCACTGTTTCAACTCTAAGAGTTGAGTCCTCCCAAAATTTTACTCAATAAAAAACATTTATCCCAAGTTCTAATTTCCTTTTTAAAAATGCATCCTGTGGTTGGGTTGTTACAATATATTCCGTACAATCTGATTCTCAACAGAATCATTTCTGGAATATGGGGTCCTGCAGTTGGAACTTTGTCGTTGGTGCCGCCCAATGTTAATTTTGCACCAACCAATTTTTCAGCTCCTCCCCTCATTCTTGAAACTGAAAATTTTGTTGCCTCCCAATGTCCAGAATTTTGTTCTGAAGATTTGTTGATGTTGTCTCAGGCCATTTATCTTGGGCTACTTTGGTTGGGATTAATTGTTCTGCTTAATTGTCATGAATGAAATTTCAATACTTGTATTGAAAACCCAAGAGTTGAGCCCCAGTTCCCAGAAGGCAGATCAAACCCTCCAGAACAGTCCAGGACCCGCCAAACTGTTAAGTCACAGGCTCAAATCGGTAAATTACTCCTCAACCCGCCGGCCTACTACGGAGGATTCCCTGAATAGTTGCCAGTCTGGTGCTGAACTGGTGCTAATGAAGACCCATACCTACAAAGGAAATGTAACCTGACTAACAGAGGTCAGGGAAGGACCTACTGCCAACCTGCCAAGAGCCAATACTGGAGCTTCGGAATCAACACTGGAAGCCCTGGAATCAAACCCTGATCCTCCAAAGACTACTCGAGTCACACAATGTGGACAGGAACCCACCCACTTGATAAATTGCATACCCAAGTTGACAAGTTACTCTGAGACCCGCCAGTCTCCCAAGGACAATTCCCCAAATGGTCATCATATTGATGCCAACCTTGAGCCACCAAAGGCCCAAACCTATGCAGAGGTTGCAGCTTGTCTTAAGGAGGTGTCGCAACATCTTTGATTACTCCCTCTCAGGGAATTAACACCCCAAGTGAATCAACAAGCAGATCACTGAGTGGTTCACTGCCCAGCCAATAAGCTGGTGGCACCATTATCAGTTAACCATCTATGACGGGGATCACTCAATCCAGGCCCTAAATGGAACACAACTTGATTAAGCCTCGTGACTCAAGAGGAACATTACTCAGATAAGCCCTGTGATTGCCATGACGTACATGGACAACATGTGGCTTATCATGATACTATATATTAACCTATATTCAATTTCAATAAAGTATCATTCTCTTCTTAATCTTCCCCTTTATTTTGTTCATTATACTTCCCAGAAGTATATACATAACAGAGGTTAAAACAAAACCTATTTTTAACTCTGCCAATGACCACCATCAACTGCCAGCATTCCGTCCAGGGAGGGTAGTGCAATTGAACTACTCAGGTGACATAGTGAACAGTGGCGGCGGAACAAAGTATTGCCACTTCTATTCACCAGAGCAGGCGCTACCTGGATCTCCTGCCCTTGAGACTCTAAGCCAAGATCCATGCCCCGCCAGTGCCTTGTCTGTGAACCTGAACCCTGCAAAAATCAAAGAAGCAAAGTCCCATGGTATAAAAACCCTGGCAGTATGGTGAAGACCACATTGTCATTTTTGATAATAAAGTTTTATGAACCTTTGGTTTGAACAAATCTTACCCTATCTAGTCTTAGTGATCTTCCATCTTAATTCTGGTCAAGTAGACTACCAGGCTGCCACCCCCTCCCAAGACCAATCTGCCAAATTGCCCCAGTCATTATACTGTCCCCTGGGAGCCCCCTTTGGACCTGTGCACTTTACTGAATACCCCCCCAACTCGGCCTATTTGGAGTATGGCTTGGAAACCATCCTCATTGCTGATCCTTTGGCAAGGACTAGAAGTACTGAATACATAAGACACAAAGGAAAGAGGGTCGAGATACCGCCCTTATTGTTCAAAGACAAGTACAACTACCTACCAGCATATTTTGTTCCCATGACTCCACCATTAACCCCAAGACCAGACCGCCCACTGGAACCTACTACCGCTGCTGAGACCACCTCTAACCAATTGTTTGGATTACTCTACATTACTTTGGCAGGATTGGTAGATTCTATGGTCCCCAACTCCGGACCCTGGTCCTTACTCGGGCAATCTGTATCTTATATTATCAAGTTAGCACCCATTCTATGGTGGGCCTTACCTGCCAGCTCGGCCGCGCCTTACCCTGAGCTGCCCAATGCCTCCACCTATGACTGGCTTCCTGACATTATGACAATATTTTAAAAACACGGTAACCTGGGCCCCAAGATGTTGTTAACACTTGGGGCAACTTGTATGCTCTTTTTTGTGATAATCACTTATTACACCCATAAGGCACTTACCTCCCTGATACTCCCATGGATGAAGAACCAAACTGCCAAAGAATTGAAAGACCCTGCACCTGGTGCAGAACCCCAGAACCCAGCCACATCACAAGTGCAAAATGTGATAGTGAACCAGACCACAACCAAGGTGGATATGCCCCAGATGGGCAAACTCATCTTAGAAGAAGCTCACCGAGCCATGCCAGTCCTCTGCCTCCACTTCCAAACCAACGCCAACGCCTACCCCAGTGACACTGAGAAAGTCTTGGGGGTGGCCGCCATGCTATTAGGAGACGCACTGGATTGGTTTGGAAAAGCCACCGCTGAAGATGTTGAATTTTGCCTTGACTATTTGAAATTTGAGGCCGAACTCATGAGCACTGGCAATGACCAAGACACCAGATACTATGCGCTGAACTCTATGTTAGAGATCCGACAAGAAAACCGCCCTATCCAAGCCTATATTGATGAGTTCCCTAAACTTAAGATGCGCACCCAACTTGAAGATAAAAAATCTGCCATTATCTTCAGAAAGGGAGTTAATTCAGCCATGAAAGACCTGTTGAAGCACCACCCGCCTACACTGAGCCTAGAGGAACTACTGCCCCTATGCAAAGGCCTGAGTCTAAACCAAGAAGGACAGAACTTGTACCCTGCCTGAGCTGGCAGGGCCATGACACCCAATTGACCTGGAATGTCCCCTGATAAGTTACAACACCACTATTGAGATGGGTTGTGCTTTTACTGCCATGATGCCGGACACCTAACCAGAGCATTCCCTAAGAAGAATACACCTCCTGTATCCTTGGCAAAAATAAACACCTCTGTGCAATCTTATAAATTCATCCAAGTGACCATAGACTGTGTGGGAATCAAGCGCCAGATTGAGGCCTTTATTGACACAGGAGCTGATGAAAGCTTCATTGACGCCAACCTGGCAAAGGAACTAGGATTAACAGCTTCCGAGCGCAGCCTACAAGTAATCATGGGAAACAGTTCCCTGGACACTGGCTACAAGTGGGAACAGAAACTTCCTTTGACAATTTGTCAGGGATCATTTCCCTGACTACTTGAATCTTATGGACACACCTTACAAAAACATTGGTACAAACCAGAACCAGAACCAATTTTTAAAGGACATCAATTCCACCACACAACACAACAGACTTCACAAGTATGAATTTAGTGTTAAAACCTCTGGAAACCGGATTCAAACCCTGGACGCTGCTAAAGAATGTATCATTAGTGTTGGATTACCACAAACAATTGAATTACCTTTTTATTATAATTCAATCCAATTTGTTTTTGCTTTCGAAAAGCTTCTCGGACGCAAAAAGGTTAATAATCAGCTGGTAAACGTCATGTTCCGCTCTACAGATGATTGGCTGTGTACAGCTTCCCGGTTGATTGCGGACCCACTCTGCCTAGCCTTAGACATGGCTCCAAACTTCTTGATATTGGATCTTCTTAACTTATACCGCTTAATTAGCTTTTTAATGCTAAACTCTTCCTTGATCCTCTGCTTAAATCAAATCAGTTTGATAACCATTAAGCAAATATTTAAGTTGTATTCAGACAGATATCTTGAGTGATTGATTTCAGGTAAATCACATTCATTTCCCAAACTCCTCTCAACATTTCAACCTTGATTTTGAATCTATATAAGTTCCAAACTTTCCTTTATCCCAAATGTTCCAACAATAAAGACTATTACTCTTCTAGCTACTCATCCACCTTTGATAACACTTCTTTTCTGAAGCCATGAGAGGAATTCTCTTCCTATCTTGGTTTCTAGCCTACTTCTTGTCCCAGGTGTTCACCCTGGAAAACCCCACCCCAACCACAGATGACTCCCACCAGAAGGAATCCCTTGCCAATGGATGGTTCAAATATCCTTCTGGACATTGGGGACGTAAATTCCACTATGGCTGTTCATTTGCTCCCCCACCCACTGAACCTACTCTGGTTAGACCTTACGCCTCCTTTTACCTCTTGACGTACTTGGTGGGCTACTATCTCCTAGGGCAATTCAGTTCTATGTTTGGAAGGTTCGCCTATCTAGGTCAACTTAGGCATCTTGCAATGGTCACGGTTCCTATTGGTTTGGTCATAGCAGGATTAAATGTAGGGGCCTTGGCCCATCATCTGGGAAGTTTATTCCCTGCAAAGTGGGTCCCTGACACAATTGGACAGAACGTGTATCCAACCCCCTTAATCCTCTTGCCAGGATTGCCTCATCCTCTAGTACTGGGGGACTCATGGTCCAACAGACATGGCCTGATTCTAAACTATTGTGAGAAGACTGCCACCTTGGGACAACCTGAATCTTGTGACACCGTTCTTTTCTGTATGAGTCATGGCAGAACCCCAAACAACAGACTCTTAACCATAAAGATGGAACCCAGCATTGGGACACTACCAATCCCCCTTCAGAAGTGATACCATGTATTTAGCAAAGAAGAGGCCACAAAACTACACAGCCACTCAATCTACAACCACGTTATAGACCTGCTACCAGGTACCCAACCACATCACAGCCCCATCTATAGTTGTAACCACTGAGAATAAGTGGCATTGAAAGCTTACCTGGAGGACATGACAAAAAAGGGCTTCATCCGAGTATCAAAGGCCCCGTGCTTGTCACCAATGCTGTTTGTAGGGAAGAAGGACAGCGGAATGCGCCCCTGCATGAACTACCAGAAGCTGAATGATATCACTGTGAAGAACTGCTATCCCATCCCCAACGCTGATGATCTTTGCAACGTACTAACTGGAGCCCAGGTGTACTCAAAAATTGACCTAAGAGATGTGTTCAACCAAATCCAAATCAAAGAGGGCAACAAATACAAAACGGCGTTCAAGACCAGGTATGGACTCTACAAATACCTGGTGATGCCATTTGGACTATCCAACGCCCCCAGCACCTTCCAGCGCATGATAAACACTGTATTGGGTGAATACCTTGACCAGTTCTGTGTGGCCTATCTCAACAACATCCTCATCTACAGCAAGACCCACAAGGAATACCTGCGCCACCTGGACCTTATACTAGAAGAACTCTCCCAAGCAAGCTTACATGCTAAACTTAAGAAGTGTGAATTCTTCCAGTCTGAAGTCAAGTTCCTGGGATACGTAGTGAAGACCGGCGGGTTTGCCATGGCACAGGACAAAGTAGAAGCAGTAACATCTTGGCCGGTGCCCAAATGCAGGAAAGATGTGAGAAGTCTTTTGGGCCTGGCAAATTATTGCAGGGATTTCATCCAAAAAATTTCTCTGATTACCTTGCCCCTGACTGCCTTTGCTCTGACAAGGTTACCTTTGCTTAGAATGACAAGTGTACATCAGCATTTGTGGCCTTGGAACTTGCTTTCACCTCTGCCCCCGTCCTGGCCATGCCCGACCTGTCCAAACCATTTTTACTGGAAACCGACATGTCCAACTTTGCGGTGGGCGGGGTCCTTCTTCAGGAAGAAGGGGATGGTATGCTACATCCTGTAGCTTATTAATCCAAGAAGATGCTGCCTGCTGAAGGAAACTACCCAATATACAACAATAAAATGCTTGCAATAATGAAGACCCTGAAACACTGGCGCCGGTACCTATGTGGTGCCAAATTTCCGGTAAAGGTCCTAAATGATCACAAGAACTTGGTTTACTTCTTTAAACCCAGACAGCTAAACCAGAGACAGGCCAGATGGGCCTTGGAACTGGCTGACTATACCTTGACCATTGACTACAAGCCTGGGAAGGTGAATGTGGTACCTGACACCCTGAGTAGAAGAGCTGATCTGATGCCTTCCTCTACAGAAACCAAGGACCACAACACACATGTACTCCTTGACCCGGCCTGCCTAGGCATCCAACTGATGTACATGAAGATCATAGCCCGCAAACCTGACATAATTGAGGCGCAGAAACAAGACAAATACTCAGCGGACCTTGTTGCTGACTTGACCTCAGACCCAGAGAGCCGCCACCACAAGAAAGGATTCTCGCTTAAAGGATCCACCCTGCTACTACACAACCGGATCTATGTATCAGAAGGTGAAACAAGGACCAAAGTACTCATTGATTATCATGACTCAGAGATGGCCAGCCACCCTGGCAGACTTGAGAAGCTCCAAGGAATCAAGAAGAATTACGCTTTGCCCCAAATGGACAAAGACGTGGCTGCCTATACCAATGGCTGTGAGACATGTGGAAGAACCAAATCCCGTAGATCCAAACCTGAAGGCCTGCTAAGACCACTAGACATACCCGCAGGGCCCTGGCAGTCTGTGTCAATGGACTATATTGTAGAGCTGCCCTCCTCTAACGCATTTAACGCCATCCTGGTCATGATAGATAGATTTACTAAGATTTCCTATTTTGTCCCTACCACCACCCACTGCACCGCCGCAGAGACAGCTAGACATTTCCACGGCCGCATCCTAACTCAACACAGCACTCCGGCGGAAATCATCACTGATAGAGGACCACAATTCACCTCCAAATACTGGACTCAGGTGATGAAGGACTTGGGGGTAAAGTGCTGTGTATCAACCTCCTATCACCCACAGACCAACGGCCAGACTGAACGAGTAAACCAAATACTTGAACAATACCTATGATGCTACGCCAACACTGACCAAGATAAATGGGCAGAGATGCTACCCATGGCACAGTATGCTTACAACAGCAAAAACCATGCCTCCACAGGGATGTCCCCCTTCAAGGCCAATTATGGGTTTGATCCATCTTGGGATCCCAGTATTGGTAGTAAGGAAATAAACCCGTCAGGACAAACCTGGATTGAACAGATACACGACACCCAACAAACCTGTCTTAAGAACCTGACCCGCGCTGTCCAGACTTATAAGGCTTTTGCTGACAAAAAGAGGATTCCTGGGAAACCATTGAAGGTAGGGGACAAAGTCTATCTGGACTCTCAAAATGTGCCTCTGACTGCGCCCTGTCAAAAGTTAGCCCACAGAAGAAGTGGCCCCTACAAGATCACCAAACTAGTAGGTGAGGTAGCATTTGAGCTATAATTATCCCCTCATGGAAAATACATAACATCTTCCACTGTGTGCTTCTATTCAAGAAAGAGAGAAACTCCCTCCCCCACCATAAACTCAAGACTGATCCCCCTCCCATACAAGTAGGACAATCTGAAGAATACAAAGTTGAATATATTCATGGAGACTGTACCCACTACAAGACCCTCCAGTACTACGTCAAGTGGAAGGGATATCCACCCAAGGAAAGCACCTGGGAACCATTAAGCACCCTACCCAATGCCCAACTAGCAATCCAACAATACCTTGAGAAGAAGGCCAGGAAGGAAGGGACCCCTGGGAAGGAAGGGGATGATGTCATGAATGACATTTTAATACTTGTATTGAAAACCCAAGAGTTTATCCCCAGTTCCCAGAAGGCAGATCAAACCCTCCAGACCAGTCCAGGACCCGCCAACCCGTTAAATCACAGACTTGAACCAGTAAATTACTCTGCAACCCGCCGACCTACTACAGAGGACCCTCCAAAGACTACTTGATTCACAAAAAGTGGACGGGAGATTGCCCACTTGTTAAATTGCAAACCCAAGTTAATGAGTTACTCCGAGACCTGCCAGCCTCCCAAAGACAATTCCCCAAATGTTTGCCAGATTGATGCCAACCTTGAGCCACCAAAGACCCAAACCTATGCAAAGGTTGCAGCTTTCCTTAAGGAGGTTAAAACAGAACCTATTTTTAACCTTGCCAATGACCACCAGCAACTGCCAGCCTCCCGCCCAGAAGGGGTAGTACAATTGGACTACTCAGGTGACATAGTGAACAGTGGCGGCAAAACAAAGCATCACCTTTCTGATTTGCCAGAGCAGGCACAACCTGGATCTGCCGCCCTTGATACCCCAAGCCAAGACCCACGTCCCGCCAGTGCCTTGTCTGCAAACCTGAACCCTGCAAAAATCAAAGAAGCAAAGTCCCAGGGTATAAAAACCCTGGCGGTACGGTGAAGACCCTATTGTCATTTTTGATAATAAAGTTTTATGAACCTTTGGTTCAAATAAATCTTACCCTATCTAGTCTTAGTGATATTTCATCTTAATTCCAGTCAAGTAGACTACCAGGCCGCCACACTCCCCCAAGACCAATCTACCAAATCACCCCAGGCATTATATCGTCCCCCAGGAGCCCCCTTTGGACCTGTGCATTTTACTGAATACCCCCCAACCTGGCCTATTTAGAGTACAACTTGGAGACCATCCTCATTGCCGACCCCTTGGCTAGGACTAGAGAAATCAAATACATAGGACAAGAAGGAAAGTGGTACAAAAGGTCGCCAAGATTATTCAAAGACAAGTACAATTATCTGTCTGCCTACTTTTTTCCTATGACTCCTCCCTTAACCCCATGACCAGACCACCTGCTGGAACCTACTGTTGCCGCTGAGACCCCCTCTACCCAACTGTTTGGAGTATTATACATTACTTTGACCGGTTTGGTGGATTCTGTGGTCCCCAACTCCAAACCCTGGTCCATACTTGGGCATTCTGTATCTTATATTATCAAGTTAGCACCCATTCTATGGTGGGCCCTACCCGCCAGCTCAACTGCACCTCATCCTGAGCCGCCCAATGCCTCTACCTACGACTGGCTTCCTGACAAAGGTCAAGAAGGGGACGTTCATTGGTTTGTTTCTGGCTGTTTTGGCCAAGGGTTTTATCTATTATTGGGCAAACCCTGATTTCACTAATGGCTATGAGTACAATCATATCCTCAGTGAATTGCTTGACTCCTGGAATAGCTTGGATTCAAAACACTGGGTTTTCTTGAGCCACCAGATGAAGGGAAGCTCCACCACCCTTGAGGCCATCCAGGGACTCAGGCACCAGGTGTGAGAGAGGTGGGCTAAACTAACTAAGTTTGACTCTCATCCCAGGGAAAGGATCCACCAGTACACCATCTAGTGCAAGACTGGGATAGCCACTTAAAGCAGCGTCTACAAGGAGGACACAGCAGATATTTGGGGGAAGTAAGAATCTAAGCCCATCAGGATCATCCCGCCAAGCAACCACAGAGCGTGTTTGGGCGCAGACTCTTGGATACCCAAATCTTCCTCTTGGACCTGAGAACTGGGACCTCATAGGGAAGAGACGTCTGGGAAGCCAAGCTTGGCAATATTGAGGGGACTGTTTTGAGGGCAGAAAGCTCAAGGTCATCACAGGTAAGGCTTCACATGACGTTCTCACTAGTGGTGAGAATATCCTGAGCCCGTCCAGGGAGGTCCTCAACCATATACATGAATTGGCTAGGGTTGGTCCCTACATGGTGGAATGAGCAGGAAACGCAACTCCAGAGGTCTGGAGAAGTGGTCCAAATCATTACCAAGGCAGGGGCCAGGGTAAAAGCCATAAACTTGAGGAAAGAGGCCAGCATTTTCAAACTGGGAGGAGAAGCACAGGCAAAATAAATATTGAGTGGCTTTCTGGAGCAGAACAAAAGAGAAGGAAAACCTGACAACAAGGAGCCTGCATGATGAATGCAAAATCAAGAAGACAACAACTACAAGCTATACGCTTTAACAAGGAGCGGGTGAGGCTGCTTAAAGGGTATAGAAAGTAAAAGGAGTCAACAAAGCAAACAGAAAACAAATTGAACTTAAAGTAAGTGAATATAAGGACTACAATACTAATTTTAAGATACAAACTAGGTTTTTGAAAGCAGGAGAGGTAAGTGGGTCTGATAGTCTAACTTTAACTCTAGGGGCTTTGGAAGTAACACCAAGAACCAGGGAAAGGCTGAAAAGGTAAAGAATGGTAAAGTAAATTCTAAAAAAAGCCAGGAAACAAAGAGGGCTAAGAAAAAGCTCAAGTGTCAAACTGGTTTTTTAAAGTATAAACTTTAATTGATAGAGTGAGCAAGCAGGGGACCAAAAGTCTCCTGTCTTGCTTTAGGGGACAGGATTCAAATTTGAAAGGTCACCTGACCTAGGAAATGGGTCTGATTGCCCAGAAGAGAAATTTTGACAAGGCAGATCCATTGAGTTTGAGGGGTTTACAATACTTTCTGGCTTCAACGCTGATTGTCTGGCGTTAATGGAATAAATTAAGTCAGCATTCAATCCAGTTGGATTGTAATTTGATGATTTAGCAGGAGCGCAACCTGATTGTTTGGACTTAATTTATTTTAAATGTGAAAAAGCCCAAGCCAAAAAATAGTCCAAATTAATCAGAGATTTCTCTCAAGTGGGAACAGAGTTCAGAGCAGATTTTTTGGGACGACACAGGAATATTGTCCTATCCAAGGCTAAAGGGGAAGTGACTTTACACCAGGCCTAAGTATACCCCGCCAGTCATGCAGATATCCATCTGGCCAATTTAGTGTTCTTCAATATTGGAGACACAGTCCAGCAGCGTGGCCTCCAGGCGTTCAATGACCTCTATCTTTGTAAAAGAAATCACAGGATAGTAAGAAGCTGTCTCTAAGTGGTGGGGAATTACCACTTAAATCCACATAGAGTTAATGATTAACCACCAACACAGCTTCAGATACTGTTTTGTAAAATTTCCAAATGAGATACTAGGGTTAAGTAAAATAATTAACCCCAACCAGAAAAGCCCTAGATAAATGGCCTGAAAGAGAATCAGAGTGTTTTCAGCATAAAATTCAGGACATTAGGAGAGCACATGAGTTTCATCTTTGATGGGAATGGGAACAGCTCCATAATTGACAGGCATTGAATTAATGTTTGGTGGCAACAACAACAAAGTACCAACAGCAGGCCCCCATCTTCTAGTAATAATCTGGCTAAGGATTAAATTTTAGGGGATGTAGCACAAAAGGCCAACTACAGGATTCATTTAAAATAAAGATTAGACCAAAGGATAATTGATTTTATTGAGTAAATTTTTGGGAGGACTCAACTCTTAAGAGTTGAAACAGTGAAAATTATTCAATATATATCAAAAATTGACTAAGCAATGCCGCCTGGATCCCAGGCTCCTATTCCTTCCACATTGTCAAGTAAGTATCTTGTCCAGATTGCAAAGAACCCTTGAGTGACCAATTTCTGACGACCATGCCAATTAACAAGTTCATATCTGATGACCCTTAAATTACGTCAATTTATCAACCTCAACTTACAGGGGAATCAGATTTAACTGTCAAACTGGAGCAGCTATAACCCATTTCTGATCAACCATTTGATTCAAATCCGTTAAATCAGTCAGTTTTGTTAAAGGTTTTTGGGCTTTCCGCGCTTTCCTAGTCAGCCAAATAATCCCTAGCATTATGGAACTTACCATGACAGGAATAGGAAGATAGAAGAAAAGGTGCAAATTTTCTGTGGCCAATCACTGGGGGGCCACTGCAATGCTGGTGTCAATTGATGGAAATTCAGCAAGAATATCAGCCACCTTGTGGAGACCAATTATCAGGATTTTGGGATATTGACTAATTAACAAATTTGACCAATTAACGCAGGACAGCTGTCAATCACTCTTAGGAATAGTTTCAACAGGATGATGTGCGCCGTGGGTTGCAGGATCAATGAATCAACAACTAAATCATGTCCTGGCATTAACAATTTCATGTATTCCTAATTAATAGTGAAACATGCAGATATTGTGCAATTAATTAGTCCATCTCAACAATCACCTCAAACATGCTTCTCATAATAATTACTATTCTAAACTTTAAATTATATTCTATAACAAGGGACATCATAAGAGCCATCATCTGAAACACTTCTAGAAGAGCCTAAAATAAACTGGGCTGTCATGACAAACACTCTAAGATAAAAGGCTTTGAGCCTATTGTATTAGAGTAGATCTGATTAAGTGAAGAATCATCTCTGCCAACTAGTAGCCAGCCAGGCTAGCTAGCCACCTGGAACATGTCCAGGTTCACAGCTACTTCACTCAGATTGAGGGATAGTTGCACAGCTTCAGAAAGGATACTGAGCTGTGAAAGTCGTCAAGCAAGCTTCCGTCACAAACCGCACACAATCAAGGATGGGCCAGAGTTAACTCGGATAAACGCGGGCAGCTGGGCCAGCCTCAATATCAGCCTTCTAATAAATAGATGATATTTCAAATCTTTTCCCTAATTTTATTCTAATTAAGTGGAGAGCAAAAGATCATACTGTTGCCATACAGTATTAAACCCTATAGTAAACTATGGACACATCAACTTATGAACCTATACCCAGAAGTAGGAAGAACCAGCCCAAATCCTTTGGGCCTTGGGTCCTGTCAGACTTGCTACTTCTGATGACAACAAATTATTCCAGGCCAAAGGTTACACCAAAGTCACAGGTTCTCTGTACTTTCCTAATGTTAGAAGACTTAGGATATCATCTGGCTGATGATAAAATACCATGGTCCAAAATTTTCTGACACCAATGTTGTCCAGTACTATTACATTAGTAAAGCCTGGGCTCGTGCGCCTCAGGTGTTCCTGGACCAATCAGAGGAATGACAAGAAGGTACAGCTGTTGTGAGAACCCAGTATAATTTGATAAAGCTCAATCCCCTTTGGACCAAGGAGAGCCACCATTGAATAGGCTGTGGCACAGACTGCAGCACGCCAAGCTACCCCATCATTGGAGCCTTTTGGGACATACCCATATGCATTGCACATAGATGAGGCAAATGCTGATTTGTCAATATAGTAAAATTTCACCATCCCTTTGTTTTTGAGGGCAGTGTAGGCCTTAGTGTATTTTTTCCTGGTCTCAACATTGGTTTGGCTATTTCTATTGTACAGAGATACCCCAAGCTTTTTTCAGGAAATGCACATTCCCTTCACCAGATGGTAGTAAAATGAAATTGAGGCCTCAACCCCAAAAGTATATTTGACCATGGCCTGCATATTTGCCAGTTCAAGATGACAGTCCCAGGTTATCCAATGGCGGATTTCCAATTTGTGCTCCTTGGTGAGCATATTGGAAATGCGCAAGAATTTCTCTGTGGTAAGGACTCGGCCAGTCTCAATGAAGGTGTTGAATGTCTTGAAGGCGTACTTGGGATCCACCCCAACAAGAGCCGCGGCCGCCTTGTAGTCACCAGATTCCCACATTAGCTTGAGAAGAATGATGTGCTTTATATCAGTAATGTGCTTCTGAGTGGGCTATGTGGGTTCAGACAAGCCAGGATCCTGATTGGTGACAGGCTTGCAAGGCATGGGTACCTTGGTGTAGAACACAGCAACTTTCTTTAACACTAACTGCCCCTCTGTGGCTCTATAGAACTCAGGCTTGTTGTTGACTTCTTGGTTGCCATCACTGATGTAAGGCTCATAAGTGGTGTCAAGCACAGGCTTCACCTTCTCCATCATGGCTGACGGGACCAACTCTTGGTGGTACACAGCATCAAACACATATGAGTTAAGTTAAATCTCTTTGTTCCTGACTATTTTGGTTGTGGTAACCTTAGTGGGCTTCTGGGTCAGCTTGGGGACCCAAGGGTTGATGCTCCACACCCTAGCAGCTTGTGTTCCTCAAACCAGCTGTGTCAGTGCAGCATCACTATCAAACTCTCCTCTCCTGTCTCCTTCCTGAGTAGGCATTTTTGTTGCACTAACTCTGTTCTTTGACCCGCGGGGGCAACTGCAACTGCGGCACACACCGGGTGCAATGGTACTCTGTTGTTGTGTTCCTTCCATTTTAAAATTTAATAAAATATTAAAAAAATTCATTTAAGTTACTCCTTAATTTTAATTTTTGCTTTTATCTGAATATGGATATTTAATTAGAGTTTTCCCCGACCAATATCCTGATTATAGATTTTTTATTTCTTAATTAGTTGTTTTTGGTTTTACAACACCCATTTTAGAATACTGCAAATAATTTCCTCCCTTTTTTCAAGATTTTACACCAAATTTAAGCACCCAACACAATATTTTTAAAAATTTATGTTTCAGATCTTGTGTTTTATTCTAGATACCTTGGTATCATTCTTGATTACAACCCATTGCAAAAACTGATTGAGTGGGTTTTTTACATAGTGAGTTTCTATTGTGTTTTGTTTTTGGATTGAGTTTTGACACACCACGCTTGGGTGTATTTTGTCACCAATTTACATAATAAACATATGTACGCCAAAGGTCAACACATACTATTTTGTTTTTGAATCCATGTATTTTGGTTTCTATTTTGAATAGTCTTGTTTGGCGTGTGCACACTTTGTTGTTGTGTTGACCCATTTCATCCATTAACGCCAAAAATCCCTGTTAACAGAGTGTATATTTTACACTGATAGTTGGAATTTGATTAAATTTGAAATCATTTTGTTAAACCTGAAGTATTTTTGGTTGCCACCATAGCTTTTAAAACTGCTGTATACTATTCTCTCCTTCAAAAGAATATAAACTCTTTCAATCTTCTTTTGGGATGATTTCCACCAATACTAGTTATGTAAAAAACTTAATATTGTGGCATACTATTTCATATTGTACAGTATTTACATGGCTTGGAAAATTGCATTACCCCAAATTAATAAAAATTTCCTTAAAATATTATTATTAAGATTAAGCTATTATCAATCACATGCCTAGAAAACATAGCCAATCATAAACATCCATAAATTCAACTTATTATTCTTTCAAAAGAACCAATCATAATCCCATATTCTCAAACTCTTCAAGCCTTATGCTTAAAGATGATAGAAATAGAGTTTACAAAGTAAACACACTCTTCTTTTCTCCCCCTTTTCAAGTTCTACCTTTTTTAATCATAGCTTGGTTTAATCACTAAGAAATCCCTGAAACAGGCTTATTGATTCATCTATTTTAACAGTATCTTGGGTTTATGGTAACTATTACAAGTTTACTAGAAAACTATAGGAGCCATTCTTAACAGCCGTAAAGTTTAACTCCACCCAGCTATCAACTCAAAAAATACCTTACTATTTGTAAATAAATTAAAAAAATTCATATTATTTTCCAGAAAATATAGCATCGTTAATTTTCATCTAGGGAAGCCTGCTCTATGGACAAGTTAAAAGGCAAAAATTTCATGATCACATCCTACTTTAAGAATAACTCTTACCAAATACAACTTATATACTAAAGAAAAAGAGATGATATCCCTGTTCAGAATTCTTACAGTAAATATTTGACTCAACCAAGTTTCGAGCATATTTATTAAAAATCAATTTGTCACAAGTTAATTTGATTATAGTAACCTAAACTAAGTAATTAAAGTGTAAGGTTAATGTTAAAGTGATAACAGTTTAAAAGACTGCCTCAAATTTCCCAGAAAATAGGAACAAGGCCGGGAACTTTAAAGAAAGATGCACTCTGGTTTTTAGATTGAAACTTTTGAGAAAAGGTGACAACTTAAAGTTTTTTACATTCTTATATGGGTACAGCTAGTCCTAGCATTAAAGGCTAAGCTTTGCTTTTGCTTGCCCTGGCATTTAAACAGAGGTAGCCTATTTTGGTAGGTTTAAGCACATATTCTGGCTTTTCATGAAGATTCTTCGTTTTCTGTGGCATTCAGCGTCTGCTGGGCGGCCATGAACCTAAGATGAATTATTACAGAGATAAGGAAGGCTTATAAATTTAGCTTGAGAGTCAGGATGAGCACTAAAAATATGGTTTATAATTTGGAAGCATTTTTAAACCCAAAATATACTGAGCCAGTTTAAAATTTTTTTAGGATAATCTAATTTAAATAGGATTTTGTTTTCATGGGACAGGAAATCTTCAAACTTTTGATTCATTAAACAATGAATAAAATCTAATCTGGCCTAGTTTGATATTATTTTCATCATAGATGAGATGAAAAGGATAAATGTATTTTTTATTTTGTGAAAATAAATGCATAGGTCAAATAACAATTCAATTGAAGTTATGCTCTAAAACACATTCTACAATTAAAGAGAACTAGGAATAGCTAAATTAGAAATAGCAACAAAATACCTATTCTCCAAAAGAAACATTCTGAATTAAATGTTGTTGCATTCCCAATATACATATCAAAGCTTTAAAATATTGCAGAGATTAAAACTAAACTACCTACATTCCTGCAAACACATGTGATAAGCTTTGAGCATCTTTAGCCTGGGAGGCAGTCTTTGACATTACGGTTTCCAATTACCCATGTTTTCATTCAACTTAATTAATTGAGTATTAAGCTCTTCGTACATTTTGGAACGACTTTCGCTCATAGTGATTCAATGGATAAATATACTTCAGGATGTAATGGTTATGGATGGTTGAGAGTTAGGAGAACTGTTGGCTTAAATTATACTGATAGTGAGTTATAAGAATTTTTCAGGGAGAATATCAACTAAATCAACAACAGTTTTGATTTTATATTTAAATCGGCGATAGTTAAATCCTTTGAAAACCCTAATAAGCCACTCAATTTCATTAAAATTATCCTAGGGATTCGATCCTAACTGAAGCACGTTCAACATCAGAGTAGGGCTGCGCCGTCCCACCCCCGGACAAAGATCTTCTTTTTTCCAGTATTCTGGAAGATCGGATTTAAAATCAGCTTTAAATAGAAAATATATTACCTTCCACATTTTCAGAAACATCGGACAGAATCCGGGTTTTGTCCGGGGGTGGGACGACGCAGCCCTACATCAGAGTATGGGGAGCTAGATTTTTTTGGCTGAAAGGTGTGGATAACAAAAGAAAACTGATCGCCGTTTGATTTGCTGTAAAGTCGACATGACAGTTGGACTCCCTATTCTCACCGTATTAATATAAACGCTAAATAAACCGATTTTTTGAACTGATGTAATTAAAATATGGAGCTCAACTTGATATTATTAGTTCAATGTCAACTTGATTTTCTTTTTGGGTTTATATTTCTTCTTGAAAGCAAGCAAATGTATGGCATTACTGTAATTGATAAAATTACTTTTGTCAAGAGTAGGCTTTGGGGAAGCAAGCTTATAGGAGAATAATAGTTTTTATTGAAATATTATGTGGGTTTTGTAGTGAAAGGATATCATTCAGTGATGTAAGGTTGATCCTGCAATAAATTTGGATGTATTCTAGAAATTATCATGTGCTAATCCAGGGTTGAGTTTTATCTTGGTAGTTGAGTGAATAATTGTTATATCAAAGTTAAACATTTCTTTTATTTGTTTACACATTGTGATATACTTCACCATATGAAAGTATTACTCCTCCTCAGGGTTATTATCAAGTGGTAAACTCTTGATGACAGCTGTCATTTTATACTCAGGATTCTGATATTCATGATAATACAACAGAGAAGCTTTGTCACAAAAGATTTAAGTTCATACTAGCCTTTGGTTAGCCTTCAGTGATGAACAAGGTTGGTTACATTAAGACTCTAGGAGAATTTTTTATTTAATTCTTTCTAGACTTGTGAAGAGTGCTGAAGTGTCAAATCTACCAAAATCAAGTAAAATAATAATTTTTATAAGTTTATTGAAAGAACACAAATTGATAGGGATTGGCATAAAGGATTAATCTCTAGAAAAACAAGAGAAATATTCAATTTACCTTAATACAAAGATCAGAAGAGTCATTCAAGTGATTCATAATGCAGTGAAATTAGTATTGCCCCATTTTGGAAATAGAGCAATTATATTAAGAAATTTAAGAAGCAAGACTATCAAGCTCATTACTTAAAAAGTAACCCTGCAAAGATATAATTATTAATACTTAAGCATTGACATTTGTTTGGGAATTTTTCTAGTATGGATGTTTCATCATGACACTTGAGAGCTACTTAAAAGTGACTGACTTTGGTGCTCTTAAATTTGGTTTTAATTTGGCTTGTTGTGTGGCTGATGCAGATTGACCCAAATTGATCTCAGTATATTTTGGCTATTTTCTTGGTTGTATTTGGCACTTTCTTTTTTCTCTCTTGTTGTAATGCTGTCAGGATTTATCCAGATGTTAAAACTGCTGGGCCAAACCCCTGGAAAGATTTTTCACAAGAGGATCTGTCATCCCCAAACATACTTCCCCATGACCTGTAGCCAAATGTGGAAGTTAACTCAAATTACTAAATCCAGCAACAAGAACTAGTGACAATCCCAACTCAGTGGACAGCTCAATTTGGCACTTCACTCATTACAGGGATCACGCCACCCCCGTCCCAATCCAACTGATTGATCATAACAATCTTATTTCTCATATAATTATTCATTCCAGCTATATAATTACAATATCTCAATAAAGATAATTATCTAGTTTCTAATCATTTTATCCCTTGTAACTCTGCTAAAACAGCACAGTTACGACAAAGGTAGCACAGGTAGGTTCCTCATTCTACCTTTCTTTACAAAATTCCTCCTGTTGCTTGTACCTGCTGCAGTCAATAAATATACAAAATAATCATGTCTGAGCTCTCCTTGGATTAGACACCCTACATGCCAGGAACTGATATACCAGAAGGGCATGTACTTTAACAAAACATGCCAATTCCAGTTTTCACCTTCAACACCTTGTCAGTGCAAGGGTTCTTCCCAGCACCCTTGTCAACTCCTTGAACCAACAACAAGAGCATCATGCTTGTCCGCATAGCTCAGCAACTTTGCAGCGCTGCCTTGGAGTTTTTTGTAGGAGCCAATGACAACAGCATAACAGTGTGGATCCAGTTAGCCCAGAACAAGTTGACACAGATGGAGTGCCCAACCCGCTTCTGGATCCCAGAGATCTCCATTTTCCTGACCCACAACACATGTACTTGGTGCAAAAAATGGAACAAGGATCATAAAGAGAAGGACTGATAGACCTCCAAGAAAATGTTTTTTGGCTAGGTTTGTAATAAAGAATACTTCCCTCATGATATACACTAAGTGAAGAACTTGACACAAACTGGTACAGTAAAGGAATTAACAAGAGCCTACAAGAAACTGCACCTACGCGTGCCTTTAGAGATGGCCTTTGATAATCACACAACACACCTTATGTACAATAGTTTTCAAACCTTTTGAGATAAACAAAAAATATCAGTATTGTCAAAACAGCAGGCTCAACCTGCCAGCAAGGTTCTGAGTAAGGGGGTTTGTGACCCACAATCTGATTATCCAGTCACCCAAAGCCAGGTTAGGAAGTCAACTCATATGACTAAATCCATCAACATGGAAAGATGAAGATCCCTTATGGTGAATACCTTGTTTTGGCACTTGACTCATTACCAGTATCAAGCCACCCTCTTCACCATCCAATTGTGTGATCAGCACAATCATGTTCCTGTTATCCATTGATTCACAATAACTATATAATCACTATCTCTCAATAAAGATTATTATCTAGTTTCTAAATATTTTCCCCCTTGTAACTCTGCTAAAAACAGCACAGTTACAACATTGATAGCAGAAGTAGGGTTTTCCATCCTAATTTTTATTCACCCAAAAATTCTGGCTGTTGCTTTACTTGCTGCGGCCAACAAATCCTTGATAGAATCATGTCCGGCCTCCTGCTAGACTGGACGCTGTACACGCCTGGTACTGAGATACCTGATAGTTTTGTCCTGTACCAGAACACAGTGATTCCACTACCCGCCTTCAACGCCATGTCTGCACAAGGGTTCTTCCAGACGGCTGCCACCATTCCGCAACCAACTGACAAAAACACCATGCCCACCTACATAGCCCAAAGACTGTGAAGCGCTGCCTTGGAACCTTTTGCCGGGGCCAACGACAACAATGCTGCCGCATGGATCCTGTCTGCTCAGAGAAAGCTGGCCAAGATGAAATGCCTGTAGCAATTTTGGATTGCAGAAATCTCCATCCAACTGACCCACAACACTGGCACCTAGTACACCAAGTGGCACAAGCAACACACCAATAAGAAATGGGATACCTTCAAACAAGACTTCTTGGCAAGGTTCATGCTTAAGGACACAGCGCTTATGATCATACCTCAAGTAAAGAACTTAACCCAGACAGGCACCATGAAGGAGCTCACCCGCGCCTACAAGGAGCTTTGACTACACACACCCTCTGACATGGCCTTTGACACCCCAGCCACACACCTCATGTACTGTGATGCCCTTAAATCACATATAATGAGGCACGTGAACCTGGACCAAGTGACCAACCTGCAAAGTCTGTATTGCAAGGCGGAGAAAGTGGAACAAACATCCAACGCCTCCATAAGGCAAAAACAGGAAAACAAGAGAGACCCAAGGATTCTCACACAGGCAGGCGCTCCACTTGACCACCCCCTGGAAACAACAGGAACAACACCAACCATAAACCCGCAGGTTCAAATAAACATGGAAGTGGGAACAATGGCCAGTCAAATTGTATCCATCTCCGTATCACTGCCACACAAGGCAATCAAGACAAGAAAAAGCCCAGGGAGAGAATTAAGCAAGCCAAGCTCTCCCCACACAACTCCTGACTCACCCAATGATAAGTACCAACCCAAGGACGTGGACCAATGCCCAATGATCCAAGTGCCCTCAGAGGACCCGGTACTGTACACCATCACCAGACATCCCAATAAACTGATGTCCTATCCTTTCTGTTTTTGCAGTTACACAGGCTCAGCACTCCTGGATTCAGGTGCAGATCAAAACCTAGTCAATAGCAGCTTTGTGGACAAGTTCAAGCTAGCCACTAATCTTTTGCAGATTAAAAACATGGTTTTAGCTGATGAACATCACATTGCTGTGACAAGGGAAACCGCCCCCTTCTCTGCCATGCTCGAGAATCTACACTCCACCATCCAAGGTCCTGTCATTGACTTCCCAAAGTTTGACATTGTACTGGGGTTGAATTGGTTACAAAAGAACAATCCTCATGTAGACTGGGCGACCTCAGTGTTGATCATCAAGCGTGAAGGCGTCAACCACCAGATCTACCCTGATTCAGTGGACCAACTCCTACACAATCACCTCTTTGTACAGATCAAAGAGACCCTGGAAAAAAGTAAAACCTGAAGGCATTGACTGGGACTCCTGCCAGTACAAGATCATACACTTAAAAGATCACCAGGATACCTTCACACCTCAGGATTGCAAAATTGTGGCCCGCCATCCAGAAATCTTCAAGGAAGCTCTACCCGGGTTGCCTCCAGAGAAACACATTCAACATTCCATCCAGATCAAAGGAGCTGTACCCAAAGAACGTCCTATCTACAGGCTGACCCCAAACAAAGACAAAACCCTACGTGCCAACCTTAAGGAAGCATTAGAGAAAGGACTTATCTGTCCCTCACAGTCTCCCTTTGGGGCCACTGTATTCTTTGTGGCCAAGAAAGATGGTACCTTGCATCTGGTCACAGACTACTGGGCCCTAAACAAAGTTACCATCAAGAATTGTTATCCACTACTACTGATTGACAACCTCTTTGACGCCTTGGGAGGAGCCACAGCCTTCTCCAAGATTGACCTAACCACAGGCTACAACCATATTTGTATTAAGGAGGAAGACATTCCCAAAACAGCCTTCCACACTAAATATGGCTCATACAAGTGTGTGGTGTCTAACTTTGGCATGACAAAAGCCCCCTCTACCTTTGTGACCTTCATGAACAAGGTGTTTGCCTCACACATAGGCAAGCATGCCTTAGTCTACCTGGACAAAATCATTGTCTACATCCCCTCAGTGGAACAGCACCACAAAGACCTAGAGGCAGTCTTTGCTACCCTGGCACAACACAAACTGCTGGCCCAGCCCTCCAAGTGCCAGTTTTTCCACAAGCAATTGCCTTTCCTGGGACACATAGTCTCAAAAGACGGCATCAAACCCAACAGTCAAAAGATACAGGCCATATGCAAGATGCTGCCACTCAAGGATAAGTTGGAACTCCACATCTTCTTGGGGATGATGGCCTATGTACATCACTTCATACCTGACTGTGGCGTCTTGACTGCCTCCTTATACGCCATGACAGGCGCCAAATCCAAGTTTGTGTGGACCCCCTAATGTGACCTCTGTTTTAGACGCCCTAAGGAGAAGCTCACAACAGCTCCTATCCTGCAGTACCCCAAAAGTGATGGGGAATACTAAATGGAAACCAACACCTCAGATGCATCCATTGGGGGAGTACTACAAATCAAAAATAATGATAGTGACTTTCTGCCCGTAGCTTATGAATCACAAAAGTTGACAGATGGCAAGTGTTGATACCCTATCCACAACAAGGAACTGCTGGCCATTGTACAATTTCTAGTCAAATGGCGTTGTTATCTAGAATAACAGGAAGAATTTATGGCACTGATCAACCACAAGTAGCTCATATACTTCAAAACTCAAGAAAATCTATCTCACTGCCAAGCCCTCTGGATGGAGCTCTTGGAGAGATTCAATATGCTCATACAGTACAAACTTGGTCCAGAACTTGCCATGGCGGACGCCCTCTCACACCTGTATGTCTGTGCCACAAGAGGAACAAAATGGGCTTGACCCTGACTGGCCCCTCTTGGTACTATAAACAAAAGACAAGGGTTTCCCCCTGGTACAACCAACATAACAAAGGAAACAGTCATAAACAAACACCTATTTGCTGGCATGTATGGGACCTTGCACAGAAAAATGTCTGACAGGACTACCATCCCTTACATCCTCACACACCAGTGTGTGGACACCATCCTACAATATCATAGAGACCTAGGACTCACCAAGAGCCACAACCTATATGTCATTAATAGCATTTCAATACTTGTATTGAAAACTCAAGAGTTGAGCCCCAGTTCCCAAAAGATGGATCAAACCCTCCAGGACCCGCCAACCCAGTAAGTCACAGGCTCAAATTGATGAATTACTCCGCGACCTGCTGGCCTACTATGGAGAATTCCCTGAATAGTTGCCAGTCTGCTGTCAAACTGGTGCTAATGAAGACCCATATCTGCAAAGGAGATATAACCTGGCTAACAGAGGTTGGTGAAGGACCCACTGCCAACCTTCCCAACGCCAATACTGGAGTTTTTAAACCAACATTGGAAACCCTGGAATCAAACCCTGACCCTCCAAAGACTACTCGAGTCACACAAAGTGGACAGGAGACCGCCCACTTGTTAAATTGCAAACCCAAGTTAATGAGTTACTCTGAGACCCAACAGTCTCCCAAGGACAATTCCCCAAATGATCACCAGATTGATGCCAACCTTGAGCCACCAAAGACTCAAACCTATGCAGAGGTTGCAGCTTGCCTTAAGGAGGTTAAAAAAACCTATTTTTAACTCTGCCAATGATCACCAGCAACTGCCAGTCTTCCACCCAGAAGGGGTAGTACAATTGAACTACTCAGGTGACATAGTGAACAGTGGCAGCGGAACAAAGCATTGCCATTTCTATTTTTCAGAGCAGGAACAACCTGGATCTGCTGCCCTTGAGACTCCAAGCCAAGACCCATGCCCCGCCAGTGCCTTGTCTACAAACCTGAACCCTGCAAAAATTGAAGAAGCAAAGTCCCATGGTATAAAAACCCTGGCGGTACGGTGAAGACCCCAATGTCATTTTTGATAATAAAGTTTTATGAACCTTTGGTTCAAACAAATCTTACCCTATCTATTCTTAGTGATCTTCCATCTTAATACCGGTCAAGTAGACTACCAGGCCACCGCCCCCTCCCGAGCCCAATCTGCCAAATTGCCCCAGGCATTATACCGCCCCCGGGAGCTCCCTTTGGACCTGTGCACTTTACCGAGTACCCCCCAACCCAGCCTATTCAGAGTACCACTTGGAAACCATTCTCATTGCTGACCCTTTGGCAAGGACTAGAAGTACCAAATACATAGAACTCAAAGGAAAGAGAGTTGAGATACCTCCCTTATTATTCAAGGTCAATTACAACTACCTACCAGCGTACTTTGTTCCCATGACTCCACCATTAACCCCAAGACCAGACCTCCCCTTGGTACCCACTGCCGCAGCCAAGACTACGTCCACCCAACTGTTTGGATTGCTCTACATTGCTTTGACAGGAATGGTAGATACTATGGTGCCCAATTCAGGGCCCTGGTCTTTGCTTGGGCAATCTGTATCCTATATTATCAAGTTAGCACCCATTCTCTGGTGGGCCTTACCCGCCGGCTTGACCGCACCTCACCCCAAGCCACCCAATGCCTCTACCTATGACTAGCTTCCTGACACTATACAAGTTACTTAAACACAAGACCTGGTGACCAACCCTGTATCATGACTTTCAAGAAGTCCTCGACCAATGTGAAGTATCCAAAAAAATTGCTAAAAGAAAAACCCCTCCAAAGTCAGTACTTCTCATCTGCACACAACTACCCTTCAAAGTATGAGCCCTTGACATTGTTGGCCCCATGCCAGGGAAACACAATAATAAGAAATACATCATCACTGCCATAGACTTTGCTACACAATGACCAGTAGCCCAAGCAGTAAAGGCGCACACCAGCAATGACGTTCAGCGGTTCATAGGAAAAGAAATAATCAGCAAGTTCAGAAAGCCAGAACTCCTGATAACCAATGGAGGGAAAGAATTGACCTCCAAAAACACCAATATATACCTTGTTAAAAGTGGGGTCAAACATACTGTGACAACACCATATCACCCACAGGCCAATAGACGTGTAGAGCAGCTTAATGGCAGCCTTGTGCAAGCCTAGGCCAAACTCACTGCCAGGAGACCTGAAGACTGGTATAAGAAGCTATTGACTGTAATACTTGTGTGCCAAAACCAAGTGAACAGATCCACTGGAAAAAGCCCTTTTGAGTTGGTATACAGCACACAGCCAAATATCATTTAAGCATTAACAGGACCCAAACAGGAAATCCCAAGTAAAGTTCTCCCGCGCTCAGACCCTCAAGTCATAGAGGCCAACAGCAAGCAAACAGAAAAAGAAAACAAACGTCTGCAAAAAACCTTTGTCCCCATCAAAGAAAGACATGAAGTTGGGGACAAAGTTTGGGTCATGAACGTTGATAAAAGCAAACTACAACCCAAGAAAGTAGGTCCAGCAATCATTCTAAAGGTAAACAAAAATAATGCTTACCTTGTGCAAGGACTTAGGAAGCGCAAACAAGACAAGACCCTGCACCATGATTGCCTGAGACCCTGTAAAGCAAGACAAAAACAACGCAAAACTGCCCTGCCCACCACAGAACAACAGCTAGTCCAGTATGGCGCCCAGGCTACTGAAGTACTCCCTGACAACCTACCCCCAGAGGAGGCCAACCTTCAGTTGGGGGGGGTGTCAAAACAGCAGGCTTGACCCACCAGCAAGGTTCCAAGCAAGTGGGTTTGTGACCCGCAATACAATTACCCAGCCACTCAAAGCCAGACTAGGAAGTCAACTCAAATTGCCAAATCCAACCACATGAACAAATGCTGATCCCCTACAGTGGATACCTCATTTTGGCGCTTGACTCATTACCAGGATCAAGCCACCCCCTTCACCATCCAACTGTGTGATCAACACAATCATGTTCCTGTTATCCTTGATTCACAATGACTATATAATCCCTAACTTGCAATAAATATTATTATCTAGTTTCTAAATATTTTCCCCTTGTAACTCTGCTAAAACAGCACAGTTACAACACCGCCAACTCATTAGTTGCAAACCTGAGTTGACAAGTTACTCTGAGATCTGCCAGTCTTCCAAGGACAATTCCCAAAAGGGTCACCAGATTGCTGCCAACCTTGCACCACCAAAGATCCAGACCTATGCAGAGGCTGTAGCTTGCCTTAAGGAGGTTAAAACAAAACCTACTGCTAACTCTGCCAATGTCTGCCAGCAGCTGCCAGTCTTCTGTCCAGAAGGGGTAGTACAATTGAGCTACTCAGGTGACATAGTGAACAGTAGCAGCGGAACAAAGCATTGTCACTTCTGTTCACCAGATCAGACACTACCTGGATCTGCCACCCTCAAGACTCTAAGCCAAGATCCATGCCCTGCCAGTGCCTTTTCTGCAAACCTGAACCCTTCAAAAATTGAAGAAGCTAAAACCCATGGTATAAAAGCCCCAGCGGTATGGTGATGACCATATTGTCATTTTCAATAATAAAGTTTTATGAACCTTTGGTTTAAACAAATCTTACCTTATCTAGTCTTAGTGATCTTCCATCTTAACACCAGCCAAGTAGACCATCAGGCAACCACCCCCTCCCAAGACCAATCTGCCAAATTGCCCCAGGCATTATACTGTCCCCCAGGAGCCCCCTTTGGACCTGTGCATTTTACCAAATACCCACCCAACCCTGCCTACGCGGAGTACGGCTTGGAGACCATCCTTATTGCTGATCACTTGGCAAGGACTAGAGAAACTGAATACATAGGATGTGAAGGAAAGAGGATTGATGTGCCGCCCTTATTGTTCAAAGAAAAGTACAATTATCTGCCTGCCTACTTTGTTCCCATGACTCTGCCCTTAACCCACAACCTGACTGCCCAATGGAGACCCCCACTGCAGCCAAGACTACGTCCACCCAACTGTTTGGATTGCTCTACATTCCTTTGACAGGAATGGTAGATGCTATGGTGCCCAATTCAGGGCCCTGGTCTTTGCTTGGGCAATCTTTATCCTATATTATCAAGTTAGCACCCATCCTATGGTGGGCATTACCCTCTGGCCCAGCCGTATTCTGTACCAAGCCAACTAATGCATCTACCTATGCCTGGCTTCCTGACAGGAAGAAAAAACAGGCTCACAGTTGCTATGGTCAATTTATATACCCGTCTCAATCATTGGGAACTTATCAAGAATATCAGCCATCTTGTGGAGCCCAAAATTATCCAGCACAATGATGTTGATGATTTTCAAGCTAATGAGCCTAAGGCGCTCCCAAACCAAATGAAGAAATATGATGAAGGTCCCACTATTGTGAGAACCCTTGATTATTGGTACAATTCAATGCTGAGGGGGCCAAGAAGGGCTACCATTGTGTAGGGCACAGCACAAACAGTTGCACGCCAGAATAAAGGGCAAGTGCCTAAAGTCTAAGTGTGGAGATTGAAATCTCCAAATCAATGGATTTTTTGATCTCTGCACTTTTTTTCCATAAAAAATTCCCCAAAAAATTTAATATTTTTCTTAAATTTGACTTTTTTAAAATGTTTTTACTAGTAGCTAAAATTGAAAAACCAAGTTTGAAGTGCCCAAATTGATGCAATTTAAAACACACCTTAATTTAATTTGGCTTTTAAAATAGAATTTATTTACCCTTTGCATAGAGGGGACAAAATTGAAAGTGCAAAAATTGAAGTGCAAAAAATCCTCAATTTAATACAGTAGTTTTAAAAGCTATGGCAACAAGCAAAATGAACTCAGATTTAAACAAATCATTTCAGATTTAAACAAAATTCAACTAGCAGGTTAAAATATACACTCTGTTAACAGGGATTTTTGGCGTTAATGGATGAAATGGGTCAACACAACAACAAAGTGTGCACACGCCAAACAAGACTATTCAAAATAGAAACCAAAATACATGGATTCAAAAACAAAATAGTATGTGTTGACCTTTGGCGTACATATGTTTATTATGTAAATTGGTGACAAAATACACCCAAGCGTGGTGTGTCAAAACTCAATCCAAAAACAAAACACAATAGAAACTCACTATGTAAAAAACCCACTCAATCAGTTTTTGCAATAGGTTGTAATCAAGAATGATACCAAGGTATCTAGAATAAAACACAAGATCTGAAACAATTTTTGTAAAAAATATTGTGTTGGGTGCTTAAGTTGGCGTAAAATATGGGGAAATGGGTGGAAATTATTTTAGGTATTCTAAAATGGGTATGGTAAAACCAAAAACAACTAACTAAGAAATAAAAAATCTATAATTGGGATATTGGGTGGAAAAAAATATTAATTGAATATCCATAAACAGATAAAAGCAAAAATTAAAATTAAGGAGTGACTTAATTAAGGTTTATTTAGTATTTTATTAAATTTTAAAATGAAAGGTACACAACAACAGAGTGACAATGCACCCGTTGTGCGCTGCAGTTGCAGTTGCCCCCGCGGGTCAAAGAACAGAGTTAGTACAACCCAAGTGCCTACTCAGGAGGGAGGTGGGAGAGGAGAGTTCCATAGTGACACTGCACTGACACAGACGGTTCAAGGAGCACAAGCTGCTAGGGTGCAGAGCATAAACCCTCAGGACCCAAAGCTGACCCAGAAGCCCACCAAGGTTACCACTACCAAAAAAAGTTAGAAACAAGGAGGTAGAACTTACTTTGTATGTGTTTGACGCTGTGTACCGGCAAGAGTTGGTCCCGTCAGCCATGCTGGAGAAAGTGAAGCCTGTACTTGATACTAGCTACGAGCCCTACGTCAGTGATGACAATCAGGAGGATGACAAGGAGCCCCAGTTCTACCAAACCAATGAGGGACAGCTGGTGTTAAATAAAGTTGCTGCGTTTTACACCAAGGTGCCCATGCCCTGTGTTGTGCCCAATGCCAACAAGCCAATCCCCACCGCTAAAAAGCCCGCTCACAAGCACATTCCTGACATTAAGCGCATCATCCTTCTCCAGCTCATGTGGGAATCTGGTGATTACAAGGCAGCTACGGCTCTTGTTGGGGTGAATCCCAAGTACGCCTCAAAGACCTTCAACAAGTTCATTGATACTGGCTGAGTCCTTGCTGCGGAGAAATCCTTGCATGTTTCAACCATGCTCACCAAGGAGCACAAATGGGCAATCTGCCAGTGGATAACCCAAGATTGCCATCTTGAACTGGCAAATATATAGGCCATGGTCAAGTCTGCTTTTGGGATCAAGGCCTCAATTTCCTTCTATTATCATTTGGTCAAGGGAATGCGCTTTTCCTGGAAAAAGCTCGGGGTATCCCCCTACAATCAAAACAGCCCAGCCAATATTGAGACCCGGAAAAATTACGCTGAGGCATACACTGCCCTCAAAGCCAAGGAGACAGTCAAATTTTACTAAATCAGCATTTGCCTTGTCAATGCGCAATGAGTATGGGTATGTCCCTAGAGGCTCCAATGACGGGGTGGCTTGGCGTGCTGCAGTCTGCGCCACAGCCTATTCAATGGTGGGTCTCCTTGGTCCAAAGGGGGTTGAGCTGTACCAAATGATACTAGGCTCCCACAATAGCCGGACCTTCCTATCATTTCTCCAATTGGTCCAGGAGCACCTGAGGCGCACAAACCTGGGCTTCACCAACGTAATTGTATTGGACAACGTTGGTCTCCACAAGGTGGTAGATATTCTCAAATAATTCCCAATGATTGACACCAGCATTGCAGTGGGCCCCCAGCAATTGGCCACGGCAAATTTGTGCCTTCTCTTCCTCCCCACTTATTCACCCTTCCTAAATCCCATCAAAGAAGTTTTTGGGTGGCTCAAGAAAGTTATAAAGCAAGAGACCCCAACTGAGACTGAGGACCTATTTGATTTGCTGCAGGCTGGGATCCATACCCTCCCAGCTGAGACTGTGGCCAAATTCTATGGCCACACTGATTTGTTCATCCCTGCGTGCCTAGTCAAACAGCCAATCAATTAAAGGCTTAGTGTGTCCACTTTTTTTATATTCTCTAATTTACTATTCAAGATTTATTTATTATCATTTTATATTTAGATGGTTCCACGTCCGCAATCACATTCAGAAGGATCATCAATAGATGTAAGTAATTTATTTATTCATAATCATATTTATTATTGCATCCAAGGGTATACCAAACACTTGATAATGGATTACGCAAACACATCAATATCATTTTTGGCAAATAAATCTAAAAAGCAAACTAAAAAATAAATGTAATCATACAAATCAGAAGTAGATTTTATTGACATATATTATATGATTTTATTAAAACCTTCCCTGTAATTTATTTTATAAGTAATGTTTGCTAAAATATTATTTTATAAAATTATTAATTATAATAAAAATAATCTAGAGGGTAAATATATTTATTGGTATAGAGAATAAATTAGGAGTGCCTATAATGGGTTTGGCGGTATGTACCCACCCCACAATGGAGGTGGCTCACAACCTCCATTGCAACACTGTGGACGGTGGATACACCCTGGTTAAAATATTTTTGCCTGCTGGTAAAAGGGAGAATGGTGAGGTGGGAGTGAAGCAGCAGCTTCTCATGTGGGGCCGCAAACCTGTAGATTCCTGCCAGGACCAGGGCGTCCTGGATAACATGGTCAACTGAGTTGTAACCTGGGGGGACTTTTTCCCTGTCAAGAGCAAGTTGGGCCTCGTCAATCCCCAGAAGGACCCTGTCTAGGTCCTCTACACTGGCGCTCATCCTGAGAAAGAAAAGATAACCAAGGTAAACAACAAGGTGAAGCCTTTGTCCAGAAAAGGCTTCTGTAAACTTGCACAATTTGTTGTATATAGCGCTAATCTTCTTCTCGTGCTTGGTTTTGGCAAAGGTCAGCTCCATAGCTGCTGGGACCCCCGTCTCATTGGCACTCCAGGCCAGCCTGAAGTCCACCAGGAAGATCTTGGTCTTTTTTACGGCTGTTGCATCTACAACAGCCAATTTGTTTACCGCGCGCCCAAAGTTCTCCAACAGGTAATAGATGGTATGCTCCAAGGGGTAGCAGAAGCAAGAAGCCGCATGAGCCTGGCCCATCTCCAGTATATTCTTGAATGGGAGTGTTGCCAGGGCGTCCCAAACAAGCTCAATGGAGTTTACACAGTAAACTCCACCGAGGTTAACCGGGTCCAGGCAGACCAGTTGGGCATCCTTGTAGGCAGTAACTGCCCACTCAGATGCCCCCTCACCATGCAAAAGCCCAGCCAATACCTCCGTGGACATTGGGAATGTACCACAGATCCTGTCTTCAAGCTCCTGCAAGACAGGGGGGACAGGAAAAACTGTTTGGCCATATGAGTGGCGTAGTTGGAGTAGAAGGTGGGGGGGGACAAAAGGAACCAGGTCCTGGCAGAGTTCACCATCAACATCTTCTAAAAAAAGGTAAGTGTTTAAGAATTTTTATTAATTATGATTTTTTAGGGTACCTTCTTGGGTTTCTTCTTTGCCAGCAGCTTCAGCCGGCTTTGCCATTCTTGGCGCAAACAGTTGTGCGGGCAATTTGGTGTCCTCTGCCCCGGCGCTCTTTGCTGGCTTGAGATGTGCATACATCTCCGGGTCATCAACCCAGACAGACAACACAGAAAGAGCAAATGACTTGAATTGGAGACCCTCAACCACAGTCTTTTGAACATTAAGAAGACACTCAATTATTTTTTCAGGGGTGTCTGGAATTTTGGCCATAAGTGTCTTGGAAGACACCTTGTTAATTTTTTCCCAAGTGAGGATGGCAGACTTCACTTTTTCTTTGACCTTGCAGTCAATTTCCTTAATCTTGGTGATTGCCAAGTCAAGGTTTTTAGAAGTTTTTCCAATTTTCTCATTGATTTTTTACTAACCTTTTCATATGTTTTTATAGCTCTTGCCCCAATAAATTCTGTATTATTCTGATATAATAGCCTCTTTTTTATTCTTGTTTGTTTTCCCATTTACTACATTATCCCATTTTTTTACTCATTGTGTATATGTTTTACGCTCAACTTAATATGTGTTGTTTGCTTTGTGTTAGCATTGTTTCCTTAATTGTCATATTATTTTTAGCACTTAAACACAGCCCCTTGTAAAAATATTAAAAACAATTTGGTGGTTATCAAAATTTAAACTAGTAAATTATAGGTTAACTGTGTTTAGATAAAGTTGTTACTGATCCAAATTCAAAACCTTAATGATAAACTTTAAGCCAATCAGGAGCCAAGTGATAAAGTGATTGTTGTGACATAAAGGGTCATTCAATAATTCTTTGGTGTATGTGCACTAATTAATATGATTGGCTGGATGTTTTGCCATTGTACACCATTGCTGCTGTGGCAAGTTGTTGGTAGACTAGTGCCCAATAAGCTATTGGGTTAGCACTAGTCCATCAACAACTTGCCACAGCGGCAATGGCGTACAATGGCAAAACATCCAGCCAATCATATTAATTAGCGCACATGCATCAAAGAATTATTGAATGACCCTTTATGTCACAACAATCACTTTATCACTTGGCTCCTGATTGGATTAAAGTTTATCATTAAGGTTTTGAAATTGGATCAGTAACAACTTTATCTAAATACAATTAACCTATAATTTTCTAATTTAAATTCAGTTGATCCCCAAATTGTTGTTAATATTTTCACAAGGGGCTATGTTTGGGTGCTAAAAATAACTGTGTTCAGGATCTAGATACACGACATAGTAAATATATGATTTTATAGAAATAAGCTGAACATAAAGAATATAGCCAACTATAAACAAAGAGAACACAAACAATTGAAATTCAAAATAAAGATAATATAAATATAAATATTTTGGGACCAGGGGGTTTATTGAGGTGGGGAAGAGTGATGCCTAGTAGGCAGAATGGCGCGGGAAGGAAGATGTAGAGGCAGTGCTGGCCTGGGGGGTCTGGGATTGGGTGGGTTGGGTTTGCGGGCGGGGGTATTGGTGGCGGGGGTGGAGGCAGGAGGATTACACGTGATGGCCGCCATATACCGCTCATTGTACTCCTCATCAGTCATTGGCTGGATGAGCTGGTAGGTGGCTGTGGCATGGGGTGGGAGGCGCTTATCCTTATGTGATTGGTTGCCCATGTTCACATGGAAAACCATTTGCACAAACCAGTCAGCCACCATTTGGTGACCAAAGAGAAAATTGTGATCAAGGACCCCAAGATAGAGGTTGTTGAAAGCCTGAGGGCGGCGCTCCCGGAGTGTATCTCCAATATTAAAGAACACAACATCTGCCAGATAGACGTTGGCATGACCAGCTGGGTACACAGAGGCCTGGTGCCCGCGTTCCTGGATGGCCTCAAGGGCAGTGGAGCTTCCCTCCATCTGGTGGCTCAAGAAAACCCGGTATTTGGAATTCAAGCCATCCCAGGAGTTGAGCAATCCACCAAGGATGTGGCCGTATGAGTACCTGTTGATAAAATCAGGGTTTGTCTAATAGTAGACAAAACCCTTGGCTGAAACTGCCAGAAATGCACCAATGAATGTCCCCTTCTTGACCTTCTTTCTTCCATTCTTGGTGGCGGCTTTTCCTTGCTCACCAAAATTGTCAAATGCAATTGATAACTTGTAGTACAAGACAAACATGATGTCATCTGTTAGACTTGTCAAGCATCTGACCAGGGTTGATTTGATTGCGGTGTCATATGGGGAATCCTCAGCTCCATCCCATTGGTTGCTGGCCTAATTTGTAAGAACCCTAATTGAAGCCACCTTTCTGTGCATCCAGAGCTGCACCATGCACTCAGACACCCAAATGCCATGGTGCGCAAGTTGCTTCCGGACCTGGGTCAAGGGAAGCTTGGGGTCCCGCTGGAGGAGGTCAAGCATTATTGGGTATGCCTCATTGATCTGGGACTTTGTGGCCTTCTTTGGATTCTTGGCTGTCCCAATCAGATTTCCCTTATTCATCAGGTTGTTGAATTCCCGCATGACAGTAGCCTGGGTGAATTGTAATTGGCTGGCTATCTGATCCCAGGACAGACCCTGTAGATTCAGTGCCACAATTTCCTGAAGAATTTAGGCAGTGATAATTTGTTGCTTGGGGCGCTGGGCGGGAGGAGCTGAAGCCTGATTGGCTGAGGGAGGGGCAGGTTGAGTGATGGCGGGAAGTTGTTTCAAATTGAGGTTGCCATCCTGATTGGTTGGTTGGTGGGCAGCTTGTGCAGGGGTGGGTGTGGGAGCAGGGGCAGCACTAGACGCAAAGTGACTCTCAAACAAGTCAAAGCCATATGGGTCAGGGGACAGTAAAAGGTCAGCTTCCTTGTTACCTGCCTCAAAGGCTTGGGTGTAAACAGGTGCCTCCACGTTCTGAGCCTCGCCTCCATTGAAGCTGGCTTGGCTGATGTTGGCTTGGCTGCTGGCGTTGTCAAAGATATTGCTAGTAAAAACCATTGTAAAAAACCAGGGATAAAATCACTAAAAGTAGAAAATTTAAAAATTAATGACTTATTTTTATTGTAATCTTGAGTTCATATTTGGAAGGTTCTCAAAACCATTTCACAAAAATTAGGATCCATAAAAATGTATAAAATGCCTCTGTTTCTAAATTGTATAGCTGTTGATTAGCTGTTATACTGTTATTTTTCTATTTTAGGCTGCTCATACTACACATCTTGTGTGAGTTCATTTTTTTTGTGCTTGTGGAATCTTGCTTCTAGATTGCTCAAATTTAGTTTCATTTTGGTCCTTCTGTTGGTGCCTCATATGAATCCTGCTTGGATTATAATATACTCCGGAATAGCATCCATCCATTTCACTTGTTGTGTCAGTTTATTTTGTTTGTGGTTTGAACTACACTGCTTGATGTTTGCTTTAATTTTGTATAATGAGTTAGTGAAATTTTGTTTTTTGGTTTGACAGTTCATTTATTAACCAAAAATATTTAAATTAATTGAATCCTGAATCTCACGCAACTTGGATTTTGTTTAAATCTGAAATCATTTTGTTTAAATCTGAAGTATTTTTGCTTGTTGCCATAACTTTTAAAACTACTGTATAGTACAGCTTTAATAAGAAAGAAATGTAATTTATATTATTTTAATGGTAGACTTGTATACCTTTTATCATTGAAATAAGATAACTAATAAACCAAAATACCTAAAATCATATGCTTGTATCTTTCAGGAAAAATACTTTATTTTGCTTATACTGAAGTATTATTATAGCTTTACATAAGCTGAAAATTAAATTAATCTTTTTTATTAAATTATAGTTTATAAAGCAGTTTTTTATTTATTCTCATATTTTATATTTGATTGAATACAGTTAAATATAAATTATAGTCTAATTTTGCTTTTGAAACTAAATAAAATTTCTTTTAAAAACAGCCAATTTAAGAATCTTTTTATTATCTATAATATATTTTTTATTGCAGAAATATATTTCTTGGGATCTCTTTAGTCTATAATAAATTTTAAAGTATATAGCTTTATATTGTAAACTTTATTTTATTCTGCCTCAAAGTTAACCTCTGGAAAATCAATTTTTGCACTTTGATCTTTGATATTTTTATTTTTTGCACCCTACATAGTGTTTCAATTTTTGCACTTTTAGGGGGGTCCCATTTTTGATTTTTGGACTTTTGACCTTAGAAACTTTGACCTTAGGAACTTGCCCAGGATAAACCATCCTTGGCACCTTTGGGCAAATAGCTGTAGGCATTGCTCATGGACAACGTAACGGACAATTCTTTAATGTAGTAGAGCTTTACCATGCTTTTGTCCTTTAACACAGTGTACATATCAGTGTATTTATGGCAGGTCCCAATGTTCATTAGGATATTCCAATTGCATGGGAATACCCTAAGTTTTTTTCAATAAACCCTAAATTCTCTAATCACACAACATTAAAATAAAATTAAGGCCTCTATGCCAAGAATTGATTTGATCATGGCTTGTATATTTGCCAATTCAAGATGGCAGTCTTGGACAATATAATTTCCTATTATACAGATGGGCTCCTTATTCAGGATGGTTTAATTTGTTTAGGGTTTAACCATAAGGATAATTATGTCAGTTTTCAGGTATATAATATGATTTTACAGTAAAAAATCAAAAGTGAGGGATAACAAGTCCTTGTTAAACAATAAGCCAATGAAGAACTTCAGCTAAATCCCTAAAAACATTAGACAGTTTAAATTTTGTTATTGAAAAAATGGTTCAAAGCTGGAGTTGCTCAAATAGTGTCAGGATATCAAGAGTACTGTGATGCCCCTTCAGGTGAAGGAGGGGCAGATGCAGGTACAGGCATGGCCCACCAGATGATGGGACCTAACTTTACCAGGTAGGAAAGGGCCTTCCCAGCCACAGCCCAAGGTCCAGCCACTGGCAAGGCTGAGTTGATTAATCCAGTGAGCGCCAGGTAAAACACTCCCAGGAATTGACTACTCTGGCCAGCAGAATTGGAGGTGGGTGGGTTGAGATGATTGGTTTAGTGCCAAGGGTAGTTCTATGGCAAACAGGTAGGCAGAAGGATTGTTGTATTTCCTGTTGAATATCAAAAGGTATATGGTGATTTCTCTGCTCTCACAGATTATTTGATATGGATCCTTGGGAGCATATGGGCAAGTGTACCACTGCAAGTCTTCCTAAGTCCAGGGTCCGTAATCAGGATTTAGGGGATACTCAATGAAGTGCACAGGGCCAAATGGAGCGTCAGGAGGGCGGTAGTAGACAAATACTTCTGTTTTATCAACTGGCATTTGGCTTCCAATCTCTGAGGATGAGTACTGGTGCTTAGGTGATTGCAGATGAAAGAGTATCAAAAATATGTAAGGAATCAGATTGGTGAACCAAAGGTTCATAACAACTTTATTTGGTAAGCATGGTAATACAGAATCTTTCTGGTGCTTCTGGCTTATATACTCATTCAAATGAAGGTGCCTCTGGGCACTATTCTGGAGCTATCTGGATGACAAGGCTTGGTATCTCAAATTATTCCAGTTAATTGGCTGCTTCATCATCATTTTTGGGGTCTTCATGAACAGCTGCTTGGCTTGCTGATGGTTTATCTTTGCTTGACTGGTAATTGGTTCTGGAAGAGTTAGCTGCAGGGTTAATGGGGTCATTTTCAATTTGATTACCATTTTTGAACTGGATTGACAGGCATTTCTGAGGCTGAAGAACTTGATTAAAAAAGAGGTTCCCAAACAGGAACCCCAAATTACTAAATAAAGAGTGGGCTTGAACTGGGAGCCCTGGGCAGCTAGATTTAGTCTGACCAGGCCCAGCAAAACCCACCAAGGCTTGGGCATAGCTTTTGGGGCCCAGGACGGCCCCAAAGCTACTGGCAGGGCAGGAGTGATTCCTACAACTAGATATTCTCTTTTTGAAGCAAATCCAGGTGCAGGTAAGCTCCTGTCACCTGCTTCCCCTGCTTGATGGCTTAGAGCGGGTTTAAATCCTGCTTGGGGATTCAAAATTGTTACTTTTGTAACAAATAGCCCTGGAAAAACGAGACTTTCCCTACTTCTTGCTAATTAATTATGACAAGGAAATCATGTGTTATATATTATTTAGAGACGGTTGCACTCAACCTGCTGGGTGGCAATTTTTTGAATTATGACATCATCAAGTTGGTTTTAAAAGTAGGCCCCTAAGCTGCTGAAAATATTCTTGCCAGCTGTCATCAATATACTTCTGGGAAGTATAGCAAACAAGATAAAGGGGGAAATTGAGAAGATAATGATACTTTATTGGATATGAATATAGGATATTATATAGTATCATGGGAAGCCACATACTGTCCATGTACATCATGGAGGTCTTAGGGCTTATCTGAGTAATGTTCCTCTTAAGTCACAAGGCTTATTCAAGTTGTGTCCCATTTAGGGTCTGGATTGTTTGATCCCCGTAATAGATGGTTAAATGATAGTAGTGTCACCAACTTAAAAATTGGTTGGTGAGCCATTTGGTGATATACTTGGGACATCAATTCCCCAAGAGGGAGTAATAAAAGATGTTGTGACATCTCCTTCTGGGGTGCTGGAAGGCGGAGCATTGGGAATTTTCTGGAGAGAGTTGGGGATGCGGGCTTGGTATTGATCCAGTTTGGCATTGAGAACAGGGAGTCTGGAATTTTGTTGGGCTGTTCTTGCTTTACACAGGCAGAGTCAGTCATGGTGCATATGTTTTAATTCAGTTTTTGTGCTGATACCTTTGATGAGGTAGGTGTTGTTGGGCTTGACTTCCATGATAATGCCTGGTCCACATAACCCTGGGTCCAACTTGTGCTGGTAGTGGTTGACAACGCAGAATTTGTCTCTGACTTGGAATCTTTCCTGCTGTAGTGGAATTGCTTCTCTCCCAAATCTTTTTGTTCATATCTTCCTGGTCTTTTCTAGAACGCTGCAAGTTGGGGTCACTGTCATCTGGCACCTTTTTGGGCAGAGGTAATTGTGGTCCTGCAATTGTATTAAAAAGAGCAGGATTTTTCCCATAGACAAGTTTGCACAGGCTTTTGCCTGTGTTGCAGTTGACTTGTGTTCTACAGACCATGAGTGCTGTTGGTATCACATCAACCCAGGCTTTTGGATTTTAAGCAGTTAAATTACTGAGGGTGTCATGAATGACATTTCAATAATTGTATTGAAAACCTGGGAATTGAAACCTGGGTCTCAGGAAAAGCCTTATATTGACCAGAGTAGACAGGAGTCTGCCCAACTGCCAGTTAGGTCAAACCATGGACCACCAGAGATAGCTGACCCCAACCAGGAGGAACAGAAACCTTCCAACCTTCCAAGTGTCAATACTGAAGGTTTGAAATCAACATCAGAGACCCTGGAATTGAACCCTGATCCTCCAAAGACTACTTGAGTCACACAAAGTGGACGGGAACCCGCCAATTTATTAAATTACAAACCCAAGTTGATGAGATACTCTGAGATCTGCCAGTCTCCCAAGGACAATTACCCAAATAGTCACCAGATTGCTGCCAACCTTGCATCACCAAAGATCCAGACCTATGCAGAGGTTGTAGATTGCCTTAAGGAGGTTAAAACAAAGCCTACTGCTAACTCCACCAATGACCACAGCAGCTGCCAGTCTTCCGTTCAGAATGGGTAGTACAATTGAACTACTCAGGTGATGTGGTGAACAGTAGCAGCGGAACAAAGCATCACCACTTCTGTTTTCCAGAGCAGGCACAACCTGGATCTGCCTCCCTCAAGACTCTAAGCTAAGATCCATGCCCTGCCAGTACCTTGTCTGCAAACCTGAACCCTGCAAAAATTGAAGAAGCTAAACCCCATGGTATAAAAGCCCCAGCAGTATGGTGATGACCATATTGCCATTTTCAATAATAAAGTTTTATGAACCTTTGGTTTAAACAAATCTTACCTTATCTAGTCTTAGTGATATTTCATCTTAACTCCAGCCAATTAGACCACCAGGCAACCACCCCCTCTAGAGACCAACCTGTCAAACCTCCCCAGGCACTATACTTTCCCCCTGGAGCCCCCTTTGGACCTGTGCATTTTACTGAATACCTGCCCAACCCTGCCTACGCAGAGTACGGCTTGGAGACCATCCTCATTGCTGATCACTTGGCAAGGACTAGAGAAACTGAATATATAGGACGTGAAGGAAAGAGGATTGAGGTGCCGCCCTTATTGTTCAAAGACAAGTACAATTATCTACTGCCTACTTTGTTCCCATGACTCCACCCTTAACCCTGCAACCTGACCACCCAATGGAACCCCCCACTGCAGCCAAGACTACGTCTACCCAACTGTTTGGAGTACTCTACATTACTTTGACGGGAATGGTAGACACTATGGTGTCCAACTCAGGCCCCTGGTCTTTGCTTGGGCAATCTGTATCCTATATTATCAAGTTAGCACCCATTCTATGGTGGGCATTGCCCTCTGGCCCGGCTGTACTCTGTCCCAAGTCAACCAATGCCTCTACCTATGCCTGGCTTCCTGACAGAGGGCTTCCACTAGTGAGCTGTTTAGTTGTTCTACTTGTCCATTTGCTTGCAGGTGATACAGGCTGGCTATGATGTGTCTTATTCCATTCTTGGCAAGGTAGATATTGATGTCAATGGCCTTAAGTTTGGTGCCTCTTTCTGTGATCAGGAGTTCAGGCTTCCCAAACTTGGCTATGATTTCTTTCCCAATGAATTGTCTCACAGTGTTGCCCTTGTGCTCTTTAGTGGCTTGCGCCATGGGCCATCTGATTGCATAGTTGATAGCTGTGATGATGTACTTTTTCCCCTTGATTTCACCAGGAATTGGTCCCACAATATCCAATGACTATGCCTTGAAGGGTTGTATGATGGTTACAGGTACTACTGACTTGGGTGGTGCCTTGGTTTGGGTGTACTTCTCACAAACTTTGCATTGTTCCAGTACCTCTCTGATATCATCTAGCATGTTGGGCCACCAGTAGCGTGTTTTGAGATACTTGTGTAAGTTTCTGCTACAGGTGTATCCCAAGTCTCTATGATATTGGAGGATTGTGTCAATCTTTTGCGTAGACAGGATGTAAGGTACAGTGTCACCATTTGGAAGTATTTGGTGTAGGGTGCCATATACGTTTTTGAACAGATGTTTGTTCTTAAGGACCTTCTCTTGGACGTCCATTGGTGTTCCAGGTTGTAATACTTCTTGGAGATTCCCCATGATAAGCATGGGCCATTCAGGGTCCCCATAAGTGCATAAAATGTGTTTACTGTATAGCCTTGAAAGGGCATCTGCGGTAAGCATTTCCTTGCCTGGCTTGTATTTGATTTGCATTGGGTATATCTGTATGAGACTCATCCACTTGGCTTGTCTTCTTGAAAAATGCTGTTGTGTCTTGAAGAATATTAATGACTTGCAATTGGAGAGGGCTTTGAATTTTGGGCTTCTTCTAGATAACATTGCCATTTCATGAGGCAGTTTACAATGACCACCAGTTCCATATTGTGTATGGGGAACCTTTGTTTGCCGTCAGAAAGCTTTGTTGACTTGTACATCATGAGAGTGAAGTCCTTTTCTGCTGTTTGAATACAGAGTACCCCTCCTATGGCTGACAGGGACCCACTTGACAGGGAACAAATTCCCTATTTGGTGGGCCAAGGTACCTAAGTTAAGCCCTGCTATTACTGAGCCAATGGGTACTGTGATCATGGCAAGATAGCCTAAGTGACCCAGGTAGGCAAATCTTCCCAGCATAGAGCTGAAGCAACCAAGCATATAATACCCCACCATGTATGTTAACAGGTAGAAGGAGGCATAGGGTCTAACCAACAAAGGCTCTGCTGAAAGAGGAGGAGTGAACAAATAACCATAATGGAATTTAAGTCCCCAGTGACCAGAGGGGTACTTAAACCATCCACGGGCTAGAGATTCCTTTTGATGAGCATTGTCAGGAGAGGAATTTTGCCAGTCAGTAGTTGGTGTTGGGTTCTCCAAAGCTAACACCACAGGCAAAAAAGAATCTAGAAACTAGAACAGGAATAGAATTCCTTTCATGGCTTCAAAATAGGATATAAGAAGATAAGTGTTTGGCAGATGTGGAATAAAAGTCTTTATTGTTAGAACAACTAAGATTGGTAATATTTGCACACTTAAATAGCCTCCAAAATGGAGGCTGTGAAATTTGAGTGGATATTGGGGGAAATAAGAGGGATTTGCCAATGATTTTCATGAATATAATGGATAAAATTAATAACTGTGTCATATTGGCCTTGATTTGAGACTGCAGGTGTAGTATAATCTCATAGTTAAAAGGGAGGAAACCAAGGCAACTCACAAAATCATAATCAATTGAGCGGTGCATAAGATGAATATCATGATGAATAAAGTACGGAGCCTCAGTTTCATCTAATATCAGTGGATCCGTGAGTGGCAAGGTGACCCAAAGCAGCCAATCAAATGCAGAACAGTAAGTGACGTTATCACTTAAGTTATTAACCTTTTTGATCTTGAATTGAAGCGTGAAAGCAAAAAACGGTTCAATTGAGTGATTATAAATAGGTAAAGTAAGTTGCATAGTTGATTCTACACTAACAATGGGTTCTTTCTGAAGGTTCCAGGTTCAATTCCCGTTGGGATCAAGGCTATAATACAAACTGGTGTCAAGTACTTTATTAATGTTTTGTTGTGTCTTTGCATTATTAACTATATTATCCATAAGATTAATGGAGTCAGAAAAGGAATCCCTGACAATGGCGCAGTCAGACACATTGGTTTCCAACTTGTATATTCCTTCATGATTTGGGTATTAAAGGATGGGGGTGGTGTCCATTTGTTCTTTTAGCTGGCAGAAATGTTGATCTTGTAGAGGTGTCCATACAAACTTGGTTTTTTTGCCTTTAATGGCTGACAGGGGGCTTTCAGGGTACCCCATCCAGTGATCAATCTTCTTACGTAGGCTATCATGCCTAGGAAGGTACAGAGTTTTCTTTTGTTTCTGGGGGCTGGCATTTCAGCTATAGAGTGGATCTTTTCTGGGTCTGGTTTGATTCTGTCTTTGCTGATAATGTGGACAGGAAATGTGAGTTCAGATGAGAAGAAGTCACACTTAGATGGCTTGGCAATGTGTTGGTTTTCCTTGAGGGTGCAGAGAACCAGGCAGATGCCTTCCCAGTGTTGTTTTAGGGTTTGGCTGTAGATGATTATGTTGTCCAGATAGATGGTCACTTGTTTTCCAATGTGTTCTTTGAAAACCTCATTTTTGAAAGTCAAAAAGGTGCTAGGGGCGTTTGTCATGCCAAAATTGAGGACAACACATTCAAAGGATCTGTATTTGGTTCTGAACACAGACTTTGGGATGTCTTCAGGTTTCACGCAAATTTGATGATAACCTGCTGTCAAATCAATTTTTGTGAAGATTTGGGACCCCCCAGGGCATTAAAAAGGTTGTCAATCATGGGAAAAGGATACCTGTTCTTTATTGGGACCTTGTTGAGCGCCCTTTAGTCTGTGACTAGGCAGAGTCCTCCATCTTTCTTTGCTATGAAGAAGAAAGCGGCACCAAAAGGCAATTTTGAGGATCTAATGAGTCATTTTTCAAGGGATTTGTCCAAATAGGCTTTCAGAGCGTTGTCTTCTTGAGGTGTGAGGCAATAGATAGGGCGTGCCTTTGGTACACTTCCTTTGAGGTCTATATCATGTTGTATGCCATGGTCAGGTGGTAATCCTGGTAGTGTTTCCTGGAAAAAGGAAGGTAATTCTTTGACAAGCTGATCTTGGATGTAGTCCTGTTCATGTCTGGTTTCTGTATTCTTGAAATGGATGATTTCATACATGCAGGTGTTTCAATTGATTTTGCTGGGGTCATTTTCCTCTTCTGTTTCCATGATTTTCACAAACACATGGTCTCTCATAAGTGTATCAAGGTGAGTTGGGTAGACATGGTGGTGTACTTCACCTCATTGTATGGTGAGGATAGCGCTGTCCCAGTCAATGTGAGGGTTGGTCTTTCTCATTCAATCCAGGCCAAGTATGACATAATAATTGGGGATTTCTCAAGATTGACAATTCTTCCCCTCTGGAAACCCAGGCCCGGGAGCAGGATTTGAATCCTGGCCCTGGATCCCTACAGGCCGCCAGGCCTATGGACTGCTGGGCTGCCCGCCCATGTTTTTTGGGGATCAAACCCCTACAAGCTGAGGCTCCTGTGAATTCCCAAAGCCAGAATACTGACATCATCCCAACCATAGTGGCGCCCAAAGAGGAGCCTTTTGAATTGCCTAATGAAGGCAGAGATGGCGCCTATGTAAGCTTCATGAGTTTGAAGTCCTCTCAAGCAACCAATCAGGAGCCTACCCAGGAAAGAGGCACGGGCCTGCAGCCCGGCCCCATGACCGCGACGCTAAAGCAAGACAATCAGGTAGCCAAATTGAGAATTTTGACCAATGAAAGAACTCCCGGGCCGAGCACCATTCTGCTACTTTCAGACCCAAGTACCTGATTCCCCTGACCCAGCTTTCCCCAATGCCCTGATGAACCCATGGAAAATGTTAAGTTTGGAGGTGGGGTGCTATATAGACCAAAGGACCCCACGCTCCAAAATTATTGCCATTTTTAAATAAAGATTATGTTACTTTGGCTCATACAGCTATTACCATATTTTGTATTTGCTGTCTATAAGTTAAGTTTGAGATCCCCCAGCCCTCCTGCCCCTATGCCTGCAGTTTTCTGTCCACCTGGTGCTCCCTTTGGGCCCGTTCATTTTACTGATTACCCATTAAAGCCTGAATATAAGGATTACACACCAGAGAAAATCATTGAACTTGACCCATTAGCCTGCATCCAATACGCCGTCAGATACATCCGCCAAGGCCTGTGGATATTCTCTACCCCCAAGTTATTTAGAGGAAAATTCAGCTACCTCCCGGCCTATAACGTTTATATGGAACCACCCATAACACCAAAACCAATCCCAGCCTCTTCCTCCGACCTGTCAACCAACCATACCAGCAAGCTTTTTGGTATAGTATACATCACCCTCACTGGGGTGGTGGACACTATTGTACTGGCTACTGGCCCGTGGTCTTGGTTAGGAAAGTCTGCTTCTTATCTCTTGAAGTTAGCCCCTCTCTTGTGGTGGGTCCTGCCTGCAAAAAACCCGGCCCAAGTTACCTCCAAAACCGGCAGGCCAGCCGCCTGAGAGTGGGTCCCTGACAGGATTGGTATGATAGGACTGTTAAGCGTTGTTTGTATGTCTCCAATTTAATCACAGAAAGGTTTTGCTTTAATGTTGCCTGGTGTACTCCTGTTGTCTGCCATGATGACTTTCTTGATGTTGCTTCAGACTTTTGGTAGTTTCATAAGGCTGGCAAATTTCTTGTCAACAAGGGATTGATCTTCTCCAGTGTTGAATAATGCTGTGCCCTGATATCTGAAAAAGCAGAAAGGATAAGTGATGAGTTTATTTCCAGTTTGGGCGGCAAAAAGTAGAGGATTTCTGGAGAGTACTTGGATCATGATGATTGAGTCCACATCCTGGTCCCTGTACAAGTCTTGTGAGTTGGGGGAGAGCAGCTTGCCTAAGCGCTCCCCTGAGCTTTTCCCTCCTTGTTGGTGTCTTCAGTACTTGCTTGATTAGCCTGTGCTGTACAGTTCACATATCAAGGATGGGGGTTATTGCTTGGACTATTTTGCTTATTAGGGCAAGGGTCCTTCTTTTCTGTGGGACTCTTTTTTTTGCTTATTTGTTGTGTGTAGATTGTCAGATTTCTGAGCTGAATGTTTTCCCTTCAAGAATATGTCTTCAAGGTTCTTGCAGCAGTTCATTCCAAATCAACTTCTGATATGTGTAGGGAGGCTGTTGTAAAAGTCCAGCCAAGGTCCTGGCTTTTCAAAGTTGATGGTGCTGGGGGCTCAGTTGCGTAGGCATTCATACTCTGCAATATAGCCCTCAATTGTTATTGTCATTTTGAAAGTTTGAAGTTCTATAATGATTATCACATTGTAATATTTCATGGAAAACTTTTTGAGGAAGGCGGTTTTGAACATGTCCCAGTTTTCATTTTGGTCAGGGTGTTGATTGAGCCATCCACTTACAAAATAAGAGGCATTTCCCATGACACAGAGGGCAATTTTGCTGGCCCAGAGTCTGTGGGAATAGCCTACTTGTGTGAACTTTCTTTGTGTGCTGCTGATTCAGAGGTTAGCATTCTCCCAGTGTAACCCTGCAAAGGGTCCCAATTTCTGCTGAGCGTAGGCATTGGAATACAATGTTAGGTATTCCAGGCTGTTGTGGCTCTATTGTGGTTGGAGTTACGTGTATCAATTTGTGGGATTTGAGAGTGTTGTACTGTTCAATAGACACAAGGATGTTGTCATAGATGAAGAAGCCTGCATGGACGTCTTGTTCTTCTTTGTAGTCTCTCCAACTGGTAGGGAGGTCCATTTGTTGGGTCTTTTTCTTGGGAGGAATTTTTCCTTTGAATTGAGTGGGTATAGATAACCTAACTGTGCTACCACTGTTGTTGATATACTTCTAGGAAGTATAGTAAACAAGATAAAGGGGGAATTAAGAAGAGAATGATACTTCATTGGATATGAGTATAGGATATTATATAGTACCATGGGAAGCCACATACTGTCCATGTACATCATGGAGGTCATAGGGCTTATCTGAGTAATGTTCCTCTTAAGTCACAAGGCTTATTCAAGTTGTGTTCCATTCAGGGTCTGGATTGATTGATCCTCATAATAGATGTTCAAATGATAGTAGTTCCATCAACATATAGGTTGGTTTGTGAGCCATTTGGTGATTTACTTGGGGCATTAATTCCCCAAGAGGGAGTAATCAAAGATGTTGCAACACAGCCAATCAGATGCTGTAGAAGCCCCCTATCCACATCATAAACTAACTTAACTTTCCCCACTCTCCTCTAGAAACTTGTTTCTAGATACTTTACTCACATTGAGAAATACAGGAAATTATTTTAAAATGTTTGAACATTTGGGCCTCTTGGCACTAGTGTTTGATAATTTTGCTACTGCTGTAGTCCAGTTAGCAGCAGACTCCTTGACCGTCCCTTGGTCTGCTCTTTATATTTCCTCCACTTCCAATGATTATTCTGATTTTTCACTTAGAATGACTTTCTGGCTTTGATTTTGACCTCCATCTTCTTCTACACCTCAAGAGGCTCTCAAATCCTTATGCCCTTCTTCCAATTTGGCCTGCTACTTCTCAAGAAACTGGTGATCTTTATGTTGTATCCTCATCAATTTTCCTTTAATAGTGCAACACATCACTTAACCTTAACATATATAGCATATGTGCTGATTTTTTGATACACTGACAATTACTGTGGCCTTCTTTTAGTACTGAGTTTCTCTAGTTAGCTTGATGAGCATTTTGCACTTAGCGTCTGAGATAACTGTGTGATTGGTTTTTTTTGGTGGTAGTCAACAACTCATTAGATTCTGCCAAGACACACAGCATAGTCACCTGTTTTTAAAATGTAGTGAGCTTTTTGAGCACCTTCAGTTCCTTAAAAGTTTAAAAGTACCATGACTACTCATTGTTGTCTTGCCCTTCAACATCACTTACATAAGGCTTGTATGAGGTATTGAGAATATACATTGGTCTCTCTAAAATAATTTCAGGAATAAATTTTGGCAGTACACAGGAACATATACTAAAAACACTCTCTCAATAGTGTTATCATTCACTGTTCTGGTGGTGGTGACTTTGTTGGCCTTCCTGGACAGCTTTGGAACTCTGGGTTTAATACTACCTGCTCTTCTAGCCTGGGTGCCCTGGGTTTGTTACTGTTTTTGTGCAGATTGGGGTTTAATCCCTGACTCATAGCTACTCCCACCTTTCACTTCCTGGACTCAGTAACTCTTTTTTTACCCACAAGGGTGTCCACATCTGCAGCATATTTTTGGCTCCTTTGCTCTGTTGTTTTGAGTCCATTTTGGTATAAAATTAAAATCCCTTTATCTATATAGTTTATTTATTATAATTTTTATTTGTCTCTATATATAGTATCATAAAAGCTTGTAGTCACTACCATTAATTTCATATTAGGATATGAAATTTCTATACCAATTATTTTTGGTTATAAATGTGCACTTTTAACCTTATGTATCAACATATATTTTTTATTTGATTATTTTCATCTAAAAACAGAAAATCAGAATATTTAATTATTATTTTATTTTCTAGATTGTATCTCTCGTTTAAGATGAACTAATAACATTGTTATAGATTCATTGATTCATTTTGATATTTTATATTTTTATTGTCTGTTTCAATTGCTATGAGGGTTAATTTTTGGACTAAGTCTTTCACTATAGCAACTGAGTTCATTTTGTTCTCAAAAACCATAGTAAAAATAGTAGCTTTGTTTTGTGATTGAAATCCATTTTTTCTAGTGCTTGACATACAGTAATTTTTCAAACATGTTGAGATAAACAAAACAACTCAGTCTAAAATCAAAATCAACGTGAAACCAAATCTCTTGTAATTTAATATAAACTACTTGATTTTTGATTTTGTTTTTAGACTGAGATTTTTTTGTTTATCTCAACAGGTTTGAAAGTTACTGTATTTGTTGTTGAACCACCATTTATTCTCTATCAGTTTAAATCATTTGTTGTGTGTCTGGACATTTTTTCCAATTATAGAACATTTTCTGTGGAATTAGCTCCTATTTATATCAAAAAAGTTGAAATTTGCTATGTTAATAAACCAATTTAGTCTAGAATGAACCATTTTTGTTTATCTCAACAGGTTGTAAGCCTACTTTAAAAATAGTTAATTTCATAGTAAATTATTTTTGAAGTGTATTTTTATTGTACTTTCAATTAGTGTGCGTATTTTTTATTTATTGGATTCTACACTATAATATTACCCTAAAATTTTCTTTAGAGCTTAATTTTTACCAAGTAAAATATTCAGAATTTGATTTTTGCTTATTAAAAAGGTGTCATTATCCAGTAGGCTACATGGAAATAAACTCAATCTAGAATTTTCTAATGTATTGACATGGATATATAATTGAGCTTGACAGTCAAATTGTAGACAGTCAACATGCAGACAGTTTAAATGCTGGTGATTGCCAAATCAACCATGGTTTTGTACACTTGAGTTTTGGAAACTGAAAGGTTTAATTTTGTGGCCAATATTGAATGGACAAATACAGAATAAAGATGTTAATCCCTGGATATTTATTGCTTGATTGCATCAATATAAAAAGTCTGCAAGAACTTAGGCTGTTGTTTGGCCCTTAAGATTTTGCAATTTTATTTGAGATACCATAGTTGGTGTGGAATCTGGTGACATATTTTACCAGGATACCGAATCAGGATACAGTATCCTGAATAGACATTACATTGTTTAGATAATTGATGAAAGCTTTGCATTCACTATTATACAACTGCCACATACCCTTGGCAGCTATTGCAGCATTACCACTATCAGAGTCAATACACAGAATAGGTACATTTGTGTAAAACAAAGCATCATTCTTGCATGCAATATCATCATCAATTGTGGAATACACACCAGGTTCAGATGGGTCTTCATTTGTTGTCAAAGGAATATAGGAATTATTAAATACTCTCAAACATGCACTAGCAACTGAGGGATCCAGTATACAAGACCACTTTACAGCTGGATAGACAGTTAAGTTGTATGTGACCTCATTGTTTCCAATGACTTTGGTGTTTATCACTTTAGTGGTAGGCCGTGAGAGTGGCTTCTGACTTGGAATTAGACTGCTGTCAAAAACTGTAAGAAATGGGAAAATATTAGGGGGAAAGCTTTCTCTCAACCATGATTAAAACCATGGTTTGAGCAGAAACCAAAATGATTGTTGCCAACAATTCCAGGGAGGTCAAAGGGAAAGGGAAACAGCTGATACCTCAAAGCAATAGGTGAAACTTTATGGCTAAGTGTCAGAAAATTCTGATCTATCAGGGTTGAATGATCCATATTCCCATCACTAAAGCTATGGGTCAACAATAGACAGCCATAGCCAGATGCAAGACATCTATTTCAGAATGCAGAGAAACTATATCAAGATTATTTATAGTTTGCAATCCAAAAGACACCTGAGAAATTCTGGGTCACAGATCATTGGTCTATCCAGAAGCTTCTATAATTAGGTGCTAGACATCCAGGATTCCAAAAATAGACACAATTCCGCCAAACAGAATAAATACAGGAAATTATAACATCCTTTTTCACCAAGAAATGGGGACAGAAAACTGCCCGTGCGCTTTGTGCATTAGACTGAGCACAAGAGGGGACCCCGCCCTATGGATGTCAACTTAATTGACCTCAACTAAGTCAAGAGATATCCAGGCTGAAGAGGAGAAATTAGCAGCTTAGGATGTTACCTCATTCCAAAACCTTATTCAGGTTTGGAATCCAACTCTGGGGGTGAAACTAGTAGCTTGAGTATGATAGGCTAGCTAGTAAGAGTTATCTGCAGCATGACGCCAGTCTGGCTGCTAGCTGCACACTATAAAAAGTCTTTCTAAGATCACTTGGAAGGCAGACAAATAATAATCATCAACATTACTACTAAACCAAATAGTAGTAGTGACAAGTACAATAATAGTGTATTATTGATACTTCCGTAGTCCTGCCAAATCACATCAGTTGGTGTTGCGTCCCAAAGACCACAGGACTCTCCCTTTACTTGGCTCCAGTAACAACATAACTCCGCCAGTTGCTGCACTCTCACACACTAATTGAAAGCAAATCTGTCCTCATACATATATCCAAATCTCAACATGCATAATAACTTTAATAAAAATAATAACTCTTCTTCTTCAAGAACACAAAATCTTGACACTAAGTTTGCTAGAAAATCCTAAATTTTATTAGGTCAGAAAATAATAAAAAATAGCTTTTTACAGCTCTTGTGTTCATTTATGAGAGAAAATGGGGTTGGAGAAGGTGATAGGGTGAACCAAGGCTAATTGACCAATAATTTGAGCCATGATTGCAATTTTTGAGGCAATGAAATTCAAAAAAAAATTTGGATAGAGAAATTTAAAGGGAAAGCAACTTACTTAAAACTTCATAAGCTGTCTTGGATGCACACAAAACTGCTCCTGGTTGCTCTTGCACATGTCTCTTTGACTAGAGGTGTCTCTTGGGTGGCTTAGGTGATGTCATATTCTTAGCAAAATGACAAGCATTTGTGTGAGTACCTTTATTGAGGTTTTTTGGTTAATATTTAGAAGGTATCTAGACACATTTTGGTAAATATACTCAAGAATTTGGTGGGGGTTGAAGTGGAGGTCTAAGGGGGAGGTGTACCTTTACAAAACCTGCAGGGTTGATTGCCAGCAAGACTTATCATAACAGATCCCTTGTTTCTCAACTTAAATATCATGGTACATGTAGAAAAAAGTGGAAGTCAACTAAATTCACTAAAAAAGAAACCACAGACTACCAATAACCCAGATCCAGAGCAGAATCAATTTAGCACCTAACTCATTAGTAGAATAAAGCCAATCCTTACATGTCCAAGCAGTTTATCAACAGGTCCCTTGTTTCTCCTAAGGATTTACCTATTTTATATAGTCTCTCATATCACAATAAAGCTGATATCTAGTTTCTAATATTTTTACCCTTGTAACCCTGATAACACAGATCAGTTACAATACTGCTATATCTGGGTTGTGATGTGGGAGGTGATTAGCTGGCACTAACACCTGGGGAGGCCTGTGGCTTGGGCTTGATGCTACTGTGATTATCCACATGAGGAGATGTTTTGCAGGTGAGAGCTGGGGTTGGCTAAATAAAGATTGTTTACCCAAGAAAGGTAAATGTTGGTTTTTTATTGATCTATATAGTCTTGGTGGCTAGTAGTGGTTCCCTATACCTTGCAGTATTAGTAAGGTATCCCCTTATTAGTACTTTGAAAGGATAGAAGTGGTGCCATGAGATGGTTATGCCAGGGGGATAGGCATCCTTAGACCAGCTGGGATGATAATAAAGCTGGGGCTCTTCCCTGGGATGAATGTTCTGATGTAGCATTAAAGTCCTTATACCAACTGTGGTGATAATACAGTTGGTTTACTTTACCTGAGAAGGAGGTAATGTGAAAGAAATTGCAGGATAATAAGAAGCTGTCTCCATGTGGTGGGGAATCACCCACTAAATCCACATAGAGTTAATGATTAACCACCAACACAGCTTCAGATACCGTTTTGTGAAATTTTCAAATGAGATACTAGGGTTAAGTAAAATAATTAACCCCAACCAAAAAAAGCCCTAGATAAATGACCTGCAAGAGAATCAGAGTGTCTTAAGCACACAATTCAGGACATTGAGATAGCACAAGAGTTTCTGCTTTGACAGTAGGAGAAACAGCTCCAAGATTGACAGGCATTGAATTAACATTTGGCAGCGACAACAATAAAGTACCAACAGCAGGCCCCCATCTTCCCGTAATAATCTGGCTAAGGATTAAATTGTAGGGGATGTAGCACAAAAGGCCAACTACAGGATTAATTTAAAATAAAGATTGGACCAAAGGATAATTAATTTTATTGAGTAAAACTTTTTGGGAGGACTCAACTCTTAAGAGTTGAAACAGTGAAAATTATTCAATATATATCAAAATTTGACTAAGCAATACCACATGAATCCTGAGCTCTTATTCCTTCCACAACATCAAGTGAGCATTTAGTCCAGTTTGCAAAGAGACCTTGAGTGACCAGCTTCTGATGACTGTGCTGATAAATAAGGTTGTATTGAGTGACTCTCAAATTGTGTCAATTTATCAACATCAGTTTGTGGGGGGGATCAGATTCAGCTGGCAGACTGGAGCAGCTGCAACCCATTTTCAATCAACTGTTTGATTCAAATCTGTTAAATCAGTTAATTTTGTTAAAAGTTTCCAGATTTTTGAGCCTTCCTACTTGGCCAAATAATTCCTGGCATTATGGAATCTACTATGACAGGTAAATCTTATCTATCTATTACTTATTTGTAGCTTTAAGGAGGTCTTACTGCTACTATGCAAGCATGGATAGATTAAAACCACTTTTAGGGTGGATATACATAAATGCAGATGCAGATTGTAATTATTTGGAGGTTTATGGGAAGTGAAGTTAGTTACCTTGTGCCTGAAAGCTCAAGCTAACCTTTTAAGTGAGTAAAACAGTAGTAATTCATGATACATGCTTGCTTCTGATGAACTAGGTGTAGGCCACTGATGGGGGTCAAGTCTAGGTATAAATAGCTTGTGGTGGCTTATTTCCTGAGTCTGAGAAGTTTACTAATGGGGACTATCAAAAAGAAAGCCATAATGGAGTTCATCTGTAAGGGCTTGAGAAGTTATTTGATAGCTATGTGAGATGCTATGCTGAGAAGAAGTTTGTAACAGTTTGGGGAATATTTTCAGCATTTCTCCAAAGTGATTCAGTAGAGAAGAAACAGAGTAACACAGTCCAGTGAAATTTTGACATAGATTTTTCATCATGGCTCCAAAGTAGGTGGTTTAGTCAAAGACAGATAAACAGTAAGACAAAATAGTCAAGTTGGGTGGCTAGGAGTTTTGCCAAAGACAATGGTTAGCATGAGGAAAACAGGACAACACAGAAAAACAGTAATATTAGGTGCTTCAAGGTTTCTCCAGGGATGAGTCACCAGAGGAGCAGAAGGCCAAGAAAGATGGGGGAACTGATGGCTATAGGATCAAATCCAAGGGGAAATCAAGGGCAAAATTTTGAAAACGACGTGTGAAAACAAAGCAACTAGTAATTTCCTAAGGAAAACAGGTGAGTTCAAAAAAGACAAATGTTGAAGCAAACAGGAAAAATGTTTGGGAAGCTAGAGAAAAAATGTTGATGGTATACTTGGTGAAATTTTGATTTCTATTTGAATATTGGTGAAACTGTAGAGCATAGCAAATTATAGCAAATTACTTTAGATGCTAGAGTATGAGAAACTTTGATGGGATCAATTGAGTCTGAAGCTTATTTTAATAGGAATTTTCAATAGATAAAATAACCTAAAGTTTAATTAATCTACTCAGAAAGAGCAGGAGGATGAAAGAAGATTGATTAAAGCAAGCTTTTAAGAATATTTTATTATAGGAAAGTACAAGTGCAGATAGCTTAAGCTTTTGAAAGAACCAGTCTAAAGGGGATTTAGCCTAAGACAAGGGGGAGCTATATAAGAGAAGTTAACTTAACAGGTTTCAGAGGCAGAACACTGTTGAGATTTTTAATTTTGAGCAGGCCCTGGATGTTTAACTCGATAAAAATTGATTCCAAAGCAGTAAAGATGGTTCTGGTGACTCCAAGGTGATAGTTGGCCCCAAAAAGTCTGCAAACAGTTGCATTCCAGAAGGTTTATAAGGGGATATTCCCTCTGTTAATAAAGATGCTCATAACTTTTAACTATTTTTGAGTGATAATAGCATGGATCTTTTTACTCACATCTTTTATCATAAAACTGAACAAGAAGTACAGTATATGCAGCAGTGCAGAAGGTTCTCCAGAAGCCAAACTGTCAGGATTCTCCTTTCTTGTATTTTTGCTACTAGCGTTTTCAGGAATATTCAACACTTTTATCTTTATCTTTGGTTTTAAAAACCAACAATTCACTTCCAACAATTTTCTTTTCCTTTCCTGGTTCCTATTGTCCTACATTAACGGTTAGTTCTCCTTTCCAAAGTTACCTTTTTGCTCATCACAAGTTTTGAACCCACAACCTTTACGCTAAGGTTAATTTAATATGGTCCAAACTTCTTACCTTTTGCTTTTCATCCTGGCTTACGCCAACAGCTTCAGATTCTATTTTTCTGTCTTTCCGCTCTTCTTTGGCTTGCTAAAACCAACTAATCAACTGCTGTAACTGTTTCTTTTCTCCTTCCAATTCCTCTTTTATGCTAGCTTAACTGTTTAAAGCTAGTTCAAGTAGTAACCTAAAAACTACGGTTATTTCTTGCCAATGATCTGTTAACTTTAAAAGGTTAAATCTTTTATTCCCATTTTGCACCTCACTTTATCAAGCTCAATAAAAAGGCTTGGTTTACAAGTCTCAACAACAAGTTGAGATTGTTTGACTTGCACCCCAAAAAGGTACTTGTTAGGTTTTGTGGCTTGTGTTCTTCTTTCAACTTTTAATCTTAGTTTAAATCTTAGTCCATGATTCCTTTTGACTTTCTTCTTCACCATCTAGGTAGTTTTTATAGTAGTACACACAACTTGATTGTTGATAGCTTTAATCCTCCAACTAGTTCAGAAAAATTCCCAGACTTAGAAATTGACTTTTTAACCAAATCATTTGTCATTAAGACTGGACTCTATTTTATCTTCTTAGGGTTAATGTCGTGTTCTGAGGCGCGGCACAGACACATAACGGGGAATCCTAACCTTAGGATTGGATTTGTACTAAGTCTTGGTTAGATGACAGGGAAGGCAATAGCATTTACCTTGCGGCCCTGGATGAATAATTCTCTACTAGGCGTGGCTAGAGAGAGGCGTGGAAGTACAGAAGACACAAAGACAAAAATGTGAATAGAACTTAATTTTATTGATGAATAAGGAAATGGAATATATAGTGGTTGAGAATACCACAAAACACTACAAGGACAGTAGAATCACTTGCCACAGGTATGAGTGGGGCGAGTGAGTTGCGCAGAGTCAGGAAACCAAACAATCATATTTCCTGAAGCAGAAGCCAGTTCATTTTGAGAGTCAAAAGCGAAAGCGAGAGATTTGTCTTCAAAATGGCCCAACAAAGGCGGAATCAAAACATGGTGAATGCCGTTATTCACGACATTGCCCCCCTCTAGATTGGCCTTTGGGGGTGATACTTGCAGAGGAACTTGGCGTGTACGCAAGCAAAAGGGCGACCACTGGAGAGGAGCTTTACAGTGTACTCAGATCCTTGCTTGAAAGTCACCTCTAAAGGATCAATCCACAGGGAGTCCAGTTTGTGTGCGTGCCCACCCACACGGTGTTGATAGCATAGGTCATGGTCACCAACAGCAAACTAAGGCAAGAGGGAGCGCCCAGTGTTGTCAGGAGAGAGCTTGAGCATCTTAGTCTTATATGCGGAAGTGTAGGCAGTGGCCTGTATATCAATGATGCGGTTGACTAAGTCTTTGATTTGGTTGTCAGGGTTCATGGCCTTATCAGAGGAGAGTAGGGGAACCCCCAAGAGCAACGTAGTGGTGGCTTCATGCCCATACAACATGGCAAAGGGGGAGTAACCTGTGACATGATGCTTGCTCAGATGGTAGGCAAAGAGGGCAGCAGGTAAGTATAGATCCCAGTTGGCAGCGTCAGAGTAGGTGAGCTTCCTCATGATAGAAACCAGTGTTGAGTTGGCACACTCAACTGCCCCATTAGTGGAAGGATTATAGGGGGCAGAGAAAGACTGGTGAGTTCCTAGAGCTTCAACAACAGAGGATACAAGTTTGGCATTGAAGTTGGTTCCGTTGTCTGATAACAGCACTTGAGGACAGCCATGGCAGTAGAAAACATCCTGCAGTAGGAAGGCAGCGGTAGTCTTAGCAGTGATGTCTTTAGTAGGGCGAGCTTCTACCCACTTGCTGAAGTGGTCAATGGCAATCAGGATAAAGCGGCATCTGGAGCGTGAGCGGGGGAGAGGACCTACAGCATCAATGCTGACAGTGTGAAAGGCATGTTGAGGGGGGGACCAATTTGAACTTGTGGGAAGTAGCTTGGGGCCTCTGAAGTTGGCAGTCATGGCAACTAGCTATGACATCTGGGATCAACAGGCAAAGATTCTCCCAGAAGTAATTCTTCTGAAGCCATTCAAAGGTCTTGGCAATGCCTCCATGGCCAGTTTCTTTATGAGCTTGTGACACCAAGGAGAGGCAAAGACTGGGGCACACGTATGGCAGGTATTGACCCCGCACCTTCTTGAAGAGTTGATTGTTGCGTATGAGGGTGTCCTCAGACAATTTGGACAGGGCAAGTCAAATCTCTTCTGTCTCACTTTCCCAGTAAGAAGGGTAGCCAATTAGCTTGTACAGGTGGTCTGCCTCAGCAGGATGTAGGGCAAGGATGGGCATTCAGGACAACCCATCAGTGTTCTGATGTTGAATCCCGGGGCAATGGAGCACAGTGAAATCATAACCTTGCAGGCAGAGAGCCCATCTTGCTAAGCGTCCTTCAGGCTCCTTAAGTTGTTGTAACCATTTGAGCAAAGCGTGGTCAGTGACAACAGTGAAATGGGTACCATATACGTAGTGGCGGAATTGTTTGACTGCATGCAGCACAGCAAGGCACTTCTTCTCTGTAATGCTATAATTCTTTTCATGCTTATTCAGCACACAGGAAGTATAGGCTACAGGGTGGTCCACACCTTCATTGTTGAGCTGAGCCAAGATAGCCCCAATAGCAAGATCACTAGCATCAGTGTACAAGATGAATTCCTTATTGTAATTGGGGTACACTAAAATGGGTGCTTCTTTGAGTTTCTGCTTTAGAGTCTCAAAGGCTTGCTGTTGGCTGGAATTCCATTTGAAAGGGACATTACGCAATAGTTAGACCAGGGGTTTGCTAGTATCAGCAAAATCAGGGATGAATTGTCTATAGTAACCCATCATGCCCAGAAAGACTTGTACTTCTCGGAGGTTGGTGGGCAGAAGCATCTTGTTGATGGCTTCAACCTTCTTGGTCATTGGAAAAATTCCTGTTTGGGTTACTTCATGGCCCATGAATTCAAGGCACTCTTTGAAGAAAGCACACTTAGAGGGCTTTAACTTGAGGCCAGCTTCTCAGATCTTTATGAACACCTCTTTAATATGGGCTAGGTGATCTTTAAAAGCTGCGCTGAAGACTGTTATATCATCTAGGTAGACTAAGACACACAACAACTTCAAATCACGCAGGATGGAATCCATGGCCCTCTGGAAAGTTGCCAGGGCATTACAGAGCCCTTGCGGCATGCGGGTAGGTTCAAACAATCCTTCTGATGTGATGAGTGCAGCCTTCTGACAGTCTTCAGGAGAGAGGTCAACTTGCCAGTAGCCAGACGCCAAATCCATGGCAGAGAAAAACTTAGACCCTCCAAGGCGTCAAAGGGTGTCATCAATGTGCGGTAAGGGATAGGAATCTTGGTTAGAGAATTCAACCTTCAATAGTCCATCACAATCTGGTGCCCTCCATCCTTTTTCTTTAGGATGAGCAGAGGGGAAGCCCAGGGACTTTGAGAGGGAGCTAGCAGTTGTTTGAGCTCCTTAGAAACCTGCACATCTTCCACTCAGCTGTGGCGGTATGGCTTGGCACAAAAGGGGGGAGCATCTCCTGTGTCAATCTGATAAATCACACCTTTGGCTAGCCCATAATCAGTACTATCTTTAGCAAAGATTTCTGAGAACTGGTCTAGTAAATCAAGCACCTCTTTCTGTTGGACCAGGGACAACTGAGGGAAGTCTTGGGCAGTGAACAGAGATAGGACTTGAGGCTCGTCTTTGGGTAGGTTAAAGTCTTGAAACGTTCCAAAAGTGTGAAGAGACAAGACGTCAGGAGCATTTAACAACTTTCCGTAACCAACGACCTGTCTTCTGGATACTGTCATAGGAAGTGCAGTAAGGTTGGCAACTAGTAATTGAACGGGGTCCTTGTGGGAAACGTCCAGAATTCCAGGACAAAGGTAAGGCTTGTTATGCCCCAGCAAAGGAGGGGAGTACAGCTCTAAGAAAGTCTGTTCAGGTAGTTCATATGATATCTGGGAGTCTATGATAGCCTGAGAGCCTGGGGGGATGGTGATAGCAGACGTGGCCATGAGAGGGATTCCCTCAGTTGCAGATCAATCCATGGGAGGACACTTCATGTTGGTGGAATGGGTTCAGTACTTTAGGGTGAAAACTCCAGTGGGGTACTCCAGAGTACATGTCTTCAAACGTTTACCAGGAACTTTGATTGGCTTCTCAAAGATCAGAGGGACTTTGTACCCTAGGATAGAAAGATAGCCATCCTTCAGGTTGATGATCCCATTATATTCCTGAAGGAACTGGGTACCAACCAAAAGGTCATAGCTCTCATTTTCTAGAACAACAGCCGGCGCAGCCAACAGGAGTTTACCAAATTGCATTGGCAAGGCGGAGTACGCGCCAATGGCGCAAGTCATGGAGAGACCAGCGGTGTCATAGGATTGATGGTAGTTGAGGTCAGGGGCCAGCTTAAGTTTCTTCACCAGTTTAGAAGAAACAATGTTGACAGGAGAACCAGTGTCCAGTACAGCTTTGATCTTGACTTTTTGAATAGATATCTTTACTCGGCTGGTGGTGCGTCCAAAGGGTGGCAGAACAGCCAAGATATCCTGTGCCTCAGCGAGTTCCTTGTCCCATTTCTCAATCATGCATTGTAGTCCCGGAAACTCCTTATATACAGTTTGGAGAGGGAGTGAGACAGATACATTCTTGAAAACGGCATCTGCAACTTCAGCGGCTTCCTCTGATGATTCCACTAATACAGGGTACCATTTTACCTGAGTAAGATAGGGGTGGGAGACAACTGCTTTGGCCTCAGATGAGGGCTTGGTGGTAGTTGTAGTCTTCCTAGATTGTAGCTTGTAGGGAACAGAAATAGTCTCAGGGATGGCAAGAACAGAATAACTGTATGCATCATGGTCTTCAACATCAGATTCATCCACATCAGAATTGTCAGAAATGTCATGGAACAGGAGGAGAATAGGAGGAGCTTCATCATCAACAGGCTCAGAGTCAGTAGCAGGCGGGGGTGTAGGAGGAGACTGGGAAGAATTGTCAGCCAAGAGCATCTCCGCCTCTAGGTTGACTGTTCTTTTCCCAACTGATCCTTGGGGTCAGCTCCTTCAACCCATGGATTGGTGCAGACGCAAGAGTGGTGGCCTATCTGACCACAATTGTGGCAACCTTGACATCAAGGAGGATTTTGGGAGTTCATAGTGAGGATACGAGGGCCGCAAGAAGAGGAGCCAGAGTTGGAAGCGGCACAACTTTCCCAAATGACTGCCCCAGAATAGGTAAGATGCATATCTTGGAGCAGTGTCTTTATACTTTTCATGGAGGACATCATAGCCTTGTGGGCCTTAAAATGGAGGCATAGGAGTTGATTCACCTTGAGGGCCTGGGCACAGGCCAATATGCTTCATGTGCCATCAATTGTCTGCTTGTTATTAACTGTTGTCCCTCCATGTAAAATCTGTCGGCAAATTCAGCTAATGTCTCTTTGGGCTTGAAGGATATGTGCATGAAAGCATCCTTTTTCACCTCCAGGCTAAGATCACCACCAAACTTGTCAATCAGGAGCTGTTTCATGTCCTCCCAGGTCTCAATGGAGGGCAGCTCTGGTACAACTACCTCTTGACAGGTCGGGTGTAGGCAAGTCAGAATATGTTTTTTCTTAACTTCATCTGATGCTTTTCTCATAGAAGTCTCATAAATAGTTAAGAAAGCTGCAATAGTCGGGTTTTAGGATCAAAGACTTGCTTAAAAGTAGGCTTGAAGTGTGCCTTGGGAGCTGGACCACCATTGCTGCTATCAAGTACATTTATGTGCGGGGAGAACTCAGATTCAGATTCAGAGGGGGGTTGTCTAGCCCACAGTTGTCAAACACTTTCTTCAAGGGTTGTCAGAGTCTCGGTGGTTCTGGCACCCGTAGTGTTGGCTAGAGCAGTCTGTTGTTCAGTAACATCTAGGCGTTGTCCTTGGGTAGTGACAACCATGGAGAGCTCAGCCAGTTACAAAGTAAGGGATGGCCCCAATGATAGGCAAGGGGCAAATCTGTTGTTTACTGAATCAATCAACTCACTCATCTCCTGTACGTCCCTGTCCAACTCAGTCTAGTCTTGTTTCAAATGATCCGCCTCATTAGCTAGGGCAATCAACTCTCTAGCACAGTGGATTTGAGGAGCCCCCGCCAAACCAGGACAACAGCCATCCTCCTTGTTAACCCCGAGTGGACTAGCAGCGGCTGTTACTACCTCACGTAAAGCAGCGACTTCTTGCTGTAGTTCAGCAACCTGAGCAGTCAGCACAAGAACCTGGGGATCAGGTTGAGGCATTTTAGTATGACGTCCTTGGCTACAAGTGGAAGCACGTAATTCCCGGATGGCTTCCTAGATTTTCTGCTCTCTGTCCACCAGATCATCAGCAGGAGGAGAAGGCAGAACATCAGGTTTGGGAGTGGACAGCTCATTCACCTGACTCTGAAGTTTGGCAATAGCTGCGGCAGTGGTAGCTCTCTCTTAATCAAATTCTGCACTGAGCTCATTTAGACCTTAGGCTGCAAGGTCAGCTACCTGTTGCAATTGCTCAAAGGAATAGACACTGAATGCATTGAGCTGTTGCACTAGGCGCTCAAAGTCAGAGAGATAAGTGTTTAGGGTGGAGTCTACTTGAGTTTGCCATGGTTGTTCTAACTGATGAAACTCATGTTGTCTCTCCCTAACGTACTCAGGGATGGACTGGCACATTTGCTCAATGGAATTGACTAAACGTGTTTGAGAGGTGACCAAATCACGCTGATTGTCAGATATCAGGGAGAACAGGGAATGAATCCATTGTTGGTAGGCGGCAAACTGGTCCCAATGATGGGTAACAGCTGCTTGTAGAGACAAGATTTCTTGAACGTGGAGTCCCAACACCATCTGGTGTTGGGCCAAGGCAGGCTGTACAAAGGATGACAGCAGATGATCAGCGGAGCCAGCCGCTGAGAGGAGATGTTGAGGAAACTGAGGGGCTACAATTAACTCATAGTATTTGGCACAGCTAAACTGTAGCTGAAGGCAAGGGATGGCCACATCCCAAGCTATCCCAAGGGCTACCGCCATGACTTGTTCCAAGTCAGGGGTACCCATAGGGTAAGCAACTAAGCAGGGACCATTCCCAAGGTTCAGTACAGTAGGGACAATAGGCAGTTCAGCAATGTCTTCCTCAATAGGAGGGCTGGTAATTTCAGGCGAGGTCAACTCCCAAATAGGCAGAGGCAAGGGACCTGCAAACGTAGATGTGAAAGGGATAACCAAGGGGCTTACAGCCCATGTAGTGAGCACCATTTTTGTTGTGTTCTGAGGCGCGGCACAGATACACAACGGGGAATCCTAACCTTAGGATTGGATTTGTACTAAGTCTTGGTTAGATGACAGGGAAGGCAATAGTGTTTACCTTGCGGCCCTGGATGAATAATTCTCTACTAGGCGTGGCTAGAGAGAGGCGCGGAAGTACAGAAGACACAAAGACAAAAATGTGAATAGAACTTAATTTTATTGGTGAATAAGGAAATGGAATATATAGTGGTTGAGAATACCACAAAACACTACCAGGACAGTAGGATCACTTGCCACAGGTATGAGTGGGGCAAGTGAGTTGCGCAGAGTTAGGAAACCAAACAATCATATTTCCTGAAGCGGAAGCCAGTTCATTTGAGAGTTGAAAGCAAAAGCGAGATATTTGTCTTCAAAATGGCCCAACAAAGGCGAAATCAAAACATGGTGAATGCTGTTATTCACGACAGTTAATAAACCGCCTTAGTCCTTATTTCACCTTGTATAAGCTTTTAGGAGCCTTAGTAAAGTTGCTATTGCAGACCTATCCCACCTTTTTGTATTTGACTAATAGAAATATCACTGGGTTAAAAGCTTTAGTTTATAATCATCTTCCCCAGACCATGAGACCTTACACAAACTCCTGATTAAGAATGAACCAGGCTATCAAGAGGGCTTATTCATAAATCAAGAGGAAGAGACTTCTTAGAAAAGGAGTTTGGGACCCTCTTCCAGGCACTGCACACCCCCCATAAGGAAAAAACCAAGCAAAGGGCATGGTTCATGGAGCATATGCTACAATGCTGATGGAAAAGTCCTTGGAGGAGTTTGCAGGACTGCAGGCCAGGTATAATGGGATGGGAGTAGATCTCAGTCACATGAAGAGTGGCACCCCAACCCACTTGGTCCCTGGATTAATACCAGGAACCCCCATGGCTACCTCCCAGAAGCAACACAGCTATCATTCTGTATTCTATGTATGTTCCTTGACCCTCTGGGGCATCCTCTTAGATGGGCTTCCCTGTGTCCTGTTGCAAGATCTGGTTGGGCATGAATAGTATGCATATAAAAAATAAAATAGAAAATTATGTTTTATATTACCAATGTGCTTTTATTCAGGCTTTCAGTTTAGTTTCAGGTGTCAAACCCGCAGGCTCAACCCACCAACAAGGTTCCAACCAAGCGGGTTTGTGACCCGCAATCCAATTACCCAGTCACCTGAAGCCAGACTAGGAAGTCAACTCAAATTACCACATCCAACAACATGAACAGATGATGATCCTTCACGGTCGATATCTTGATTTGGCGCTTGACTCATTATCAGGATCAAGCCACCCCCTCTTCCATTCAGCCATGTGATCATCAATCATGTTCCTACTATTCATTGACTCACAATAGCTATATAGTCACTATCTTGCAATAAAGTTTATCATCTATCTTCTAAATATTTTTCCCTGTGTAACTCTGCTAAAACAGCACAGTTACAACATTGGTAGCACAGGTAGGTTCTCCATCCTACCACATCTTGAAAAATTCCGCCTGTTGCCCACACACGCTGCGGCCAAAAAATCTTTGACAGAATTATGTCTGGCCTCCTGCCCGACTGGACTCTGTATACCCCTGGTACCGAGATACCTGATGGTTTTGTTCTCTACCAAAACACGGTGATCCCACTACCCGCCTTCAACGCCCTGTCTGCCTAAGGGTTCTTCCAGGCACCTTCCTTGGTGCCACAACCAGCTGACAAAACCACCATGCCCGCCTATGTTGCACAAAGACTTTGCAGCGCTGCCTTGGAACCCTTTGCAGGGGCCAATGACGACAACACTGCCGCAGGGATCCAGTCCGCCCAAAGCAAGCTGGCTCAGATGGAATGCCCACAGCAATTTTGGATTGCAGAGATCTCCATCCAACTGACCCATGATGCTGGCACCTGGTGTGACAAGTGGCACAAAGAACACACTGACAAGAACTGGGACACCTTCAAACAGGACTTCTTAGCGAGGTTCGTGCTTAAGGATACAGCACTCATGATCATACGCCAAGTAAAGAACCTAACCCAGACAGGCACTGTCAAAGAACTCACCTGCGCCTACAAGGAACTCTGTCTCTGCGCCCCATCCAACATGGCCTTTGATACCCCAGCAACACACCTCATGTACTACGACACTCTCAAGTCACATGTGATGAGACATGTGAACCTGGACCAAGTCACCAACCTGCAAAGCCTGTACCGTGAAGCAGAAAAAGCAGAGCAAACATCCAACGCTCTACACAAGGCACAGACTGGGAAACAAGAAAGGCCCAAGGACTCCCATTCAAGCGGGCGCTCCTCTCAACCACCCCCTGGGGGAAACGGCAACAACAATAAGCACAAACTCACATGTTCAAATGGGAATGGAAATGGGAATAACAGCCAGTCAAATTGTACCCACTTCTGCGTCACTGCCACCCAAGGCAACCAGGATGAGGGAAAAGCCCGGGGAGAGCACTAAGCAAGCCAAGCTCTTCCCACACAACTCCTGACTTGCCCAACAATGAATACCGGCCCAAGGATGTGGACCAATGCCCAATGATCCAAGTGCCCTCGGAAGACCTGGTACTATACACCATTGCCAGACATCCCAATAAATTGATGTCTTACCCTTTCTGCTTTTGAAGTTACACAGGCTCAGCACTCTTGGACTTGGGAGCAGACTGAACCTTAGTCAACAGCAGCTTTGTGGATAAATTCAAGCTGGCCTCTAATCCTTTGCGGATTAAAAACGTGGTCCTGGCTGATGAACACCACATTGCCATGACAAAGGAAACTGCCCCCTTCTCCGTCATGCTTGAGAACCTCCACTCCACCATCCAAGGTCCCGTCATTGACTTCCCTAAGTTTGACATTGTACTGGTGCTGGACTGGTTACGGAAAAACAACCCCCACTTGGACTGGGCGACCTCAGTGTTGACCATCAAGCATGAAGGTGTCAACCACCAAATCTACCTGGACTCTGTAGACCAACTCCTACGGGAACACATCTTTGTACGCATCACAGAGACCTTGGACAAGAAGGAAGCCCTGAAAGCAATTGACTGGGAATCCTGCCAGTATGAAATCATACACTTCAAGGACCACCAGGACACCTCCACACCGCAAGTTGCAATATTGTGGCCCGTCACCCAGAAATCTTTAAGGAGGTTTTACCTGGGCTACCCCCTGAGAAACACATCCAACACTCCTTTCAACTCAAAGGGGCTGACCCCAAAGCACGCCCTATTTACAGGCTGACCCCAAACAAGGACAACGCCCTGCGCGCTTATCTCAAGGAGGCATTGGAAAAAGGATTTATCCGCCCCTCACAGTCTCCCTTTGGGGCCGCTGTATTCTTTGTGGCTAAAAAGGACGGTACCTTACGCCTGGTCACAGACTACCACGCCTTAAACAAAGTCATCATTAAGAATTGTTACCCATTACCATTAATTGACAATCTTTTTGACGCCTTGGGAGGTGCCTCCGTCTTCCCCAAGATTGATCTAACTGCAGGCTACAACCAGATTTGTATCAAGGAGGAAGACATCCCCAAGACAGCCTTCTGCACTAAGTACGGTTCCTACAAATGTGTGGTACTCAACTTTGGCATGACCAACACCCCGTCCACCTTTGTAACCTTCATGAACAAAGTGTTTGCACCACCCATAGGCAAACACGCCCTAGTGTACCTGGACAATATTATTGTCTACAACCCTTGGTGGAACAGCACCACAAAGACCTGGAGGAAGTCTTAGCAACCTTGGCATGGCACAAACTGTTAGCCAAGCCCTCCAAATGCCAGTTCTTCTAGGAGAAACTACCCTTCTTGGGACACATAGTCTCAAAAGACAGCATCAAACCTGACAGTCAAAAGATACAAGCCATCTGCAGGATGCCACCTCCCAAGGACAAGTCAGAACTACGCACCTTCTTGGGAATGATGGCCTATGTACAACGCTTCATACCCAACTGTGGCGTCTTGACTGTCCCCTTGTCTGCCATAACAGGCTCCAAGTTTGTATGGACCCCCCAACATGACCTCTGTTTTAGATGTCTCAAAGAAAAGCTCACGAAAGCTCACATCTTACAATACCCCAAACGAGACGGAGAGTACCAGATGGAAATCAACGCTTCAGATGCATCTTCTGGGGGAGTACTACAAATTAAGAATAGTGATGGTGAATTCTTGCCAGTAGCCTACAAGTTGCGCAAACTGACTGATGGCAAGTATTGATACCCAATCCACGACAAAGAACTGTTGGCCATCGTACACTGCCTAGTCAAATGGCGCTGTTACCTGTTACAGCAGGAAGGATTCACAGCACTAACCAATCATAAGTTGCTCATCTACTTCAAGACACAAGCAAACCTGTCACGCCACCAAGTGCAGTGGATGGAAATCTTAGAAAGGTTTAACATGCTCATCCAGTATAAGCCTGGGGCCAAGCTCGCCATGGCAGACGCCCTGTCCCGTCTGTATGTCTGCGCTTCTAGGGGAGAGAATGGGCTTGACCCAGACTGGCCTCTCCTAGTGCTCTGTACAAAAGATGAAGGGTTCCCTGCAGGCACAACCAATATCACCAAAGAAACGGTCATCAAGAATGAACACTTCTTTGCTGATGTATATGGTACTCTTCACAGAAAGATGTCAGATGGCACGACCATTCCCTACATCCCCACACATCAACAAGTTGATACCATTCTTTGCTACCACAGAGATCTTGGACATACCAAGAGCCAAAATCTATATGAATTCCTAAAACATAAAGCCTGGTGGTCAACCTTATACCGCAATGTCCAGGAAGTGCTAGAACAGTGCGAGGTCTGCAAAAAGTTTGCCAAAAGCAAAACCCCGCCTAAGTCTGTACTCCCCATTCAAACCCAACTACTGTTCAAGGTATGGGCTCTGGACATTGTGATCCCCATGCCAGGAAAGCACAACAACAAAAAATACATCATCACAGCCATTGATTTTGCGACAAGGTGGCCAGTAGCCCAAGCAGTGAAAACACATACCGGCAACGACGTACAACAATTCATTGGCAAGGAAATAATCAGCAGTTTTGGAAATCCAGAGCTCCTGATAACCAATGGGGGCAAAGAATTGACCTCCAAAGACACCAACGTGTACCTCATCAAAAATGGGGTCAAACACACCGTCATAACACCATACCATCCACAGGCCAATGGACGCGTAGAGCAGCTTAATGATAGCCTTGTGCAAACCTTAGCCAAACTCACCGCCGGGAGACCTGAAGACTGGTATAAGCAGCTACCGGCTGCATTACTTGTGTGCCAAATCCAAGTGAACAGATCCACCGGAAGAAGCCCGTTTGAACTGGTATACGGCACACAGCCAAATATTATTCAAGCATTGACAGGACCCAAACTGGAAATTCCAAGTCAAGTCCCCCTTGCTCTGACCCTCAAATAATAGAAGCCAACAGCAAACAAGCAGCCAAAGAAAAGAAACGCTTACAAAAGAACTTTGTTCCCATCCTCCAAAGACATGAAGTCGGGGACAAAGTCTGGGTCATGAATGTTGACAAAAGCAAACTACAACCCAAAAAATTAGGACCAGCAATCATTCTAAAGGTAAACGACAATAACACTTACCTTGTGCAAGGGCTTGGGAAACGCAAGCAAGACAAGACCTTATACCACGACCGCCTACAACCCTACAAAGCAAGACAGAAACAACGGGAAACCGCCCTGCCTGCCACTAAACAACAACTGGTTCAATATGGCGCCCAGGCTCCTGACAACCTCCCTGACAACCTGCCCCCAGAGGAGGCCAACCTTCAGCCAGGGGGGTGTCAAAACTGCAGGCTCAACCCGCCAACAAGGTTCCAACCAAGCAGGTTTGTGACCTGCAATCCGATTAACTGGTCACCCAAAGCCAGACTAGGAAGTCAACTCAAATTACCAAATCTATCAACATGAACAGATGATGATCCTTTATGGTGGATATCTTGATTTGGCGCTTGACTCATTATCAGGATCAAGCCACCCCCTCTTTCATCCAGCTGTGTGATCACCAATCATGTTCCTACTATTCATTGACTCACAATAGCTATATAGTCACTATCTTGCAATAAAGTTTATCATCTATCTTCTAAATATTTTTCCCCGTGTAACTCTGCTAAAGCAGCACAGTTACGGCACAGGTAATGATTTCTCTTGACGTAGCCTTGGATAGTGTAAAAAAATATATTCTAGTGATCTGATGTGTGTGATTGTTGTAACTTTGCTGTTTTAGCAGTGTTAAAAGGGGAAAAATATTTTGAAACTAGATAATATTCTTTATTGAGAGATATGTATTATGTAGTCATTGTGAATCAATGGATAACAGGAACATGATTGTGTTGATCACATGGTTGAATGATGAAGGGGGTGGCTTGATACTGGTAATGATTCAAGAGCCAAAACAAGGTATCCATTGTAAGAGATCATCATGTCTTCATGTTGTTGGATTTGGAAATTTGAGTCAACTTCCTAGTCTGGCTTCAAGTGACTGGATAATTGGATTGCAAGTTGCAAACCCGCTTGCTCAGAACCTTGCTGGCGGGTCAAGCCTGCTATTTTGACATGATCTTTACTTGTTACTTCTTTAGAAAGCTTTAACTTTGATTAATTTTTATGCCTTAACATGGGTATCAGATTTTATTATTTTTTAATTTTAGCTGTAGTAGAGCTCCTTGATTTATTTTGATGTTTTCTAGCTTACTCAGTGTAGATCAAAATTGGATCCCAGATCTTGTGATTGTTATTTGAGTCTACTAGTGACATTCATCTGTGATTTGAAATTTGGTTGTTGGAAACAGTAATTGTGCAATCTTAAAAAGGATGATAACCTTAATGAAAACAGTAGGTGGATCTAAACAGCTCAATCTGGATCTGTTGATTCATTTTGTCTGCTTGGAATATGCAGTACAGATTGAAATTTGTAAAGTGGCTATAAGATACTGCAATTAGAAATATTCAAATAAATATAAATAAATCAATTTAATCAGGAAAAATCTGAGCCATAAATTTTATTTGAACTTTGGGTGAAGGATTTGAAAATCTCGTAATTTTATCTACAGATTTTGAATCTACAGTAGCCTTACCACCAGCAGTAGTTAGATATTTGTTTTACTAAGCACCAACATATCCATAAAAATTTCTGCTTTACTCAATTAACTAGCCATCAGGTTTTTGGTCTTGAATCTATTTGATGCAGCCCTGAATCCTTTGGCCATGAATTTGAACTTGTTGTCACTTGCAGGTTCTTTCTCCATATTAATCTCTAGAACATGAACCTTTGTGCACTGCTTATATCCTTTCAGATTCCCAGCTCTTACAGTTTAATTCCCACATTTTGGTTATTTCAACATACACTTTGTGTAAGGTCTTGCCCAATAAGGTGCAAGATTATATACTATACCATTTAATGCATCCGGGTTTAAGTTTAAAAGATAAAGGAAAGTAGGTACAGTTTGTAGAAGTACCTTTAAAAGACCTGCTAAGAACTTATTATTAGACACAAAAGGTGTCATAGAGTTAACTTATCCTAAACAAACTATATAGAATAAAGTATTAAATAAAGATTTTTTTATAACCAAAGGTATATCAACGTCAGGATATTCCCTGTGGGAATATCTCAACATAAAACTAGTCAAGTTATCCCTAATGTTTAAAAATGGTGACAACAAGCTAATTGCTTGCTGTCTAGCTATCTCCATTCTAATTATACTTGATGTTTTGAATCTGGAATCAAATTGGGACCTAACAAAGTATTAATTTACTATAAACCTAAGCTTCTTATAAAAGAATGATAACCTAAGTAATTTTGAAGTTTATAATTTGAAGATTTAAAAAGAAAAAATAAAGATTGAAGTAAGAAAACCTGTGACAGTGATAGGGAAACCCACTTAGAATTTCAGCTTAAAAGCTTACTCTTCTGGTGTCTTTATTTATAAGCACAAACGACAAGTCTTTGGGGAAGATCTGCAGAGAAAACAGGGGATTTTCCTGAACAAACTGGTGCAATGAACCAGGAGAAAACACATGGTGGTGGGGAAGCTGCTGGTTACAAGCCAAAGATCTGCATGCATCAGGGGAAGAAGACAGTGGTTGTGTAAGCAAGAATAAAATAAAATAAAGAAACCTATTTTAAAATAGGATTTATAAAAAGAATGAATTGCCTGCGCGCATGCAGGAGCAAAAACAAAAAGCAAAACCTAGAGCAAAAGCAAAAGTGAACCCAAAGTGAGAGCAAAAAGAACAAGGTAAGTTTAATTTAAAACCAACTAATAAAATCTACTTGAAACTTAAGTTTTAATTAGAATTTAAAATTAATTAAAAGCCTGCCCTTTGGGGCAGGGCACAACACTTTGTCATGTTCTCTGTTTAGAAGTGATGATTTCAGAGCTCTTGCGTTTTGGTGTATCCTTTCATTCAATGGCATTCTAGTCCAGATACCAGTCCCACATTTAATTTATTGCAAAGAATTTTCACTATACTTCACCTTTACATCCTTTCCTACTGGCCATGTTTAAGTTTTCTCTGTCAATTTTTAAATGGTAGTCTAATTGAGATTGAGATGGTACAGTGCTCATTGCTGTATAATCCAAGAAGCTGATGGGTTTTGCTTTTATTAGATTCCATCTAATCAGCAACTTTATAGCACAATTTTGTACTAAAAAACAAGTATGTCCTTTAAAATTACTGTGTTTTTTATTAAATAAGGACTATAGCTTAGCTTAAAAGCTCAATCTTTCTCTATTACAAATTGATAGCATCTTTTTGACTGTTATCTGTTGTTATACAGCACTAGGGTTGGGACAGGCACCAAAATTGACACAATTGGTTTTGTGACCAAGCTTTGCCATTCACATTTGATTTTGTGGCTTTGGTGGTTGGGCAAAAATCATTTTCTGGCCTTCATGTCACATCACAATCCATGCATGTTTGTTTTGTGTTTTAGGGAGCAGTTCACAATTTCAACTGCCACATTTTGTGCCCTGCTCCTAAAGTCAAAAAACAAATCTGCATGAATTGTGATGTGACCAAGCACAATCTCATGTGGTTTTTTGTTGTTTCCAATCATAAGTATGCAAGATTTTCCTTTCTTTGAAGTAGATATTTATAAAAATATTTTGATTGGTGATTTAATATAACTATCTAAAGCAAACTGTGGTACAATCAAATCTATCATTGTGAGGTAATGTTGCAACTGAACCAGTGAGAGTTCAGTACTTGGAATTGGGGAAGACAACAGTCTAATAGGAAAGGACAGAATAATAAGAATAAGGTATTGTTTATTGTAGAATGTTGTGATTAATATACTATATGGGGAAAGCCACAAGGGGGTGGCATAGTGGGAAGTTCCATGTAAGGTTCAAAGCCAAGGAATAACTCGTGCGGTAATCAGCTGGTCAAATTGGCAACACTCCTAATTAGGATGAAGTACCCGCCATTTGATATTGCCATCAGATTAACCCATAACGTTAGATACATCAAGGGGCGACTCATCAAGCACCCCCTGTGTATTGTAAGATACATTAGCAGGCGAGTCTAGAAACTTGGTTGCAACAGTAATGGCAGATAAAGCTTTAATAAATTCAATTTAAAAATAAAATCTGATAACTGAACCTGCTCTGACTTACATCATCTATTTTGCACAAACTGACACCATCTGTTTCACCCTTGAGAGCTATTCTAATTTTATATCCTGTACTTCTTCACAAAATGAAACCATCTGTTTCATATTTGAAAACTATCTTCCGTTTATATTTTGTGATCTACACAATGGAGTGAGGCACAAATTGTCACAGTAGATTCCATAATGTCAGGAATTATTCACACAAGTCAGAAAGCTGGAAAGATGCTAACCAAACTAACTGATTGGACATATTTAAATCAAAAAGTTGATTGAAAATGGGTTACAGCCGCTCCAGTTTGCCATTTGGATTTGATTTCCCCTTGCAAGCTGATGCTGATAAATTGACATAATATGAGAGTCACTCAATACAACCTTATTTATCAGCACAGTCATCAGAAGCTGGTCACACAAGGGTTCTTTGTGAACTGGACTAGGTACTCACTTGAAAATGCAGAAGAAATAGGAGCAAAGGACCCAGGTGGTATTGCTTAGTCAAATTTTGATATATATGGGAAAGTTTTCACTGTTCAACTCTTAAGAGTTGAGTTTTCACAAAAAGTTTTACTCAATAAAATCAGTATTCCATTGGTCTAACTTTATTTATCATACATCCTGTAGTTGGCCTGCTGTGCTACATTCCCTATAATTTAATTCTTAGCCAAATTATTACAGGAAGATGAGGTCCCGCTGTCAGCACTTCATTGTCGCCTCCCCCAATGTTAATCCAATGCTCTCAAATCTTGGAGTTTTCCCCACCATATCTGAAGCCGAGACACTTGCTCCATCTCAATGTCCCAAATTCCACGTTGAAGACACCTTGATTTTCTCCCAGGCAATTGATATTGAGCTTTTTTGGTTAGGGTTAATCATTCTGCTTAACCCTAGTGTATCATTTGGAAATTTTACAAAACAGTATTTGAAGCTTTGTTGGTGGTTAATCATCAACTCTATGTGGATTTGGGTGGTGATTCCCCACCACATAGAGACTGCTTCTTACTATCTAACTATTTCTGTCACACAAACTGTGACCTACTCTAAAAGTTGCGGCACAAATCCACCCAAATTGTTTTGTGACCCAATCCAAAACATCCAAAAAATGGTTTTGTGACACTGTGTTTACACAAATGCTGTTCCCACCCCAACCCTATACAGCACTTGGTTCTATTGATTGACTCCCTTACATCTAGGGTTGTGGCGGCCCAAAAAAGGACAGTTACAGCATTTGCCGTACTTGTCCCATCCTCCCTTCCCTGTAATCATCCTTTGGATTCCCCCAGTGCAGGGGAATCCGAAATCACTAAAAAAGAAGGTATTGGAAGGCCTTTTGCTTTCCGGAATTTAATATATTTTTAATATACATTTATAATAAATTTTATTTTTTAAAAAATTCTTTAAGTTTGAATTCAACTTTTTAGTTTTTAAAAAATAGAAAGTAAAAATATAAATTTTATTTTAAAACAAAAATCCGAAAGAACACACCCACAGAAGGGTGTGGAAGGAAACAATTATGAGAGAATCTTCTCAACAAAGATACTCTTGAAATCTGGCACAGCCCTAATTACATCACTCTTGCATAGGGATGCTTCGGCTCAGCCCCGACTAGCTTTTGGCTCTGGGCCGCTACAGTCAAAACGGAAATACCTAATATTTAAATAAATCTTTGATAAAAGCGACTCATAGCTAGAAACTGGCCGCAGCTGCCTGGGGCTCGGCTGAAGCAGCCTTACTCTCGCGTGATGATTGTCCTTGGATTTCGATACTATTTTTAAATCGACAACTACATCATTAGCCGCCTCATCCACTTGCAGACCCGCTAAACTCTGCCGACGTGAAGTGGGGTCCATTCTGTAATTAAAGATGCAAGCCGGGGTAAGCTTTGAACCTTTCCCGATAAGTATAGCTCGATAGGGCATTGGAGGGTAATTGATGTGAAACCTAAGCTGGTAAAGATCTATAATAAACTTGATTAGATTTATCTACTCAGGAACAGTTTTATTTACCGCCGCCCATAAGGGTTGGTTCCGATACAAGGCTGGGGTTGAATCTTTTTTGGGGTTTGGCTTTATGGTAATGGATTTAGATCTATTCCCCACTTGTTAATTGAGTACTGATAACATTCAGGGTTCCTGGTGTAAAATAAAACTTATAAACAAAGATTTTATAATAAGTGTAGAATCGCAAAGACAGTGGGAATGATCTTTCAAGACTTCGGCCAATATTACAATATGCAGTAAAAGCTATGAAATTCCAATGATTGGGAGAAATAGGTAAAAGTTGGGTTTATGAAAATACTTACCTCTTTATAGAATATATTTTGCTGGCTTATATAGTGGCAGGCAAATGTAAAATATGGGAAATATAGGAAGTTGTAAAGATCAGTATAATGTGGGCTGGTAACTGAAATAACGGGATTAAGTCTTAACGGATTTCCAGTTAATTGGCAGTTACATCACACTGGCTTTTTATTGGGTGCATCAGATATTTATGCTGAACTGTAATTTATAAGACTGTGGTGACCTTGGTGTCTGGGCTGGGGGTAAAAATAGATTATTGATGAATGCAAAGTGATCTAATTGTAGTAGGTTCGAGATGTTAAGTTTATGCCTGGGATCAGGGATTTTTTTTATCAAAAGTTATGGTTGGTGGAATAAAAAATGAATGTGGTGTTATTAATTGCAATGTTTAATGTTTATTTCTTGAATGCAAGCCAAATTTAGATTGTATAATTCATAAACTTGATTTCAAGTGTTGGATTAATTTAAAGATGATTGTTTCTATTAATTAATCAGGTTATGTAATGGATAGTCTTATTAGCTAAATTAATATTTGATTTGGTATTTTATTGTATTTCATATTTAGTGTAGCAAATAAATAGAGTATAAATGACGACATGATTGAGTTATCGGGGCATGTTTATTTCGAGGATCGGTTGAATTATTGAACTTGCCGTCATTAGTCAAGGCCGAAGAATTGGTGGCGCCTGGCCATATCTGATCGGGTCAAGTAAGAAGAAGCAAGGCTTTGAGCGGGTTCCAAGATATGGCATAAATCGATGCCTCTTGATGCAATTAAACCCCGTTGATGAATGCAGGTGTTAGGATGAAAGGGGGAGAAGTGATGAGGATTGAATCATGTCAGGGGGATCAGAGAAAGAAGCACCCTTCCAGCTACTAGGAGTTGGTCGTAAAACAAAGCAATTTTGGCGCAAGTCGCCCCCGCGTCAATTGAATTTGAGTCCAAACTGGCCCCCAAGTCTGCACGGGCTACCGAACAAACCCGAGGGGAATGAACGCCTCCCTAGAGAGGTACTCTGCATCCTTCCACTCCAGTTTGGCGAACAATACTGCAATACCAGTGTGCGAGGGATGCTGAATCTGTTTTTACAGGCAGCAGGCTTAGATGCTGATACTGCACGCATGCAAGTGCATCTGTTTGGTGCACTCATATATGGCGTTCCGCTTTTTGGAGGAGCACTCGCTGACCTAGTCCTCGGGAGGTATATTGTTGGACTATTAGCAACTGGATTGCTGCTATTTGGGATGATGTTGCTCAATATATTTTCTATTGAAGGGCTCATGTATCTACGGCTTGGCGTTAATGTTGCACTTGCGCTTATAGGTGTTGGATTAGGCCTGTTGAAGCCATGTCTACAAGCTTTGGCCAGTCATCAGATAGAGATTAATCAAACGCGAAAAGCACTTGATAAGTACTTTGGGTTGGGGTTTGCAGTAGGCAGCCTGGGTATTGTTTTAGCCTCGTTCTTGGCCCCACTGCTGACAGGGATCGGGTGTGGAGGATCTCAAGAGTGCTATCCAATTGGGTTTGGTGTAGCAACTCTAGTGATAGCAGTAGCTGGGCTCTTCTTTGTCCTCGGCTCGAGAGAAACAGGAAGCCCATCACGAGGGGATGGCGAGGTGAAGAACTTGCTTGCATTTTTTATCATGAGCCTACCGTTAGCCTTCTTTTGGATGCTATATGACCAAAGCGCCACGTCATGGCAGGCTCAGTATGAACTTATGAACCACAATTGGCTTGGTTTCAGCGTGCGTACCGAGCTCATGGCAAACGTGGGCTGTTTGATGCTAGTAGTGCTGATTCCCCTCCTTAACCAGTGGATAGACCCTCTTCTCGAATCAAAGAAGCTTCGATTGGAGGGTATCCCCCGCATGTCGGTAGGGTTCCTGATGCTGATAATTGGCTTCATCATTTCCAACGTTGTTCAAGTCTGGGTTGAAGGAAGCGTAAAGGGATCCCATATCCTGCGTCATGCCGGGCGCGTCTCTTTGTGTACTGGTTGTCTCTCAGGAGCTTGGCAATTCCCTCAGTGGTTTTTCTTAGCCTTGGGGGAGGCACTCCTTGGAACCGCGACCCCCCAAGTTGCCTATAAGCTGGGAGGATCACGGTTTCGCGCCCTTGGCCCAGGTCTGCTTCTGATGACAAACGCGCTGGGCAACGTACTTATCATCGTGCTTGACGCCGCTCCCCTCCATGGCCTTGGTGCTATCCCCCGCATGTGGTGCTACATTTGTCTTGCATCGGTCGCTAACCTTGTATTCGTTGTCATGTACAAAAAATGGTACCAACCCCGCCAATTCAATTATTTCCCAATTACAAATTCCCCCGTGAGCCTAATTTAGCTCTATTAAATAAGCATATAACCAAAGGTTGACCAGCCCCTGCGTTATACAAAGCTAATGCCCATTGCTATGGTTTAGGCAATTGTCTGGTATCTCCCATTGTAGTAGTGATCTAAAAAAGACCAAAAACAAATAGGGAGACAAGAACAGTTTTATTGAATGAGGTGAAGTTAGGTTTTAACCTGTCAACCAATTGATTTAAATTTGTCAAATCAATTGTCAACACTATCACCATCCTATAAAATAGCTCATGTTGTGAATGATTCGAACCACACCACTATCCATTGTGGTGTAATTGTTGATAACTTCCAAACTGGATTGCTTTAACTCCACGATTTCAGTTATTGCCATTACAGATCAACCATGTGTTCAACGTACAACTAGCATGCAATTCCCCATACCCTCCTATAACTCCCCACACATTGAATGATATATGAACTTATTCCCAATAAATCAAATGTTCTTACTCTTTAATTCTCTGGGTTCCACCTATTCTTGCCCATCCTGGTATACTCCAGTTTACCCAAGAAAACACAAACTGAATAGGGCTGTGGGGGATTAAAACACGATAATTACGGCAAATGCTGTAATTGTCGTATCCAAGCTGTCTTTTTTGTTTTCTGGATTCCCCTGACATGGGGAATCCAAAAAAACCAAATAAAAAAGTTTAAAGATGGCTTTCTTTTTCTGGAAAAGCCAGGATTAAATATATAATTTCAATATTTTTTTTATTTTATAATCAAATTCGAATTTGAACCCTTATATTTTTATAGTTTTGAAAGATAATAGAAAACATATATACTTTTTATTTGAAAATAAAATCCAGAAAAAAGTTCATCTGTGGAGGGGTACGGCTACAATTTTTCTGGAATTGTAGGCAAGACAATTTTCCAGAATCAATTCTGGATCTTAGATGGATGGCTGCTTTTTTTTATAAAGCAGCCACCGTTTCAGATCTGCCGCAGCCCTAAAGCTGAACTAGAGGGAGGGGTCTTTGAAAAAGATCAAAATTTGAGCCTACCATACCTATTTTAAACAATTTACTGAAGCCACATAATAACATCCTGTAAGTAAAATACAATGATTCTATATATATGCTGTCCATCACAGCGCTGTATAACCATGAAAGCAGCTCTTGGAACAAGGCTGGGGAGAGTGAAGTTTCTCAACCAGAATAGCATCCAGACCAAGTCTATCAGATAAACATCAACACCATCTGGAATTCAACCTAAAGCTCCACTTGGCTGTTGATCTCAAAGATCTGGATGGGCAGTGTGATCATAAGATATAGCTATACTGTATATAGTGTTGTAACTGTGCTGTTTTAGCAGAGTTACAAGGGAAAAATATTTAGAAGATAGATAATAATCTTTATTGAGAGATAGTGATTATATAGTCATTGTGAATATTTGATAACAGGAACATGATTGTGTTGATCACACGGCTAGATGGTGAAGGGGGTGGCTTGATCCTAGTAATGAGTCAAGCGCCAAAACAAGGTATCCATTGTAAAGGATCAACATCTGTTCATGTTGTTGGATTTGGTAATTCGAGTTGACTTCCTAGTCTGGCTTCGAGTGGCCGGGTAATCAGATTGCGGATCACAAACCCGCTTGTTTGGAACCTTGCTGGTGGATCAAGCCTGCTGTTTTGACAGCAACTGTGGTAAGTTTGACTCCCTGGTGATTGACTCCCTGGTAGTTGACACTATAGTAAAGTGAGAATTCAGCTTTTTCCCTGATCAACAACTGGAAATTGACACTTTTTTAATTAACGGATCTTGATGTACTGAAAACTTTAAATATAAAAAATTAAGCCTTACAGCTCTGGTAGACTAAAGTGACCCAAGAGAGCTCAAAAATGCAATAAAAAGTGTATTATAACTAATGATAATAAGGAGAAATAAGCAACTATTTCTCATTTTACTATGTAATTTACACTCTTCATTATAAAAATATTTTTGATTACCATAAAAATTAAAATTTCAATGAGACAAAAATAAACACAAACACAAAAAATAGAAGTTATGCAAAATATGAAGAAATATTAATTTTTATTTGATATAGTTCATAAAAGTATAAATGTGAATTTCTTTTGTTTTATTAGGAAATTAACAAAAATTAAGATATTTCATTCACTTTCAACTATAACTATTCATCTCAAACTTACCATGTATATATAAAATAATAGTGCTATCTAATTAAATAAAAAAATAGAAAAATTAAAACTAAAAACTAATTGATCAAAACTAAAAAGTAAAAATTAAAACCATAGAAGCAAGACAGCAAGTTTATTCCTCCCCATTCTTCCCCTTCTTCATTTTGGCCCCTTCTAGGAGGGCAGTTGTGATGAGCTCAAGCTGCTGCTTGATCTCTGAGGCCTTGTATTTATGCTTGGCCGCATTTTGAATGGCCTTGGTGAATAGGGTGGAACAGGTTGTAGGCTTGGTGAGGGGACACAGTTTGCCAAGTCATGCAGCTTGGAGATGGTTTTCTCCTGCTTGTGCTGCAGAAAAGAGGAAAACTTATTGAATTTTGGGTGGAGCCCAAAGTTGGCCTTGAGGTGTTTGTGATAAGCCTCTGGCGCTGAGGTGGTCTTGAGCTCACCATTCACTGCCGCCCGTTACACATTCCAGCTGGCCTTGGCACGGGCCTTGCCTCGCCTCTGTGTGACAATCTTCCCAATCCACTGGGACTCAAAGTAATCAAGAAAAGGCTTTAACTCTGGATGCTTTGCTATGTAAGGATACTTTGAGAGAATCTTGAACCCCTGTGCAGTGTGCTCTGGCTTTAAAAAAGCTAAGGCACTGAATTGTGCCAGCACAACTTTGAAGGTGTTTGAAGTGTCCCTCTGGCTCAACCTACTAAGCCCGGCATGGGCCTGCACATTGCAAGCAACTGCTTGGCAGAAGTGGAAGTGGCACCCCTGCACCTCCCTGCTAAACAGCTGCTCAAATGCATTGAAATGAGCAGGCTCAAAGTCCATAATGCACATGTGAGGCCCTAGAGCTCTGAGCCTTATCTTTTCCTCCGAGTCCAGAGTGGCCTGGTCCTTGTCAGCGGCAGGAGGGTTTGCACAGGTGTGTGGGGGGTCTTCTTGTTGTTGTCGTCAGGAAGGAGGGAAAGTGCTTGGCGGAGGATGGTAAAAGCACGGGTGTAAATGGCCTTGGTGGCCCCAAGAAGAAGAAATAACTTGAGTGGAATCACCTGGATGTCAATCTGGACATGGATTATCCAGAGCTTCTTGAACATCCGGGGGCAAGTGGCAAAGGTACCATCAACTAGCCAGGTTGAAGCCCTTTTCAACTCCATCAGGTTCTGCTGAGTTGAGTAGCAGATTATGTGGTCTTTGCTGGCAGGCCTGTTGTCATGGAGGAGGAAGCGCGCCCCACTTGGAAGCTGCTTGATCTTGTGGGTGAGTATAAGATCCAAGAGGACGTCCAAAGCCTTGGGGGGGATTGGCAGTGATACGCTTATTGCTTATGAACTCAACCAACTGCTCTTGAGTTGGCACCAACTTGAGATTGTTAAGTTTTAAGTGCTGCAGGGCTTTAATAGCCAGATCAGATGCCCGGAGGTGAGAGGATGTTGGGATCGCCTGGACCAGGTACCATTTTAACATCCGAGCGATTAGATGATTGGGGGCTCACAAGTGTGCTCCCCCTTCTCCAACATTACTCGCTCCCAGCCCTTGGTGTTTGACTGGGCCCCACAAGTCTTATACTCACAGATAAAGTGCTTGATCTTGGTTTGGCGCTTTTGATTGTTACAATTAAAAATGTAGTTATCAGCAACGTAGCCAGGGCCGCCCTTTACGGACATAATTGGGAAGTACCGGGGGAAGTGCTTGGGGACTTTAAACTCTCTGTCCACATTACAGATATTATGGATGGCCAGTGGATCCCAAGCCACATGACCAGAAGCTTTGAACTTCTTGGAGTACTCCTCCGGCTCATCTTGGGGATCAGATGAGGGAGGGGGAAGAGCCATCAGGAGGGGGAGTAGAAGGGTTCTTCAAGGCCTGCTTAGATGCCTCCTTTTTCTTACCATAAGAAGAGGTGGGCTCCTTGGCAGCCTTTGACTTCTTGGTATGTTGCTCCTTGGTGGGCTTGGAGTTGGCCTCTGAGTGGCAAAAGGAGTGGTTAGTAAGGTCACCATCAGAATTATTGGGGGAGGAATTTTTGGGGGAAGTTGAAGAGGATGTGGAAGATGAGGGTGGAGGGTGGAGATGGAGTAGGAGTGGGAGGAGATGGGGTGGGAGACTTTGCATTTGTAGACTTCTTGGCACGCTTGGGAGTGGAGGCAGTTTCTTTGGAGCCCTTGGAGGCTTGGCGCTTGGGCTGTTGGCTGTTATTGTTTGATTTTGTCTAAAGAAAAGTTTAGTTTTGTAAATAAAATAGTGTGAAAGATATGAAACACAGAGGTAAAGCAAAGTAAAAGTTAAATGAAAAGTATGCAAATAAAGTTTTATTTATCAAGAAAAAATATAAAAAAGTAAATAGAAGCAAAATAGAAACTCCAAGTATAGATATAAAGGTTAAAACATAGAAAATAAGTGAATTTATTATGAAGCATCAAAGATGTTAGGTTCAGCATAACATCTTAGTGCTAAATCAATGTAAAAGTACAATTAAAAATTAAAAAATATGAAAATTATATGGAGAGCAGCAGAAAAAGTAGTAGATTATAATTGCAAAAAAATAAATAATTATTATATGGAATTTTTTTATTGGGAGTTGAAAAATCAAAACATAGTAAAGTGTTGAGTTTGGCACTGTCAATCAGCTGGGAAAAGCTGAATTCTCACTGTCAAGTATGCTGGAGTCAAGCAGAAACATCAAATTTACTATGTTTTTACATATAAAACTTGCTTAAATTTAAACTGAGTTTGAAAGTTAACCCAAAAGCAAGGCATTTTCATATGCTCAAAAATTAAAAAAATACAACATAAGTTAAAAAAGTAAATGATTAGAAAGGTGTTTATTAGTGATAATAAAGTGCTGTGAGGAGCTGGGAGTGACTTATTTACCATAGTGTTGGTTAAAACGTTAAGAAGCTCTCTGTACTAATCCCCAAGTTAAAGTGTTGAGTGGATGAGTGTTGAGTGGCGCTAATAGTGTGTTACATATTAATTTAGCCTTAATTCCAAGCCTTTGATTAGTTAAATCCGAAACCAATTGGGTGTCAAGTGGATAGAGTCAAACAAAGAAGATGACGAGTTTTGGTTTTTTATAAATTACATATGAAATCTCTTAATAAATTGGGCTTAATTTATGTGACACCACTTAATACACAAACCCAGGAATGACATAATGTAAAACAAGTGGTGTATTTGATTAATGTCTATACCACTAAATATAGTATAGTGGTGCTTGCAAGCCTAATCAGCAACTATGGACACTAATAATAAAAATATAATAGTAAATAACAAATTTTATATAAGCGCATATGTATTTTATTAATAAAATTAAAATTTGGCTTAAAAAGTGTCAAACTGGTCACTTTTTGTTTTAGAGTGTCAAACACAGGTTTTTTCATTTCTATTTGTAAATTTACTTATAAATTGCCCATTAAATTGGTATTTTAGATAGCCAAATTATTAAACAGAGTCAATTTCAAGTAAATTTAACCTTGGTTTTCTGTTTCAAACCCCTAAATTACTAGTAAAAATTAGCTTAAAATTGGTTAAGCCAAAAATTCTAATAGATTCACATATGCGGCACTTGACTCCCTGGTACTCAACAAAGTGTTGAGTACCAGGGAGTTGATCACCAGGGAGTCAAACTTACCACAGTTGCTGTTTTTACACCCCCCAATTGAGGGTTGGCCTCATCTGGGGGTAGGTTGTCAGGGAGGTTGTCAGGAGCCTGGGCGCTGTACTGGACTAATTGTTGTTCTGTGGCAGGTAGGACGGTATCATGTTGTTTCTGTCTTGCCTTGCAGGATCTCAGGCAATCATTATGGATAACTTTGTCTTGTTTACTCTTCCTGAGCCCTTGCACAAGGTAAATGTTGTTTTTTTTTACCTTTAGAATGATTTCTGGGCCTATTTTCTTGGGTTGTAGTTTGCTTTTATCAGTGTGCATGACCAAACTTTGTCCCTAACTCCATGTCTATTTCAGATGGGGACAAAGGTTTTTTGTAGACGTTCATTTTCCTTTTTTGTCTGTTTGCTGTTGGCCTCTATAGCTTGAGGGTCTGAGCGCAAGGGGACTTCACTTGGGATTTCCAGTTTGGGTCCTGTTAATGCTTGAATGATGTCTTGGCTGTGTGCTGTATACCAACTCAAAAGGGCTCTTTCCGGTGGATCTGTTCACTCAGGTTTGGCACACAAGTAGTGCAGTTGATAGCTGCTTATACCAGTCTTCAGGTCTCCCGGAGGTGAGCTTGGCTAAGGCTTGTACAAGGCTGCCATTAAGCCGCTCTACACGTCCATTAGCCTGTGGGTGGTATGGTGTTGTCACAGTGTGTTTGACCCCATTTTTAGCGAGGTATACGTTGGTGTCTTCAGAGGTCAATTATTTGCCTCCATTAGTTATCAGGAGTTCTGGCTTTCCAAACCTGCTGATTATTTCCTTGCCAATAAATTGTTGGACGTTGTTACCGGTGTGTGTTTTCACCGCTTGGGCTACTGGCCACCTTGTCGCAAAATTGATGGCTGTGGTAATGTATTTTTTGTTGTTGTGTTTCCCTGGCATGAGGCCAACAACATTGAGGGCCCATACCTTGAAGGGTAGTTGTGTGCAGATGGGTAGTAATGACTTTGGGGGGGGGGGGTTTCACTTTTAGCAAACTTTTGCATACCTCACATTGGTCTAGGACTTCCTGAACGTCACAATATAAGGTTGGCCACCAGGCCTTGTGCTTAAGGAACTCATATAGGTTTTGATTCTTGGTGTGTCTGAGGTCTCTGTGATAGCATAGGATGGTGTCTACTTGCTGGTGCGTAGGGATATAGGGGACAGTAGTACTATCAGACATTTTTCTGTGCAGGGTCCTGTACATGTCAGCAAATAGGTGTTTGTTTTTGATAACTGTTTCCTTTGTTATATTGGTTGTACCTGGGGGAAACCTTTGTCCTTTGTTTATAGTACCAAGAGAGGCCAGTCTGGGTCAAGCCCATTTCCCCCTCTTGTGGCACAGACATATAGGCGTGATAGGGTGTCTGCCATGGCAAGCTTGGGACCCAGTTTGTACTATATGTGCATATTGAATCTCTCCAAGAGCTCTATCCAGCGGGCTTGGCGGTAAGATAGATTTGCTTGGGTTTTGAAATATATGAGCAACTTGTGGTCAGTTAATGCTGTGAACTCTTCCTGTCATTCCAGATAACAACACCATTTGACTAGAAATTGTACAATGGCCAGCAGTTCCTTGTTGTGGATTGGGTATCAACACTTGCCATCTGTTAACTTTTGCAATTTGTAGGCTACAGGTAGGAAGTCACCATTATTGTTTTTGATTTTAGTACCCCCAATGAATGCATCTGAGGCGTCTGTTTCCATTTGGTATTCCCTGTCACATTTGGGGTATTGCAGGATGGTAGCTGCCATAAGTTTTTCCTTGAGACGTCTAAAACAGAGGTCACGTTGGGGGGTCCACACAAACTTGGATTTGGCACCTGTTATGGCGGATAAGAGGGCAGTCAAAACGCCACAGTTGGGTATGAAGCGGCGTACATAGGCCATCATTCCTAGAAAGTTGTAGAGTTCCAACTTATCCTTGGGTGGTGGCATCTTGCAGATGGCCTGTATCTTTTGATTGTCGGGTTTGATGCCGTCCTTTGAGACCATGTGTCCCAAGAAGGGTAGTTGCTCACGGAAGAACTGGCACTTGGAGGGTTTGGCCAACAGTAATTTGTACCAAAGTAGCAAATACTGACGCTAGGTTTTTGTGGTGTTGTTCCACTGAGGGGCTGTAGACAATGATGTTGTCCAGGTACACTAGGGCGTGTTTGCCTATGTGGGGTGCAAATACTTTGTTCATGAAGGTTACAAAGGTGGACGGGGCATTGGTCATGCCAAAGTTGAGTACCACACATTTTTAGGAGCCATATTTAGTGTGGAAGGCTGTTTTGGGGATATCTTCCTCCTTAATACAGATCTGATTGTAGCCTGAAGTTAGGTCAATCTTGGAGAAGACTGTGGCTCCTCCCAAGGCGTCAAAGAGGTCGTCAATCAGCGACAATGGGTAACAATTCTTAATGATAACTTTGTTTAGGGAGCAGTAGTCTGTGACCAGACGTAAGGTTCCGTCCTTCTTAGCCACAAAGAATACAATGGCCCCAAAGGGAGACTGTGAGGGGCAGATAAGTCCCTTTTCCAATGCCTCCTTGAGGTAGGCACATAATGAGTCATCTTTATTTGGGGTCAGCCTGTAGATAGGACGTTCTTTGGGTACAGCCCCCTTAAGTTGGATGGAGTGCTGAATATGCTTTTCAGGGGGCAGCCCAGGCAGCGCTTCTTTGAAGATTTCTGGATGACAGGCCACAATTTTGTGGTCCTGAGGCGTGGAGGTATCCTGGTGGTCCTTGAAGTGTATGATTTCATACTGGCAGGAGTCCCAGTCAATAGCTTTCAGGTTTTTCTTCTCATCCGAGGTCTCCGTGATGCGTACAAAGACGTGGTCTTGTAGGAGTTGGTCTACAGAGTCTGGGTAGATTTAGTGGTTGACACCTTCACGCTTGATGGTCAACACTGAGGTTGCCCAGTCCATGTGGGGGTTGTTTTCTGTAACCAGTCTAGTCCCAGTACAATGTCAAACTTAGGGAAGTCAATGACAGGACCTTGGATGGTGGAGTGGAGGTTCTCAAGCATGACAGAGAAGGGGGCAGTTTCCTTTGTCACAGCAATGTGGTTTTCATCAGCCAGGACCACGTTTTTAATCCGCAAAGGATTAGAGGCCAGCTTGAACTTTTCTACAAAGCTGCTGTCAACTAAGGTTCAATCTGCGCCCAAATCCAGGAGTGCTGAGCCTGTGTAACTGCAAAAGCGGAAAGGATATGACAACAGTTTATTGGGATGTCTGGCAATGGTGTATAGTACCGGGTCTTCTGAGGGCACCTGGATCATTGGTCATTGGTCCACGTCCTTGGGGCAGTATTCATTGTTGGGCAAGTCAGGAGTTGCGTGGGGAGAGCTTGACTTGCTTAATGCTCTCCCCGGGCTTTTCCCTCATCTTGATTGCCTTGTGTGGCAGTGATATGGAAATGTGTACAATTTGACTGTCCATTGTTTCCATTCCCATGTCTGTTTGAGCTTACAGGTTTGTGGTTGGTGTAATTCCTGTTGTTTCCAGGGGGTGGTCAAGTGGAGCGCCTGCCTGTGTGAGAATCCTTGGGTCTCTCTCAATTCCCAGTTAGTGCCTTATGTAGTGCGTTGGATGTTTGCTCTGCCTTCTCCACTTCATGGCACAGGCTTTGCAGGTTGGTCACCTGGTCCAGGTTTATATGCCTCATCACATGCAACTTGAGGGCGTCGTAATACATGAGGTGTGTGGCTGGGGTGTCAAAGGCCATGTCAGATGGTGCCCAAAAACAGAGTTCCTTGTAGGTGCGGGTGAGTTCTTTGACGGTGCCTATCTGGGTTAGGTTCTTTACTTGGCATATGATCATGAGTGCCATATCCTTAAGCACAAATCTCACCAAGAAGTCCTGTTTGAAAGTGTCCCAGTTCTTGTTGGTGTGCTCTTTGTGCCACTTGTTGCACCAAGTGCCAGCGTCATGGGTCAAGCAAATGGAAATCTCTGCAATCCAAAAACGCTGTGGGCATTCCATCTGAGCCAGCTTGCTTTAGGCGGACTGAATCTATGCGGCAGCATTGTTGTTGTTGGCCCCTGCAAAGGGTTCCAAGGCGGCACTGCAAAGCCTTTGTGCTACATAGGCGGGCATGATGGTTTTTTCAGCTGGTTGCGGCATTGAGGGAGGTGCCTGAAAGAAACCTTGTGCAGACATGGCGTTGAAGGCAGGTAGAGGGATCACCGTGTTTTGGTAGAGGACAAAACCATCAGGTATTGCAGTACCAGGCGTATACAGAGTCCAGTTGGGCAGGAGGCCAGACATAATTCTGTTGAGGTTTTGTTGGCCGCAACGTGTGAGGGCAACAGGCAGAATTTTTCAAGATAAGGTAGGATGGAGAACCTACCTGTGCTATCAATGTTGTAACTGTGCTGTTTTAGCAGAGTTACAAGGGGGGAAATATTTAGAGGATAGATAATAATCTTTATTGTGAGATAGTGATTATATAGCTATTGTGAATCAATGGATAGAAGGAACATGATTGGTGATCACACGGCTGGATGGAAGAGGGGGTGGCTTGATCCTGTTAATGAGTCAAGCGCCAAATCAAGGTATCCACCATGAGGGATCATCATTTGTTCATGTTGACTGATTTGGTAATCTGAGTTGACTTCCAGGTTTGGCTTTGAGTGGCTGGGTAATCGGATTGCAGGTCAAAAACCGCTTAGTTGGAACCTTGCTGGCAGGTCAAGCCTGCGGTTTTGACAAAGGGGACCTCATGTCCTAGGAGAGACAGATAGCTATCTCAAAGGTTGACAATCCCATTGTACTCTCGGAGAAACTGGGTGCCTATCAAAAGGTCATAGCTTTTGTTCTCTAGAACAACAGCAGAGGAGGCAATGAGGAGTTTCCCAAACTCATTGGCAGAGCAGAGTAAGTGCCAATAGCTCTGGTCTGGGCAAAATTAGCAGTCCCATAATATTGAGTGTAGTTGAGATTAGGAGCCAATTTGAGCTTCTTCATCAACTTAGACGGTACAACATTAAAAGGGGAGCCAGTATCTAAGATGGCTTTGATTTTGACCTTCTGATTGGATAATTTTACCTGGGTGGTATCTTTTTCAAAAGGGGGTAGGAAGCCAGAACATCTTGGGCGGCTTCTAACTCTTTTTCCCAATTTTTTAACATGAATCTCAAAGCAGGAATCACCTTAAAAACAGTTTACAAAGGTATTAATACAGTAAAATTTTGAAAGAGAGCCTCTTCTAGCTCAGTTAATTCTTCTTATGAATGTAATAAGACAGGGGGATAGTGATCCTGGGCTAGGTATGAGAAAGCCACCATAGCATTGGCTTCAGTTGAGAGTAGACGTGCTGTGATGGTGGTCTTCCCTGAGCAGAGTTTGTAGGGGACAGACATAGTTTCAGGGACAACTAATACAGAATATCCATAGCTGCTATTATCATCACAGTCAGAATCTTTGGGTCCAGAATCACTTGAGAGATCATGAAAGAGATTGGGATTGAGAATGATAGGACCAGACAAAGAAGATAGCTCTTAATCCAAGAGAGGATTAGAAGGAGACAGAGGAGGTTGGTCAGCAGAGAGCATCTATGCCTCTAAGCTGAACTATTTTATATCAAATGCTTCTTGATGTTGTATCTTTCTACGTACAGGTTGGTGTAGGACTAATAATAATGACCTAATTAGCCACAATTATGACAGCCCTGATGCTTAAATTGCCCATTGGGCCCCAAAGTCATGAAACAAGGAGTGCAGGAGATAGTGCCAGAGTTGGTGGCTTTACTCTTTCAGACCACAGCTCCTTCATGCGTCAAATGAATGTCTTTTAAAAGAGTATTTATACTCTTCAAGGAGGTGAGGGACGCATTGTGCACTTTGAAGTGGGCAACCGCCAGAATTAACTCATTCCACAAGTCAACTTAATATATGTTAACAATCAGAATTAAAAATACTTTAATGTTGACAGCATTGGTGTGACAGATCCAGGAAATTCATGCTTGCTTCTTCATTATCCTGGTTTTACTATTTTACAGTTTGACAGGGAATCTTCTATGTAAGCTTCAATGAGCTTGGATTCCAGGTGAGCAATCTTGGCGTTAAACTTGTTGCCATCTGGTAATCACTTCCACGTTTTTGCTTCCCATAGTCTTAGCTGCAGACCATCTCTCTCATTCCATTTTAGTCTTATTTCAGTTAAAAGCCAAAAACACAAAGCATAAAAAGATTGAGGGGAAAGCAACCATTGTCACACATAAGTATCATTTTTCTATTAATTATTATCATGTTTCCATTATATACCAATTGGGGTACATTTGGCTGAAAAACCCTCTGGTTCCGGAATCACACCTGAATTCCTATCACATGGTTTATGACATAACAACGTCATCCAATCCAGATCTTTACCAAAAAGATCTTCACACTCTTAACCTATAAGAATGTGCCATAATACATTCCAGAATCACATGATTCCTTCCATGGAAACGTATTGTTTTGGCTTGAAGCATTCCAGACTTCCGGCGCCAAAGCCCTGTGTAATATACATATTCCTGATCCAAGCTATCCTTGTTTCAACTGGGAACCAGCTGATCAATCCTGAATGCATAGACACCATTGTCTACATTTAGCCATTTTTTTGCATTTAATGGTTTTTTTGCATTAAAACCCCATTAAAACGCTTTGAAACTCAAACCAGGCAACCAGGAACTTTCCCAGGCAGCGCCCCAGCGCCTGAAACATTCACTGGGTGGCGCTTCTAACCTAATTAATTTGCTGAAACGGCACTTTTAAACCAAAATTTGGGGGGTTACTTTTAGCTAACTTTAATCAAACTTCTTGACACAGTCAAGACAATTAAACAATATAATTAAATCCTCATTAATTATATTCACAGCAGTATTAATTAACCTTCCCAGTTAATAATCTGTTTGAAGACAACAAGTCTTTACTTGATACAGTCAAGTCCTTTTTGGCCCTATAATTAAATCCTCATTAATCATATTAAAGGGTATCAATTAATTAACCTTCCCAGTTAATCAATTGGTTTGAGACACCTAGTCTCGTAATATGAACCGTTCAGATTATTCATTACGGCCCTCAATTAGTACAGCCTAATTGATTCCTGGGTAATCCATTACTACGCTGGAAAGTCTCTCCAAGGCCAATCCTATTGTTTGAATTTCAACCTATGAAATTCATCAGAATTCATCCTCTTTGTGAAACCACAGCCCAACATGACTGTAGTATGGTCACAATTGGAAAGTCAGAATTAAGTTTTTGCTCATGAAGACTACTAAATGTCAACACTTTTTTAATAAACAGAAACCTGTTCCCTGAACATTTTACTTAATAAAAATTAAGCTTAAATATACTTTTTAGGGTAATATGATGCCATAGAATCCAAAAATAAAATAAAAACAAAAATGCAAAGCTATCTAAAAATATAAGAAAAACCCACTTCAAATATAATTACTATGAAATTAGCTATCTTTACTATAAAATATTTTTTCCCACTTATAAAGATAAAAAATCCAAAATAAAATGGTACTATATAAGAATTTACATATTTTAGGGAAATATTATAATTAAAAACAGTAATATAAATTTTTTCTATATTGAAAACTACAAAAACATATAATTTACTAGTAAAATACCAATATAGGCCATGTAATACAGTCTAAAGCATCAAACTATCAATAAAAGATAAATGACTTTATAAAAAACAGTATCATAAATTGTTAATGAGTTATTTAGAATAACCATTTATTTAAAAATATTATACTAAACATATAAGAACTATATAAAAAGTTAGGCAATACTCAATAAATTTAATTAAAAGCTAGACTGTGATCACCTGGTTGCCATTAAGAACTGTGGCAATCTTCTTGATGTATTCCCCAATCTCTGAAAGCTTATATTTGGCCTTGACAATGTCCTTGATCTTCTCTTGATATTGTTTCTCTTTGGTGGTTCTCTTCTTCTTGGATGAGCAGTTCTCAATATCTCTGATGGATGCAACAGTCTTCCCCTGTTGGACTTTGAGGTGGTTGTAGAAGGTGTTGTATCTGGGCTTAATTCCAAAGGAGGACTTGATATGCTTATGCCAGCTTTCTAAAGATGAAGTAGTTTTTATTTCATCTTTTTAGAACTGCCTGGTAGTAGTTCCAGTTGGCTTTGGCTCTGGGCTTGCTCTGGTGCTTAGTGGCCTTACGTCCAATCCGCTGTGGTTCATAATATTCAATGCAATGGTAGAAGGCATCCTCATGTTTCTAGGCATATAAATCCTGGCATAGGAGGTCAAAGGCTTGTCCAGTATGCACTGGCTTTACAAAGGCTAGTGCTAAAAATTGCTGAATTAAGAACTTGCACTTTCCTGATATATCTAGACTGTGGAGCTTGCTGAGCTCAGGTAGACCCTTTAGTTGCCTGTTGACAGCCTGTTGATAATGGAAAAAACACTTGTGGACCTCTCCATCAAAAATATTTACAAAATTGTTATACTGGGAAGTTTCATAGTCCATGATTATAGTTGAGGGGCCAAGAGCTTTATCATAAGTGTCATGGCCCATACCAGAGTCTGGCTGGGCTCCCACAGGGGAGGCAGGCTGGGCCTGGAAGGCCAAGTACACAATAGGCGCAATTATGACCAGATAGTTGACTGCAGTGCTGCAACCAAGTTTTCAGACTTGCCTGCTAACATATATTACAATACACAGGGGGCGCTCAATGAGTTGCCCCTTGACATATCTAACAACATAGATTAATCTGATGGCAATATCAAATGGCGGGTACTTCATCCTAATTAAGATTGCTACCAATTTGACTTGCTGATCTCCACACAAGTTATTCCTCAGCTTTAAACCTTACATGGAACTTCCCACTATGCCACTCCCTTGTGGCCTTGTGGCTTTCCCCATATGGTATATTAATCACAATATTCCAAAATAAACAATACCTTATTCTTATTATTCTATCCTTTCCATTGGACTGTTGTCTTCCCCAATTTCAAATACTGAATCCTCATTGGTTCAGTTGCAACAGCAGTAGCTAGGGAACAACAACTCCCAGTATGGGGCATAACCTGGTTGTCCAGCCCCAATACTGTGATATAGAAAAAACCCAGCTTACTGAATTCCTGGACAGAAGGAACAGTTGGCAGAGGGAATAGGAGGAATCTCCAGCATGGAGGGCAAAATGACCACTCTTGGTGGCCAGGAGGAGCAGATGTGTGAGGTTGTAAAGTGTAGTGGAGATATAAATAAATGCAAACAGAATAGTTATATTGGTGCAAAAGTAGATAGATCTTTCAAGAAAATAAATAATCCTGAGCATAAAGTTGTTTATTTAAGATTTCAACAGTGAGGAGGGCTTCTCCTCCTCACTATTTATACTTACTAGTAATTTTGAGGCTTTTAGTGCCACCAGAGAACTGATGGCATCAATTGCAGTTAAACTTACAATTTTCACTGGAATTTGCGTACTTGAACCAGGGGGTGGGTGCTCATTGATTGGTATAACATGAACCTTTCTTGAACTGCAGAATGCCAAGGTGCCACAGTTATTTATAGATCCTGCAAGTGATTGAGCGCCCAATTGTACAATAGAACAATCACGCTCCTGATGTACCATTTCCTGATAGTCAAGAGGCCCAAATTCAATAATGGAATCAAAGCCAGGGATTTGAGGCTTGTGTGCCTCTCAAATCCTGGGCCATTTGTTAGTCAAAAGGGGGGTTTTCTTGCTCTGGGGGATATTTGTTAGGGGTTCCCAAGCTGTGGGTTTTTTTGCCTCTAGGAAGACCAGCTAATTGTCCAGGGCTTTCTGGGCCCAGACATTATCCCCTACCATAGTCAAGCTCACAGAGCATGTCTCTTTATGCCAAGATTTGTATTCCTTCAACAGAGTAGCGGCATTCTCAAGGTTGGATTCTGGTTTCCAAGTATTCTCTTCATTGGGGTACCCTTTCCATTTGATCAGGAAATAGGGTTTTGGTATTGGAGTTTGTGTCCCAGGATGGCTTTGACCTCTTGTTCTGAGAAGCTTCCTACTTTGATGGGTGGGGGAGCCGTTACTACTATCTGGTGCAGGAGAGAAGGTCCTTTCTTCTTTGATAACAGGGAGCGGTGGAATACGTTGTGAATCTTCCATCTGGGGGCAGTTCTATTTGGTAGGCTATGGTACCAATGCATTGTAAGACCTTGCAAGGGCGTGTTTGTTGGGGACTCAAGCTAGCGCAAGGGGCAGTGGTCTTGATGTTCTTTGCGCTGAGGTACACAAGGTCTCCTACTTAAATTGGGGGGCCAGGGCTTTTTTTCTTGTTGACAAAGTCCTTGTATACTTGTACTGCTCTTCTCAGGTTCTGGGCACATTCTTCTTGGCACACATGGATGTTGCTGACCCAGTCTTGTCCTTCTGGGTTGTTGGCTTCCTCTGTGGGGGGCTGTAAGGGACCCTCTTTATAGAGGAGAATACAGTTGGGGAATCAAACAAAGATACATTACTCTCTACAACAGGAGACAGATCTTCAAGCTGTAGGGTAGGGGTTGGGCAAGGACCAGGGAAGCACAAGGTAGCTGGCCCCTGAGACAGGATATAAGGCAGGAACAAGGAGAGCCAGATGGTGACTACGGACCACAAATAAGGGATTCCAATCATCTGGACTAGGAGTACTATTAAACGCTTAAATGAATAATAGGGTAAGATTGCTTTATTGTAGAAATAAATGTTAATTGAACAATTAACTTGGGATTGGGATGTGAGTTTTTATACTATGGAGAGCAGAATTGGGGGTACAGACTTAATGAGTTTGAAACCCAGATGTAATGCCTCATATGCAGTGGCAGAAATCATGATGCAGGCTAATTTTAGATGCATGATAGTGCTGAGTTCCTTGCAGGTTTTACTTGCATCTGCATCATTGTGGGGCATAAAAACAATTAATTGACAATTAATTGAGTTGCAGTAACCTAGATCATCCAAATTTGGAAGTTGGAATAGGTCTTCAACCATTGGATAACTGTTGTCAGGGAAGTGATTCCTGACAGGGGCATCCCATGTGAAGTTGAATCTGTAGTTGGCTTTGAAGGGGGACATACAAGTGGAGCTGTGATCTTGGTTGTTGTATGCAAACTGAGCCATTGGTAAGTGGGTTACCCAATTGTTCTGTTCCAAGTTAACGTAGCATTGTAAGTACTGTTCAAGGACCTGTTTTACTCTCTTGGTCTGTCCGTTGCTCTGGGGGCAATATGCAGTAGACAAAAATCTTTTTATTCCCAAGTACTTTAGGATTTGGGCCCAAAACTTGGAGGGGAATTGTGGGCCTCTGTCTGAGAGCACTTCTTGTGGGAGGCCGTGGTTCAGGAATACTTGGTTCTGGAATAAGGTGGCAGTTTTCTTTGCTATTACTTTGGTTGTTGTTTGAATGAAGTGAGCCATTTTGATGAAACAATTGACAATTACAAGAATGACATTGAATCCTTTTGAATTAGGTAGCTCCACAATATAGTCCATGGATACTGACTTCCAAGGGCCTTCTGCAATCTGAAGGGTTGAAGTAATCCTTCTGGCTTTCCTCGCTTAGGATTGGTACATCCACATGTCTTGCAACCACTAAGGTATCCTTCAAATCCTGGCTTCATTCTGGGCCACATTTAGGTTCTCTGGATCTCTTTGAGAGTCTTTGTATGCCCAGGGTGTCCTGAAATGGGAGACTTGTGGTATTCCTTCAGTATCTCTAAGCGCAGTGGACCTTCTGTTATGTAGGTGCGTCCATGTAGCTGCAGGGTGTTTACATGTAAGGAGTAACCTGTTTGGTAGTATCAACTGTTGATATCTTTCTTTAAGTCTTCCATCATGGAGATGCAGTGCTGGTATAAGGTCTAATCTAGTTGGATTTCTTCCCTTCTACTGGCTAGTCCCAGGAATAGAAGCATTGGCTCAATCATGTTTGGATATAGCAAGGATTTAGTGTTGATTCTTTGATCTTTTTGGCGCTAGGAAAAAGGTCTGTTCTTTGGCTTAGGGCATCAGGTACAATGATGATCTTGCCAGGTTTTTAGTTGATTGATAAGGTGTAATCTGCTAGGGATAGGTCCCATCTAGATTGGTCCTGATTCAGTTGTTGTGGTTCAAAGAAGTATGTCAGGTTCTTGTGATTGGTCAGGATTCTTACAGGATGGTTGGCTTCACACAAGTATCTTCTCCAATGTTTCAAGGACTAGATGATAGCAAGCATCTCTTTATTGTGGATGGGGTAGTTCAACTCAGGTGGAAAGAACTATCTTGAGTAGTAAGCCACAGGGTGCAGCTTACTATCATGCCCCTCCTGAAGCAACACCCCTCCAATGCAAAGCCAGAGGCGTCTGTCTACACAAAAAAGGGCTTATTGTAAATTGGCATTGCCAAGATGGAGGTGGACACAAATGTGTTATTTAGCAACTCAAAGGCAGATCTGGCTGAGTCACCCTACACAAAGAGGGGTTTCTTTGAGGTAAGGCAGGTCAAGGGCAAGCAAATCAAAGAAGGATTTTGGAAATATTTCCAGCAGAAGTTTGCCAGACCCAAAAAACTTCTGATTTCCTTGAGGTTCTTAGGTTCAGGCCATGACGTCACGGCCTATATTTTGTCAGCTGTCATAGCAAATCCTTCTTTCAGCACATTGTATCCCAAGAACTCTACTTCTTCTTGGAAGAAATCACATTTTTGGATTTTAACAAAAAAATTTGTTCCTTGAAGTGTTGTAGGACAGCTTGAAGGTGTTTGACATGTTCTTCAGGGGTGCGGCTGTAGATGAGAATATCATCTAAGTAAGCTACAAAACACTGATTCTTGAGTTCTCCCAAGACCACTTCAACCATAGTTTAAGAGGTGCTGGGCGTGTTGCACAACCCAAATGGCATAGCCAGGTATTTGTAGAGACCTTTCATAGTCTTGAAGGCGGTCTTCTATTTGTCACCAGGACTGATACAGATCTGGTTAAAGGCATCCCTCAGATCAACATTTGAGAAGAAGTTGGCTCCTGAAAGCTGGTCTGACATGTCTTTAGCATTGGGTACAGGGTATATGTTTTTCACAGTGATGCTGTTTAAGTCCTGGATAGTTCATGCAAGGACATAGGTTGCCGGCCTTCTTTTTAACAAACAGTAAGGGGGATGAACAAGGAGATTTAGAGATGCGTATATATCCCTTCTTCAACATCTTGTCCAAGTACTCTCTTAAGGCGTCTTGTTCCTTCATGTTTATGTTGAGTTTCTGAGAGGAGATCAATGGCGTGGTCAAATGGACTGTGTTTAGGCAAGGCAGTGGCTTCTTCTTCTGATAAGACAGACTCCCAAGGCTTCAAAAATTTTGGAATCTCAACTTAGTAAGATTCCATGGTGATGTTGTTTAGCTCTGGGGTTTGCTGGGGAGTCAAGCTTGGGACCCCTAAGGTTTGGCTCTCATGAGTGACAGTCACCTGATGGTTCTTATAGTCCAAGTTCAATTAGTGGTTGTGGTACTCTTACTACGGTGATGGGGGATAGTCTAAGGGTCGGTCAGTAGTCTTGGTACTTTACTAGTCAGAAACCAGACAAGTAGTTGATAGTAAAAAAGCGGTTGGACCTGGAGAACAACAAAGGGTTTATAGTAGTGGTAACAGCAACTACTCAAAAGCAAATCCTCAACAAGTGACTTCTAGTCAAGCTTAGTTGACAGTGTAGTTGATGGGAGGAGACTAGCCTTTGCAGTTATTAGATTATACACTCAACAAGTATTTAATGGTGTAGCTAATATAAGGGAGGTATAATGTATATTTTATTGAGAAGAGGAAGAGGGGTTTATATACTACAACTTAATTGATAACTCAAGGTAAGTTGGACATTGCTTGGGGGTTGAGAGAGGGGGAAATGAATGTCAAACCACTAGGGATCAACACAACAATTGGGGGAGGATGGAAACAGCCCCAGCGGCACAAGGGGCTTGTAGAGGGCTCAAAGATGAAAAAGTTGGTCAGTTTAACCACAGTTGATGAACTGTATTAATTGATAGAATTAACGTCCAGTGGGTGAAGTCCTAATTTGGAACCAAGGCAGGTGGATAAGCAATCTGGAAGCAAGTCGGTGGAGTCCCAATCCAAAGGCCAGGGTGGATGAACAATCCAGAAGCTAGTCAGGCTTGTATGATGATCCAGCAGCTAGTCTAAATCATAATTGTCAAGAATGACTACTATATTGGAAGGGAAATCAGGATCCTAGTACAATCAAGAAGTACCCAATGACAATAATAATTAAACCAACCGACTGGTGATGAGTTTCACCACACATCCCCCCACATGAATAGACTATAAATGTGCAAATTCATAGAGCCTGATCAACAAAAATGGAGGACATTAAGAAACTTGTTGAAGACCTGGTAACCAAGCAATTGACTGTGGCAGAGGAAAACAAGACAATGACCAAGGGCCTGATTAAAGTATCCAACATGCTGGATGACTATACCAAAGAGATGGAGGAATTGGAGCGTTTCCAACAGCAAATAATCTCCATTGCTAGTGGTAGCCAGCAAGCGCGTTCAATGAGTACTTCTGGTAACTATAAGAAGTCAACCAACGTTGACAAGCAGCAAAAACCAGAAGAGCAAATAAAAAAAGCCTTGAATCTTGTTACGTAAACCTATGGTACCCGTTACCAAAAAGGAGAAGGAGAAGCCTTCCAATCAGCAAGACTCCACTGAAGAGGCGCTCCTGAGTATTTGGAAAGAGGTGTCAGCCTTCAAGAAGTTGGTCAATGGAAGAACATCCAAGAAATGTACTGAGGCACTGAACCCCAGCACAGTGAAACCAATACCTGAGGTAACAAAAACAACTAATTGTTTTCTAATCTTCTTTAGGACACCAAAATGGGGTACACGGTACCCATGGATTTTGACAGCAACATAGCTTGGCTAGGATCATCCTGGAAAGAACTTTTTGAGGCGTTCACGGTTGAATTTCCTGATGGCAAGACACCAATTCCTCTTTTGCGTTTTATGGAGAATACTACATTGTCGGCTGAGCAACAGTCATATGAGGTGGAACTAGATTGATTCCTTCAGGAAGCAACTAATTTGGACGTAATTCAGGAGGAGCAAGAGAAAATCTTGGCAATCTGTTGTCCCGTGGCTCTCAGCTGGGCTTTTCCTGGTGAATATCATATGGCTCCTCAGGCAATCTCTCTCCAGAACAGAGTAGGAAAGTGTTGTCCTGCGGAATACCAAGAGTTGTTCTTCATTACCTTGTCCCAAGAAGCTAACTTCTTGTACAGCCAGTTGATGGGCTTCTTGTATCTCCTTACCTTGGAGATACTATTTGAGGTGACTCACAAGAAAGACTTGTCAGACAAAGAAATTCCATATATAACTAAGGAACAGCTTACAGAGTTTTTAAACGGCTGGTTAGCCAATGGGCCTCAATCAGAATTCCTGGCCAGTCTTGGGCTCCTAATATTTGGACTCTTTGGTTCCAATTTTGATGTGGCGCGTCTAGATCAAGTTGAGTTCCCCAATTTTTTGAACTTCCGTAAGGTTGGCTCTAGTAGTCCCTTGGAGGGTAATGTTGTCAGCAAAGCAGTGTTGGTCATGCATCATCTTCAAGATGTGCTTTATTCCCTTAGATTTGTTTTTTCTCTTAAATAAGCAATGTGCAATAAAGCTCTTCTCTCTTTTCAATTTGTTTTATGTTTTTCTTTGGGTTTTGTCCTTATAATCAATTTAAGGGTATAGTATAAAATAGAAAAATAGAGGTAATAAAAATAGGTAAGGGAAGGGCAAACCCTAAACCTTAGCTAGAGGTCCAGTCAGTCTTGAAGAGTCAGCTGGACATCTTTTCAGGAATTTAGCATGGACATAATTGATAAGTTGTCCCAAAGTTAAATCCTTAAGGCTGTAGACATCATAGCCTACTTTGGCAATGGCTTCACATGGGTTGGTCCATAAGCTATCTAGCTTGTTCTATGGCTTGTGAAGTTGTTATCAGTACATAAGAACTCAATCACCAACTTGAAACTTGGGGAGGGCTGGTAGATTCACTTGGTCTTGCAAGTAGCTTTTAACTCAATATTCCTTTAGACTGTTGAACACTTGAGACTGGGTCTTCATTATTTATTTGGTCAAGAGATTCAGTTGTTGAGAATATATAGATTCACTAAAGTTGGCGTTCAATGGTACCAAGTGCATAGGAAGCCCAGGCTGTCAGCCATATAGCATTTTAAATGGGCTTACACAGTTCTAGAGTGCACAATGAATCAGTATGCCATGACGGCTATACCTAGATGTATTTCCCATGAAGAAGGCTGATCATGTGCTAGTTTCTTCAATATCCTAACTAGAGTTCCCTTAACTCTCTCAACATCTCCATTTGTCTCAGGTTGGTAGGGCACTGAAGAGGTACTCTGGATTCCCATTAGATCATGTAACCGAGGTAATATAGCCTTGACAAAGTTGGTCCCATTGTCAGTTAAGATTGTAGCAGGACAACCATGTCATGCACTGATCTCTTGAAATACAAACTTAGCAGTCTGTAAGAGTTGGCGGAAGCAACAGGTCAGACTTTGAACCACTTGGTTAAGTGATATGTGGCAACTATGATGTACTTCAATTTTCCTGGACCAGCGCTGGGAAGTGGTCTGACAACGTCAATTGACACAGTCTGGAAAGCGTATCCAGGTAGAATGAATTGATAGGAGTGTTGGCTGGGGTTTTCTTTAAACCTAGCGCACTGGAGACATTTGTTGACGTATTCTGCAATGTCAGTGGTCATATTTTCCCAATAAATGTATTCTGACATTGTTTTCATCATTTGTTTATCCCATTGTGGCCTAATTGTTGGTGGAAATCATCAAGAAAAGCGAGTTGGTAGGAGGGACAAATATAGGGGAGAGTGGTACCCTTATAAATCTTGAAAAGTTTACCATCTTTTATGAATGTGTGTTGAATTAGTTGTTGGAGAGTCCTTTTCACTTTCTCTTCTAGGGAACTCCATTGGTCTGGTCAACTGATCAACTCATAAAGACTATCAAGGTCCTCTCCTAATGCAGCAACAATTGGTAGTCTGGATAGGGCTTTGGCGTTTCCATGTTTGATTCCTGGTCAATGGACAATGTCAAAGTTGAAGTTTTGTAGATTGGCAGCCCATCTTGCTAGTCTGCCTTCTGGATCTTTCATCTTTCTTAGCCATACTAGACTCAAATGATTGGTGAATACCGTAAAGTGTGTTCCATGAACATAAGGTCAACACTCTTTGATAGCATACAGAACAGCCAGGCATTCATGTTCAGTAGTGCTATAGTTCTGTTCATGCTTATTAAGAGTTCTTGAGAAGTAAGCGACTGGATGTTACTTGCCCTTAATGTTGGTCTGAGACAGAACAGCACCAATTGCAACATTGGAAGCGTCAGTGTGCGAAGCAAAAGTCTTGGAATAATCTGGGTATGCTAACAAAGGATTAGTTGTCAACATGTCTTTCAAGGATTGAAATGCTTCTTCACATTATTTGGTCCAATTGAAATCAGAGGAAGTCTTCAACAGATGAAAGAGTGGTTGGGCTATTTTGGCAAAGTTGGGAATGAATTGGCAATAGTAACCTGCCATGCCTAGGATTACTTGAACTCCTTTCATGTCTGTGGGGGAAGGCATCTGGGCTATGGCCAACGTCTTGGCTGGGATTGATCTGATTCCTTTGCTGGAGATGAAATGACCCAAAAATTCCAAATTTTTCTTAAAGAAAGAGCACTTGGAAGGTTTGAGTTTCAATTCTTTCTTATGAAGCCTTATGAAGACTTCTTTTAATTGGCTAAGATGTTCATCAAATGTCTTAGAGAAAAAGTTTATGTCGTCCAAGTAGATGAGAATACAACTTAGTTTAAGGTTGGCAAATGTACTATCCATGAGTTGTTGAAAGATAGCTGGCGTGTTTACCAATCCTTGGGGCATTCTAGTTGGTTGGTACAATCCCACTGCTGTGATTAGGGCGCATTTCTCTTGATCCTCTTTGTCCATTGGTACTTGCCAGTAACCAGAGACCAAGAACATTTCTGAGAAGAAATGTGCTCTGCCTAGTTGGTCCAGTGTTTTGTCAATACGTGGCAGAGGATATTTGTCTTTCTTGGTTATCTGATTCAACTGTCAGTAGTCAATGACAACTCAATTTGTGCCATCTTTCTTCTTAACTAGCAGGAGAGGGGAAGCCCAGGGACTACTTGATGGTTTCAGAAGACCAGCACTTAGCAGTCATTGAACTTCTTCACTAATTATTGCATTGTCTTTATGTGATTGACAATATGACCTTTGATAGATAGGAGCTGAATCACAAACATTGATTTTGTGCTTGACTCCTTTTGCAAAACCTAAGTCAAAATTGGATGTTGCAAAAATGTCTTTAAACTCATCTAAATTTTTTTCAAAATTGGACATCTCCCCCTCAGAAAGACCAGATATCTCTTTGCGCAGAATGACGGCCAATACTGAGTGAGTATGGGTTGGAGATGTTTTTGAAATCCCTAATTCTGATAAGTTTCCAATATAGTAGACAGAGTTGATGTCTGTGATTGGTTCAATCCTGACGTATGCAATTGGTTGATGTCTTTGGACGACAATTTTCTTGGGTGAGAGGTTGGTTAACAGCACCTTAAGCTCTGAATAGTTGGCTTTGTCACAAAATCCAGGGGCTGCAATTAGTTTGACCAGCAAAGGGTGAGGGAGGCTAAAAACATTTAGAGACATTCCAGGAGGAACATCAAACAGAATGCCTGTGCTAACAACCACTTGCATAAAAGGCTCTATCACCATAGAATGATTAGCCTTTAACTTGATTCCTGTTGCTGAGTTAGCATGGGACTAAAGAGTCTTGGTATGCGAGTTGGCAAGACAGTAAGGAATCCCCATGACACCATGTGGGTACTTGATTAAGGTATGGTGTCGGTTGGTTTTCCCTTGTGATATCATGTACAATGTTTGATTGTCGTTAAACAATAACAGAATAGAATATCCCATAAGGGTTATTGTTCCAGTACCCATGGCTATTATAGCGTTGTATATTTGTAGTAGGTTGGTTCCTATTAGCATGTCATAACTGGTTGATTGTAGCACAACAGCACTTGTTGTTAGGACTAGATCACCAAATATCAGGGGGATACTGCTATAGGCACCTGCGGCAATGGTTTGTTGATCTCCTGCGGTAGAAAAGCTTTCATCATAATCCAAGTCTGGTTTGAATCAAAGTTTTGGTATTAACAGGAGGAAACAATTGTTGTTGGTGCTCCTGTGTTGACAACGGCGCAAATAGGAGTATCAAAGACTTTAAGTTGGACCCATGTACATGTTTTTGTAGGATTGATAATATTATTAGTGATATTACATATGAGATCAGTTCTTAGGTGCTCTTGTAGAGTATCCAAACAATCCTTAAACTTTGGCAGGGCTTTCAAGAAAGTCTTTATTGGGATGGGGAACAATACATTGACAAAGGAACTGTCATTGTATGAGGTGATGTCTTTGCAGTTGCTATTGGAGTTGGTAGAGAGCGGTTCAGGTACAGGCTGGGACATGTAGGGACGGAAGGTTGGGTTGGTGATACTAGAGTTAAGAGATTCCATTAAGGCATGTCTCTTCTCCAGTTGTTGGGCCCGTACTGATTTCTTGCTGGTTGGGTTGGATAGCACAGCAAAAATACCAGCTAGATTGTTGGGGGAGGTTTAGGTAGAGGTATGAGGACTCCCTGAGTCCATCATCTATTTGTTTTTTTACTCTTTTTCAGAAGAGAAGTAGTCTTCTATGTGGACTGTGTCCTCAGTAGAAACTACGTGAACTCCAGATCAACCCTGGGTTCTACTTCTAAACATCACCTGTACATTCTTATACACAGCAAAGTTGGGGCAATCTTTTTGCATGTGTGTCTTCTCCTTGCAAATTCTGCAACCAGTGTAATTGGGTTGCATATGATATGGAGTTGGCTGGGCATTATAATTGCTCTGGTAGGAAGACAATAGTTGATAAACAGGAGTTGGAGTTGGTTCTGGAGTGGCGTAGACTCATCAATTGGTATGCTTCAGGCGGTCCAGCTGGGTTTTAAGCTGTCCTAGAGTAAAGACTTGCTCCACAATCAAAGTGATGTCATGAAGGCCATTTATCTGACCAGAGAACTCAATCCAGAGATCCTTGTATGGAAACAAGGCATTTTGGAGGCACAGCAACAGTTGTTGGGACTGGTGAGATTCTTCATCTGCAGCCGACTTACCATGGATTGAAATTCACAAGGAAAATATTTGAAGTTCCTAATTTTTAGAACTAGAAAGTTATCCCTGTCAATTTTGTCCCTTGCTTCTGAGTCAAAGACCTTAAGGAGAGCTTTTCTCACATCCTTATATTTATAGTTCCTAGGGAGGTGTTGAGGTATGTCTGCTAACACTGCTTTGTCTAGCATGCAAATACAGGCTAGACCCATCTCTTTTGACCCTAGTCCTTCATTAGCCTTCTCAAAGTGTCTAGCCACATGTGGATGTCAATGTGACTGTTCATGGAGAATTTGACTTTGAAGAGACTATTTGGTTTAGTTCTGCCTGAACTAGAACCATGGTGTACTCCTTGCTGATACGTAGAGGATGAGATTGTTGACTCACTCTCAGAACCAGAGTCAGAACTAGAACTACTACTATTGGAGTAGTTGGGATGGTGGCGTCTGCAGTGGGACTGGCGTAGGTGACTCTCAGGACTTTTCTGGCAACAGCGTCAGCTTCTTGGACCTGCACTCCCAATTGGCATAGCGTTTGCTCCAGTTTTTATGTTGGGAGGTGTGTACTGAGGAGGGCAAACAGGGTTGGTACAACTGTGATTGAGGATATTGCCAATGATGGTGGGATTGTGAATTGTTGGATCCCCAATGGCAAGTCAATTGAAGCATTCTTCTAGGGTAGTTGTGGCTACTCTTAGTTCTTTGGCTACACATCCTTGATTGTTGAGTAGGGTAGTGGTGTTGGCCAGTTGAGCTGTAAAACTACCCACTTGCTCAGTTAGATCTTGATTGGCAGTGTGTGCCTGCCGTATTCCTTGGTTGAAGGTGGTAAGCTGTTCCACTACTGCAGCAGTAGTGGTAGCTAGTTCTTTGGTACATTGGTGTTGTACCTCTTCAATATGAGTGAAATTTTCATTGAATTGTCTGGTGACCTCAGCGTCTATGTGGGTAATAGCGGTGTTCTGCTATCTCTGGACAGCACTCTGAGCAGAGGTTGTATGTGACAGTTGGATCATTTGTCCCATCAATTCTTGGATATGTTGATGGTGGTCAGTGAGGGTTGTTCCTTGGGCTTCAAGGTGAACCGCAGACGGCTCCAAGTTGGCAGCTAAAGTGACAGTGAAGTCGCGGAGAGGAGTAAGCTGGGTATCCACAAAAGTATTTGACTCCTGGGTTATTCCTTCCAAGTGGACAGCAGTTGCTCTGGCACAAGTGTCAGATTCCTCAAGCCGCTGTTTGGTGATATTGTTCCATTCACTTTGTTGCTTGAAGCTAATAGCAGCTGACTGTTGGAGGTCTTCATGTCAGTTATTTAGCTCTCAAAGGCTGGCATTGACCTGGTTGAGCCTATTCACCGTGTCCATGAGTTTAGGATGACCAACCCTAGTGATGTATGTGGTTAGTCTCTCTAAACTGTCAACTGTTGATCTAGGAAGGACTCCATTATTGTGTTCAATCATTTTCTTGATCTCTTGCAGATCTTGCTTGGTATTGGTGGTCTCCGCGGAGGTATCCAGAGGGAGATAGGGATTGGTACTGGCTTGTCCAATAGAAAGGGCAATTGGAAACAATTGAAGACTGGTATTAGTGAAGACAGGGTATATTAGTGCAGAAGGCCAACAATTGCGAGTTTGACCAAATCCAGAAGCAGAGAAGTTGAAGGACTCAAAGGTTGGGACCAACTGTCTCACTGGTTGGCTAGGAGGTTCCCAGGGTCCCAGAGGAGGGATTGGGGCTGGTTGTACTGTGGGAATCTCCATGGATCAAAGTTGCTCTACGGGACTAGGACAATTGTTAGGGTTACTTAGTACCCTGTTTGGAGTTGTGACTTGTTGGTTGGTCCAATTTCCTGTGGTGCAATTCCCCAGGGGGGACTGGGCTGGTCTGGCGGGATTGTTGGGGGTGGTGGTTGAGGGTTGGGAGGTAGTTCTGCCAGTTGACAACTGACTCACCTTTTGGGGGTGAATGCTGCCAACTGATCCCAGTTTACTGGCGCTTGCTTGAGATGGTACTGATGTGGTATTGGCTGGAGAGACCGTTCTGTTAGGACAATCAACTTGTTGGATGTTGTCATTTAAAGGTAGAAGCGGTACTCCAGAAGATCTAGTGTTTACCATGTTAGGTAGGTTATTACCTTGTCAGAGGCTTTATAGGTGTCAATAAGATGTTGAAAAGGAATTGACTAAAAGCTCCCTGTAGTGAGCACCAAGATGTGGTACTCTTACTACAGTGATGGGGGATAGTCTAAGGGTTGGTCAGTAGCTTTGGTACTTTACTAGTTGGAAACCAGACAAGTAGTTGGTAGTAAAAAAGCAGTCGAACCTGGAGAACAACAAAGGATTTATAGTAGTGGTAACAGCAACTACTCAAAAGCAAATCCTCAACAAGTGACTTCTAGTCAAGCTTAGTTGACAGTGTAGTTGATGGGAGGAGACTAGCCTTTGCAGTTCTTAGATTATAAACTCAACAAGTATTTGATGGTGTAGCTAATATAAGGGGGGATATAATGTATATTTTATTGAGAAGAGGGAGAGGGGTTTATATACTACAACTTAATTGATAACTCAAGGTAAGTTTGACATTGCTTGGGGGTTGAGAGAGAGGGAAATGAATGTCAAACCACTAGGGATCAACACAATAATTGGGGGAGGATGGAAACAGCCCCAGCGGCACAAGGGTCTTGTAGAGGGCTCAAAGATGGAGAAGTTGGTCAGTTTAACCACAGTTGATGAACTGTATTAATTAATAGAATTAACGTCCAGTGGGTGAAGTCCTAATTTGGAACCAAGGCAGGTGGATAAGCAATCTGGAAGCAAGTCAGTGGAGTCCCAATCCAAAGGCCAGGGTGGATGAACAATCCAGAAGCTATTCTGACTTGTATGATGATCCAGCAGCTAGTCTAAATCATAATCATCAAGAACAAATACTATATTGGAAGGGAAATCAGGATCCTAGTACAATCAAGAAGTACCCAATGACAATCATAATTAAAGCAACCAACTGGTGATGAGTTTCACTACAGTGGTCAACCCACCATTCAAACTCTATCACTACAGGTTTTGGAAGCTTCTCTATGACGTGGAATCTGGTGGGCAGGAGTTTCCCATTTAGCTTCAGGGAGACGGACTCTTTGCATTTATGGGGCAGGTCTGTTGTCTTGTGACCCAACGGCACCAGTTAGGAGTTCCCCTGGATTGGTACACCCAGTTTATCAGCTAAGCTACGTTCCATGTAGTTGAGGGTAGCCCCATTGTCTAGGAGGGCTACAGTGCTTACCTTGTGGTCATGATAACACAAAGTGGCGTCAATGATAGAATAAGACTGGGAAGCGTTGTTTATTGCTGAAATGGTGGCTTCTTGATCTTTTTGGAGCAGCTAGTGCAATCCTTGGATAAGTGGCCACTCTGGTGGAAATAGAAGCATAGTCCACTTCTGATGTGACATTGGTACTCTTTGGGGGTCATGTTCAAACAGGGCCTACTTGCACCAGGTGTCTGTTTGCTCTGGGGTTGACCAGCATGGTATCCTTGTGGTTGGCTGAAGTCCATGCCTCTGGCAATATCCAGGAGCTTGTCCTTGGGTAGATCACATCAGTGGTGTATCATTAGGCTGGCGTGATGTGGGTTCAAACCGTTTCTGAAATGCAGGCCTGATATGTCATCAGGGATCTTGGCTGCCTCTGCCAGGCGTAGGAATTATTGTATGTAGGTCTCCAGGGTGTCTCTTCCTTGGGTCATGCAGATGAGCCTCATGTAGGATTGGATCTTGGCCCCAGTGGGGGTGGTTGCAGAATTTATTCTCTCCAGGAATTAGTTATAGGAGAGTATGAGGTCTGTATCTTCCTCTAAGCTGATCAAGAAGGTTTCTCTGGCTTTATCCTTCAGTTGGGCAGCTACCATCATAACCTTCTGAGTGTTGTCTCTGAAGCTCTTAGGGTGAGCATAGAGCAGGGCGTTTATCATGATCATTCCTTTTCTGAAGCCAGTCAAGTCCATTTTTGGCAGGTCAGAGAAGGTTGTGGGAGCAGCAGTATTCTGGTTTGAGGTGGAGATAGTCACAGTCTGGACTTGGGACGTCTTAGTGACAATTTCTTCTTGGATTTCATTCTTTTCTTGTTTCTTGGTCATATATTGTCTTAGGTAGTAAGCTGAGGTCAAAAATAAAAAGCATATAAGATGCCCCTATAATTAAAGAAGAATAGGGGCCCAGGGTTACTAGTTTTGATATGGTTGACATACTATCATGGCCCATACCAGAGTCTGGCTGGGCTCCCACGGGGGAGGCAGACCGGGCCTGGAAGGCCAAGTACACAATAGGCGCAATTCCGACCAGATAGTTGACTGCAGTAGCTAGGGAACACCAACTCCCAGTATGGGGCACAACCTAGTTGGCCAGCTCCAATACTGTGATATAGACAAAAACCAACTTAATGAAGTCCTGGGCAGGAGGCACAGTTGGCAGGGGGGATTAGGAGGAATCTCCAGCATGGAGGGCAAAATGATCACTCTTGGTGGCCAGGAGGAGCAGATGTGTGAGGTTGTAAAGTGTAGTGGAGATACAAATAAATGCAAACAGAATAGTTATATTGGTGCAAAAGTAGATAGATCTTTCAAGAAAATAAAGAATCCTGAGCATAAAGTTGTTTATTTAAGATTTCAACAGTGAGGAGGGCTTCTCCTCCTCACAATTTATACTTACTAGTAATTTTGAGGCTTTTAGTGCCACCAGAGAACTGATGGCATCAATTGCAGTTAAACTTACAATTTTCACTGGAATTTGCGTACTTGAACCAGGGGGTGGGTGCTCATTGATTGGTATAACATTAACCTTTCTTGAACTGCAGAATGCCAAGGTGCCACAGTTATTTATAGATCCTGCAAGTGATTGAGCGCCCAATTGTACAATAGAACAATCACGCTCCTGATGTACCATTTCCTGATAGTAAAGAGTCCCAAATTCAATAATGGAATCAAAGCCAGGGATTTGAGGCTTGTGTCTCTCAAATCCTGGGCCATTTGCTAGTCAAAAGGGGGGTTTTCTTGTTCTGGGGGATACTTGGTAGGGGTTCCCAAGTTGTGGGGTTTTTTTACCTCTAGGAAGAACAGCTGATTGTCCAGGGCTTTCTGGGACTTGACAATGAGCTTATTGTTCTGCAGAAAGGGTGGCTTCATCCTTTTCATCATCATCTGGAATGGCTCTAGTGTTATGGCCAGGGGGACTCTTTTTATTACTGGGTAGGGCTTTGATACCCTCCTGAAGGATTTTAAAGGCCCTTGTGTAAATCTCTTCTGTTGCCCCAGGAAGCAGAAAGTAGGCAAATGGGAGCACCTTGTCTTTAATAAGGGAATGTACAACCCATAGTTGGTAAAAAGGCGGGGGCATACTGCAAAGGTACCGTCACATAACCATGTCTCTGAATCTCTTAAAGGCTCCAGGTTCTGTTGTGTAGCATAGCATATAATTCTTGCCTCTGCGGTAGGACCATCATCATGTAAAAGGAATACCTCATCACCATTGAACATCTTTAACTCCTCTGTCAAGACTAAATCTCCTTGAACCATGGCTGATTTCTTATGGGGGACTAGGTCATGGCGTTTGTCACATATGTACTTCACTAACTGGTTGCGGTCAGGGATGAGCTTCAGGTTCTCATTACTTAGGTGTTTGGTGGCCTTAACTGCCAGATTATAAGCCTTGACATCTTTGGAGACTGGGACCGTTTGGTAGAGGTACCACTTTAGAAGCTTTTCAATAAGATTAATTGGAGCATTGCATGTGTGCTCTTCTTTTTCACTAGTAACTTTATCCCATCCTTCTTTGTTGATCCTGGCAGTGCAGCTTCTATCTTCATACACATAGTGCTTGCTTTTTCCTGCTCTCTTCTGATTGTTGCAATTGAAAACATAGCCATCACAGACTAAATTTTCACCTTTTTTGACATAAATTAGAGGGGGAAACCAAGGGAACATTTTTGGGAGCTTAAACTCTCCTTTGACGTTACATATATTGTGAACCTTTAGGGGATCCCATAGGCCAATTGGTGCTTGATGATATTCAGACAGATAATCATCAGGATCTTCTTTATTGAGACTTGATGAGGAGGATGGAGGTGCAGATTCCTTGGGTGGTGGAGGGGAATTATCTGGAGTTGGATTCTTGCTCTTCTTGGACTGGGATGAGCTTGATTCCTTGGGGTTTGATTTCATTGAGCTTGATTCATCTGGGCTTTACTAGGTTTCTGGACTCTTGGGTATCTTCTTGTCAGGGACCCACTTGGCAGGGAATAAGTTCCCTAGATGATGGGTTAAAGTACCTAAATTCAAACCTGCTATCACCGAGCCAATAGGAACCGTGACCATTGTGAGGTGTCCAAGGTGCCCTAGGTAAGCAAATCTTCTGAGCATAGAACTGAAACAACCAAGTAGATAGTACCCTATCAAATACGTCAAGAGGTAAAAGGAGGTGTAAGTCTAACCAGAGTAGGTTCATTAGGTGGTGTAGAAAGCAAAAGGCCATATTGGAATTTGCGTCCCCAATGTCCAGAAAGGTATTTGAACCATCCATTGGCAAGGGATTCCTTTTGGTGGGCGGCATCTGGAGAAGAGTTGTACCAGTCAGTTGTAGATGTTGGGTTTTCCAAAGCCAAAACCACTGGCAAGAAGTAAGCTAGAAACCAGGATAGGAATAGAATTCCTCTCATGGCTTCAAAAATGTGTTTATCAGAAAAGGAATGAGTAGTAGGTGTAGGATAAATCATTATTGTTGTAACAATTGAAAAGGGTAGGAATAAACTTCTTAAATACCCAAAAGAGTGTGGCTGGGTTAATTAAAGAGGTTCTTAGGAGGTGATTTGACAATGATTTTCATGAGGATAATGTTTGAAATTAATACCTGATGCATATCTGACTTGATTTGGATCTGAATGGCTTGTACAGCCTTATAGCTGTAAAATATGAGCCAGGAGTAAGAAACAAGAGAAGAAACAATTAGCAGGTTAATTGCTTAATACATCGGAAATGAAAGTGTGTAGCCATATCCTGGTATATACTACTTAACGTTGGGAGCAGCAGAGTGCATAAAAGCAGCCAATCAGACTTTGAGTGTATAGTGACGTCCTCTAGCTGATTCTTTAAGGTATTTGAAGCAAAATCAAAGTCAAAAGTCAAATTCAAATGAATAAAACCAATATCTATAGGTAATGTAACATCATCCAGAAAGTTTAGACTAACATTTGACTTGTCTGTAGGGTTTTGGGTTTGATCCCCGTCTGGGATAGTGTCTAAGATTAAAACAGTGTCTGAACTCTGCTTGCTGGTTCTGTTTCCATTAAAATGATGTAAGGTCTCACCCCTATAATTGAAGTTGACAGGGAAGAAATCCCTGACACTATCCTCCCCAGGAAGGTCCTTCCCTTCCTGAGTCCTTTTGTAGCGTGAGAGGACTTCTGGTGTGTTCTCTAAGTTCTCTTCTGGTTCCCAGGAGTTGGATTCTACCTTGTAGCCCTTCCATTTTACCAGGTATTGTAGTTTGCCTTGGGAGATGCAGTGATTGAGGATGTCTTCTACTTCCCATTCTGGAGTATGGTTCAAGAGGATTGGAGGAGGGTCCTTGTGGTTCATGTCAGCTGATGACCCCTTGAATTTAGTCAGGAGGTTGATGTGGAAAACATCATGGGCAGAGGAGCCTTCAGGAAGTTTGATTCAGAAGTTAACCTCAGAGCATTGTTCAATGACCAACAGGGGACCAATCTTCTTTGGCCCTAGTTTCTGACCAGGAATATCCAGTTTAAGATTCTTTGCACTGAGGAACACATAGTCTCCCACTTGGATGTCTTCAGGGGTTCTTTGATGTTTATCAGCTTGGTTCTTATACTGTAGGACGGTCTTTTCCTGTTGTGACTTGAGTTGTTGATGATTCTTGAGTAAGGATGTTGCCCATTGGTATGCTGACGGAATAGTGTCTTCAGTTGTGAGATCAGGAAGGTCTTCAGGGGTATATCCATAGTTGGCAAAGAAGGGGGATACTCCAATAGAGTCATGGTGATTGGTTTTATATTACATAGATGGGCAAGTGAAAGTAAGGTTACCTAATCATCCTATTGTAAATTCACATAGTTCCTGAGAAAACTTTCAGCACTTGATTAACCCTTTCTGTTTGTCTGTTGGTTTGAGGGTGAAAGGATGTAGACATGAGAGTTTTAACCTGTAATGCCTTCATTAGGAACTCCAGAACTTGGATGTGAATTGAGTACCTCAATCCGAGATGATGTTGTTGGGAATTCCGTGGTTTGCAATTATATGAGTGAAGAGCATGTTGGTAGTGTCTTCCACCGTTGCGCGTTTGAAGGGCGTAAAGATTGCATATTTTGTTAGCCAATCTACCACCACAAAGATTCTGGTCATGTTTTCACTCTCTGGAAGGTCCACAATAAAGTCCATGGAGATGGAATGCTAAGGGCGCGGAGGAATGGGTAACAGTTTGATAGTCCTTGGGGCTTCATGGTGGAGGGTTTGTTGCAGCCACACAGCACACATGTGGTGATGTATTCAGCAACAGTTTTCTTCAGATTAGGCCACCAGTATCTTCATTGGATTCTCTTGACTGTTTTGCAAATGCCTCCATGTCCTGTGAGAGGGGAGTTGTGGAAGCTTTCCAGGATTGTTTGTCGGTGTTCATTGGTTGGTACATAAAGGCGTCCATTCATCAACCAAGATCCATTGTTTAGCGTGAGACCAGTGGAAATGTTATCCTTATCAAGGAGTTGGGATGCTATGATGTCCTGGTCTAAGGTGGATAGATAAGATAGGGTCATGATGTGGGAGAGGAACTGATCTTCAGAGAGTATAGCACGTTCATTGTGTTTAACGTAGGACTGGCTTGGGTCATCTAAGTCCTCTTGTCTACTGATGGCGTTGGGTACTATATTCTTATGTCCTGGCGTGTAACTAATCTTGAAGTCAAAGGCAAGCAGATCTATAGCCCATTGTGTCAGACATGGGCTAACCTTTCTCTTCTCAGTGAAGTAAAGGAGGTTCTTATGGTTGGTTCTGATTTGCACAGGAAATTTACTTCCTTCCAAGTAATGACGCCAGTAGTCCAAGAATTTGACAATGGCAAATAGTTCCTTCTTGTACACGTGGTAATTTCTCTCTTGTTCAAGCAGCTTATAGGAGTAGAACGCCACAGGGTGGAGTTTGCTATCCTCCCCAAGCTGCAGCAACACCCCTCCTAGGGCAAAGTTGGAGGTGTCTGTGTCCAAAAAAAATTGGCGTTCAGGGTCAGGGCAAAGAAGGACTGGGGCAGAGGTGAAAAGCTTCTTGAGGGTCTCAAAAGCCTGGTCAGCTTTCAACAACCAGACAAAGGGAACCTTTTTGGAGGTCAGGTGTGTGAGAGGGAGAGAGGTAGCGGAGAAATCC
>QTSX02006395.1:806530-911590 GCA_014839935.2 Entomophthora muscae
ATCAGAAAAGGAATGAGTAGCAGGTGTAGGATAAATCATTATTGTTATAACAATTGAAAAGGGTAGGAATAAACTTCTTAAATACCCAAAAGAGTGGGGCTGGGTTAATTAAAGAGGTTCTTAGGAGGTGATTTGACAATGATTTTCATGAGGATAATGTTTGAAATTAATACCTGATGCATATCTGACTTGATTTGGATCTGAATGGCTTGTACAGCCTTATAGCTGTAAAATATGAGCCAGGAGTAAGAAACCAGAGAAGAAACAATTAAGCGGGTTAATTGCTTAATACATCAGAAATGAAAGTGTGTAGCCATATCCTGGTATATACTACTTAACGTTGGGAGCAGCAGAGTGCATAAAAGCAGCCAATTAGACTTTGAGTGTATAGTGACGTCCTCTAGCTGATTCTTTAAGGTATTTGAAGCAAAATCAAAGTCAAAAGTCAAATTCAAATGAATAAAACCAATATCTATAGGTAATGTAACATCATCCAGACAGTTTAGACTAACATTTGACTTGTCTGTAGGGTTTTGGGTTTGATCCCCGTCTGGGATAGTGTCTAAGATTAAAACAGTGTCTGAACTCTGCTTGCTGGTTCTGTTTCCATTAAAATGATGTAAGGCCTCACCCATATAATTGAAGTTGACAGGGAAGAAACCCCTGACACTTCTTTCTTCCTTTCTTGTTTAGTGAAACCTCATCTCCTTCTGATTAGTACCATCTTGGAGAAGAGGAGGGGTCAGGGGAGGGCTCTTTGCTTTCAGGATCTGGGGTCTTCTCCTTTGTCTTCTGTTTCTTTAATGGCTATTTGGCAAAATTTTTTGGGGTAGGGACTTTGGGTCTTTCCAGAGGCTTTGGGTATCTTCTTGGTTGACTTGGAGTTCTTTTGTGGCTTCTTGGAAGATTTTTCCTAAAATAATTAGAGTAGAGTTCATAAAGTAAGAATAATCATTTAAAACATGAATAAAATTAAATAACAATCACTTGTGTTAAATTTTATTATTAAGTAAATAGTTTATAGAAGTATAAAAAGTAATTTTAGAGCTAGTTTATTAGTAAAGAATAAAAAACAATGTTTAAATAAAAAGTTGACATTCTGGTAGTCACAATAGTCAAAAATATTTAATTTAGTTTATCAGCATAAAAAATGCTTTAATTTTGACTGTTGGCATACTGAAAGTCAGCATTAAACTAGAAAAACACTATGTAAATCACTTATAAAGCTTGGTTAATATTTTCTGTAGTTGGTTTTTTAAGGCCAAAATTGATTATTTTTAAATTTAAAAATATTTAAAGATTTGCATATTTAGCTTGTGAAAACCAAATAAAAGGATTGTAGAGGGAAGTCTAAAGTACAGCCCTGGGCACTTTGTCCTGAATTATAATCCCATTGTATTTGTGCTTTTTGTTAAGCGGCAGTGTTTTACTAATAAACCAGTGAAGGTGTCAACATGGAGGCAGCCAGTGTTTTCTTATAGTAACTCTCCTATTAAATCTTGCTTAAAGTATGTCACTTTGTTTTCTTAGCCAAATCCCTTTGTTGTAATTTAGGTGACGTGTTGATTTGACACAAAGTTGACATTATAAATATATATAAATTCTAGTTTTAACATAAAGGTTTTGGCTTGAGTGGACTTCCAAAAATAAGCTATAGTTTATCCAGTGAGTTTAAAATAACAGTAAATATCTAAATAATACAAAGAACACAATGAAAGTTGTCATATGTCTTTGTTCAATGCTTTTATAATATATATTTAATAAAAACAGTAGTATAAAATATAAAAAAGTAGCTATTTTTAGAATATTGTGTATTTTATTAAGAAATTTATGGATTCTTATTTGGGGTCAACATCCAGATATTACTTACTGGAGTTGACCTTGATGTAAAAGTACAAAGAAACTTACCTTTTCATAGTTAATTATATTAGTATTTTGGCTTAAAAATAAGCCTTTGTTTAAATGGTGTTGACATTATTCCTGTTCTATTTTAATTTTGCAATTCTGACTTAATAATTTACTATGAAAAATTAGATTAGTTTTGGAAATACCCAATTCTGGCAGATAAATACTAAAATAATGTTGACTTATTGAATATTGACAAATTGTCAACATTCAGTAAGTTGAATTGCGGAATGAGTTAATTCTGGAGGTTGCCCCAGTAGGTAGTCTAAACTGATCAGTGTTTTGTTCCAGGGGCGCTATGGAAGCAGGTGGCTCTGTGGGGTACACCCGTACAAATCTCTTGTCTACAGTACTGTAGATTCAGAACCTGAACGTAAAAATGTGGGATTGTCAAATCCTTGGTCCAAATTTTAAATCACTTAGGTGGGAAACTCAGCTATGTGAAAAGTAAAATATTAAATAAAAATAACCATTTAATTTGACTTTTTTGGTTTATTTAAATTGGCAAATTTTGAATCTCTTGAGCAGATAACTCAACTAACAAAAGACAAAACTCAGCAAACAAATGCGGGATACATGAATCAGAAATGCGGGATTCTAATGTACAATTTGAGATTTCCTGAATTTCAAACAAATCATATACATCATGTAAAAATTAACAAATCTGAAATTGCGGGATTGTCAAATCCAGAAATCAAATTTCAAATATAAAATGAGGTGAATTTGAAATAAATATAATTTATGGGTGTCTCAAAAAGGATGTTAAAGGATCTAGAGGGTATTTGTGCTGATTCTTTTAGGAAGCGCAGGCATTCTCAAAAAATCACCCTATTCTGTTTTAGGGTGGCTAAAATTTAGATCCTACTATTCACCAACTTACCATATTCAACAATAAAATTGACTAAAATATACACTCCTCTTTTTGAGTTTAGTTTTTTAATAAAAAATTATTATGTCTTCTTCCAACACCAACCAAGTCAACAAGCTGCTTCCTGGCCTTGACAAAATCATGCAGGGCTAGCTGGGTCTCTTAACAGTGAAGCCTCTGTCTATGGCCCCTCCCAACTTGCAGGCCCCTCCGCAAGCACCACCCAGGAGTGTATTCTTTCTCCTGCAACTTCCAGCATGGCCCTGTTTGCCCATCATGCACAGGCAGCTGCCACCCCAAATTCCATATCAACAATGGTATCTGGAACCAGCCATTTGAGCCATGGGGTCACCCAGAGAGCCCAGAATCCCAAAACAGCCAATCAGATGATATTGACCAGTTCCCAAGATGGTCACATCCCTCCCCCAGCCAATCAGCCTGCAAGACGCAGAAGAAAATTGATCACTCCAGAGATTGTTCTCAAAATGGTTGAAAAGCAAGGGATGCTTATGTCCCTTGGGGAAATTGCGGCTGCAATGGGTTTTGAAAAGTCAACTGTGGCTGCAACCCTGCGAGCCCACGCCAACTGTGGACCCCCACCAAGAAGACCCAACTGGTGCCTGTTCTTTGACTGAAGGTGAAAAAGCCCACCCCCTCATGATGGCCATTATAGAGCGTGACCCACAGATGCCCCTGGTCCAAGTCTGTCTCCAACTGGGACTCCACAGCATTTTCACCAATAAGAGAACAGTGAATTTGTGGATGCACAGAGTTGTGGTTGCCACCAGACTCTTATCCAATCAGGTTCTTAGTGGCCCCAGTTTGGTGGATACCAACCCCTACAATGCAACAATCATTAATTTTATCAATGGAAGGGCAATGAGAGTCTTTAATGACGTTGTTTTTTGTCATATGCCAATATTTTGGCAAGTATTCAAGACTTTGGGGGAAAGCGCATCCAATCTAACATATACAAGCGTGGGCCAATCCTGTATCAAATTGGTGGGGTTTTGTTGGCAGTTTCCCCATTGGGTGTCAATCATTACTCTGTATTGTCAAACACAGCAGATGGGTATGCCTACCAGACAGAGCTCAAGGTCATGCTGGAGGAGTGGGCTACCCAAACGCTGTGTACACAGTTGTACTGAGTGCCAAGATAGAGCAGCGGGAATGGGCAACCCAAGAAATCAGGGCCGCAGGGCATACCTGTTGGTCCTACCCCAACAACCACGCTGACATGCATCTTGCAGATGTATGTCTCTACAATTTTGGTTCTGCTCTCAGGCACTTAAAGCCTGCCACATACAATGAACTGTGCACTAAATTGATAAGGGTTATGATCTTTTTCCGTCCATATTTGTCCAGGATTTATCTGATCTAATCATCTTCAATGCAAGTGATAATGATAAGTCCAGAAAGGACTCCTGCCTACCCCCACACCAATCCATTTGTTTCATCAAGCCCACATATGTGACAGAAGACAAATTTGAGCAATTGAAGCAAACCGCTCTTGCTGCCCCTTCCCAGTCAACAAACCCTGCCTCCCCAACCCTCCATCAAGCCACCCGCCTTCTAACCCTGACTCCCAAACCAACACATATTCCCTCCCCACTATCTCTGATGCTGTCCCTTTCACAGGCGCATATGAAGGCAACATACATTCCGCCCATTCCCTCCTCCACTTTTCCCTTGATCAGTAAAATAAAAAATTTCTTTGTGACAACTTATTGAAGTCAATATTAAATCTTCCAATTCATAATTGATAATATTTTCTTTTTACATTATCAACATTTCCCATAATTAATACAATGTTGTACATTTTATGAATAACATAAAATTATTAGTATACATATTTTTTGTTATCAATAATAAATTAAGAACTGCAAATGTAAATATTGCATTAGAATATTGCAATTAGACGTCATCTCTTGATATTTTGATATTATGTGCATAAATCAATACATTTTGTTTAATAAAATTTATTTTAAAAAAGGCCTTTTTAATTGTAATTTATTTAAATGGACTTTATTTATATTAGAGAGCCATTAACATTTAGTACAAATATTGATACATGGTGCATTTTAAAGCCTGTACATTTACCTATAGGTCACAGTTCTGTAACTTTCTAGTCAGAATTTGTGAGTAATAATAATATAATGGATCAATAAATTACTGTTTATTATCATTAATTGGCTGATTTTCTTTGCTGTGGCAACAGTGCATTTTCTGATATTTATGCACTGGTTTCCAATTGGTTGGTTTCACATCCAATTTCACAGGCAATAAGAAACGTGGTTGCCACCCTGACAGCATCCAGTCTCAGGGTGGCAACTTGATTTCCTATTGCCTGTGTGATTGGATGTGAAACCAACCAATTGGATACTAGTGTGTAAATATCAGAAAATGCACAATTGCCACAGCAAAGAAAATCAGCCAATTAATGACAATAAACAGTAATTTATCAACACATTAAATTATTATTACCTCACAAAATCCAACTAAAAAGTTTATATAATTATTACCAATATGTAAATATACAGGCTGTAAAATTCACTATGTATCAATATTTGTACTAAGTGTTAATGGCTCTCCAATATAAACACAATTCATTTTAATAAATTACAATGAAAAAGGTCAAGTTTAAAATGAATTTTATTGATCAAAATGCATTGAGTTATGCACATAATTTCTAAATATCAAGAGTTGACGTCTAATTGCTATATTTTAATGCAATATTACATTTATGGTCTTTAATTTATTAATAATGATGAAAAATATTCATGTGTTGAAGGTAGTACTATAAAAATCAGTTTTTTTATGTAATTCAAACAAAATTTCAAATATCTACAGCCTTATCAACAAATTAGAGTCAGCCCTTCAAAAGGTTGTCAAGCTTGAACATAAAATAAGGGAAATTTTGGTACATCAACTGGGAAATGAGGGAAGGGCCTTGGTCCAGCAAAACAAAACCGCAAAAAATAGCCTGGGAACAATAGTCAAAAAAGAACACAAGGAAATAGTTTTAAATCTTCAAAAAGAAATACTCAAGCAGTTAGATCTCAAAAGTGAAAGTTACAACAGATGGGAATTTGTGAAAACCAACAGAAAGAATACTCAAAAATCAAATTGATTGAAGGAAATGAAAGCTCAAAGGAAATTAACACAAATGAAGAGGAAACCAATCAAATGGAAACAGATGAAAATGAAGCACAATCAAGAAGCAGAAGAGCTACAATAAACTATGAAAATGTATCAAATGAAAATCAAGAGGAAGAACAAGTAGCACGGAAAAAAGGAAGATCAAGCCCAGAAAAAAATGAAGAGAAGCCAACACTCATGAAGTTTGCTGAAGGGGTGCCTGTGGCTGAGGGGGCTGCAGGGGGAAACAATCAGTAAGTATTTTTATGTTTTACTTATATTTACTTTAGCTATAACTAGGAATGGGGACAAGGTTGCAGAAGTGGCGGCTTTTTGATGAGTTGGCTCTACTGGGGTTACCAATCACTGGTAGCCCCTGTAAAATAAATAAATAAATAAATAAAAATAAAATAATTCAACTGAATATGAATAATTTTGCAAATATCAAAGCTAGAGCTAAGGAATATTTACCACCTGTGGGGTGCTCCCAATGGATTAGGGGAGCATACAAAATAGGAGCAAATATCAACTTCAAAGAGATGACTAAAATTTTTTGGGGATATCAAAATAAACTTTGATGAATATATTTATGAAAATATAAAACAATTTCCCTTTTTAAATATCAATGAATATGAAAAAAACTAATAAAAACCAACTTTCAAATAGGAACTGAATATCTTAAAACTGAAAATTTTAATGAAGTATTCAAAGCATTATCAAATAAAGTCAGGGACACAGTCCTTGTGAATACGTTTAAACCTTTATTCATTTTGTTTGCAGAGGCATGGGGGCGGATACAAGTTGGGTGCCTCCTGGTACAATATTCAAATTCAGTCAAATATCATATATAAACATATTAGTTCAAGTGTACAAGAAATTGTGCATGTTCTCCAAAAAATATACCTTGCAAAGAACTCATGTTGCGGTATACCTGGGAATCCTCCTTCACTACATATTGAAAACCAATGTCAAAAATTTGGAGGATGTGTAAGGTCTTGCCCATAATAGTGCAAGGTTATAGACTAGAGCGTGCAAGGCATTAGGATTAAAATTTAAAAGATATAAGAACATAGGAATTGTCTGTAAGATAATCTTACAGAAACCTGCTAAAAACCTATATTGTGTCACAAATGGAGTAATAGAGTGTAAAAACCCTAAGCAAAGAAGATAAAATAAAGTGTTCAATAGTGAACAATTTATAACTAAGGAAATATCAATATTAGGACATTCTCCATTGGCAAATTGATACATATAACTATTGAAAGATTCTTTAAGGGAAACAATGGATACAACAAGCCTAAGGCTTGTTGTTTTACAAGTTCCATTGGATTTAAGGAAAGAGAAAGCTAAACTAAAAAAATGAATTAAAAAACAAAATTCTTAAAATTACAAATCTGAAGTTAAAAATTGTAAAAGTTTGAAGGGAAGAAATCACTTAGAATTTCAGCTTAAAGACTACTCTTCAAAAGCTCTTTATTTATAGAAGAAAAAGGCCTTTTCAGTTGGGTCTGATCATCAGGGAGAGCAGCCAAGAAGAGGAGCAACTGGAGAAGTTTGGAGTACCAGAAACAAAGAAAAGGGGAAACAGAAGCCAGTGCTGTGAGCAGATCAGCAACGTAAAACTGGGGGAGCAGCAACAATGCAAGCAGGAGTTTCAAAAGGATAGTGATAGTGAAAATATTATAGCTTCAAAGTAGATATATATATAAGTAATAGCAAACGGCAGAGCAAACAACAACAACAACAATTCAAACGTGAATGGCATCAAAAACAAGGTAGTAAATTTAAAATACTTAAATATTAATGTCACTTTAAAATTTCAAATATTAAAATACTGAAAGATCAACCGAGCAAAAATACTAAATATAATAAACTTAAAGAGCCTACCCTTTGGGGCAGGGCAGGGCATGACATTACCCCCTCCAGATCCAAGCTCAGGATGTGCTTGGATATAAGACTTGATGGCCTTGGGACAGTTTTCAAGATTAGAAAATGGCTCCCAAGAGCTCTCCTCAATGGAATATCCCTTCCAAAGAACCAAGTATTGGAGTTTACCATAGTGGTAAAAATGGTTGATAATGGAGTCAACCTCATATTCAGGGGTCCCTTGGACCATATGAGGAGGAGGTGCTTTGTTGTTCTGATGAGAAGGAGGAGGAGAAGTCTGGAGTTTGAGGAGCAACACATGGAAGACATCATGGATGTGATAACCTGGGAGAAGTTGGATACAATATGCAACCTTCCCAACTCTTTCTGTTACAAGGAAAGGCCCTATGAACCAAGGCCAAGTTTACAGGATGGCCATCTGATAGGAAGATTCTTTGTATTTAGATATACATGGTTGTTGACCTGGATTTCCTTTCCCTCCTGACAATGACGGTCAGCCTGGACCTTGTAAACCTTAATAGCCTTAGAGAGATTCTCTTTTAAGGAATTCTGGATGAGTTTTAGCTGGACAAGAAACTCCTTGGCTAACAGGGAACAGACAGAGGAGGTGACAGAAGGGACAAAGGCAGGAGTGTAGCCTAAGTTTGCCATGAACAGAGTCATCTTGGTAGAGGAATGAGGAGTAGCATTGTAGGAATATTGGGCCAAAGGTAGGTGAGAAGCCCAATTGTCTTGTTGTTTGTTAGAAAAACAGCAAAGGAAACATTCTAGTGTCTGATTTGTACGTTTGGTTTGCCCATCAGACTGGGGATGATAAGAGGTGCTAAGAGAAAGGTGACCACCTAGCTGAGTCATAAACTCCTTCCAGAACAGGGAAAGGAATTGTGGTCCACGGTCAGAGACAATATCTCTTGGAGTACCATGGTGGATGAAGACATTCTTAACAAAGAGGGAAGCAGTCTGCTTCACAGTAATGTTAGAATTGCAGGGAGCAAAAATAGCCTGCTTTGATAATCTGTCTACAATGACCAGTATGGCGTCAAAACCTTTGGACTGAGGAAGCTGGACAATATAATCCAAAGAGACAGACTGCCAAGGACCTTCAGGGACTGGAAGGGGACATAGAAGGCCCACAGGTTTCTGGGTAGAGTGTTTGCTTCTCTGGCAAACTAGGCAACTACTGATGTATGACTTGACAAAGGTGGACATCTTTGGCCACCAGAAATGATTGCAGAGTTTAGAAAGGGTTTTCTTATATCCAGTGTGGCCTGCAGCAAGGGAGTCATGGAACGTGATGGTTAGGAGCTGTTGAAGGTCTGGAGAGGGACTACCAAAAGGTTGTTGAAGTATAACACATCATCTAGCAGGGAGAAAGAAGGATTTGTGACTGTCTTATTGTTTGTAAGAGTGCCAATGATCTGAGACAAGGCTTTATCAGAAAGCTGGGATTTGTGGATTTGCTTCAGTATATTGGGGGTTGTAGTACTGATAACATTAAGTTTCATAAAGCTCTCAGGTGGAAGGACCATCTTGGTGTTAAGAAGTTTGTAGTCTTTGTCAACATTGGATAATGAAGGATGACAACTAAGCGCGTCAGGTAGGGTATTGAGTATACCTTTCTTGTACACAAGCTTGAAGCAGAAATTTGACAGCTCCAGTACCCATCTAGTGTGTCTTTGGGAAATGTGGCATGACTTGGTGAAGTAAAGCAAGTTCTTATGGTCCGTGTAAATGAGGAAAGGCTTGACAAGTCCCTCAAGGTAGCAACACAAATGCTTGAGTGTTTTGATGATGGCAATAAGTTCCTTGTTGTGTACGGGGTAGTTTTGTTCAGCTGGAAGGTGTTTTTGAGAGAAGTATGCAACAGGGTGTTGCATCCCATCCCCCAAGCTGAAGGAAAACACTGCCAACAGCATAGTTGCTGGCATAAGTCTCAACTGAGAAGGGTTTGGAAGGATCAGGCATCAGGAGGACAGGTGTGGAGACAAAGACGGCCTTCATAGCCTCAAACGCAAGCTGGGCCTCAGGTGTCCAGACAAAAGGAACAGAAGGAGAAGTGAGGATAGTGAGTGGCAAAACTAGAGAAGAAAATTTTTCCACAAACTTACAGTAATAGTTTGTCAATCCAAGGAAACCACAAAGTTGTGAGCAAGTCTTGGGAACAGGCCAGCTTTGGATAGCATCCACCTTGCTAGGGGAGACAGCAAAACTGTTTTGAGTGACAACGTAGCCAAGGAAATCAACCTTGGTGCAGAAGAATGAGCACTTAGAAGATTTTAAAAACAGGTTGTAGTCTCAAAGTCTCTGGAGTACCTGGCAGACGTGGGCAACATGGTTGTCAATGTAAGAGGAGTATATGAGGATATTGTCAAGATAGACAACAACAAACTTGTTAAGGAAGGGCAGAAGTGCCTCATTCATTAAGGCCTGAAAGGTTGACGGAGCGTTACATAATCCAAAGAGCATTACATTGTACTTGTATAACCCAAATGGGGTACAGAACGCGGTCTTCCATTTGTGGCCAGGAGAGACTCTGATCTGGTTGAAAGCGCTTCAGAGATCAATCTTGGTGTATATAGAACTACCAGAAAGGCAATTGGTCAAAGCCTCAGCAGAAGGAATAGGGCATCTATCCTTGATTGTGATCTCATTGAGAGCTCTATAGTCTACACAAGGGCGCTTAGAGCCATCAGATTTACTGACAAAGAAGATGGGGGAAGAACATGGAGACGTAGATTGTGAGATGAAACCCTTGGAGAGTTCCTCATTGATGTAGTTCTTTAGTAGGGCATTGTCTGAGTCAGAGAGAGGAATAAGCCTTCCCCAGGGGGGAGTGGTGCCTGGCTTAAGGTTTATCTGAATATTGTAGGGCCTATGAGGAGGTAGCAGGTTACAGTTCTCCTTACTAAATTAATCCTTGAAGTCAGAGTAACAATAAGGTAATCCATCTTTGTCCTTGGCAGAAAGAGTGTCCAGGATTGTACTAGAGATAGCAGTCAGGTTTGGTTTGGAGGGAGTTGGGCCAAGAGTACCAGATACAAGAGGTAGTGATTTGACAATTTCATTGCATGTATTGATATCTTGTTGTTTAGGTGATCAAAGTTAAGCAAAGACTCTCTCAACCACAGGAATCCAAGGATGAACGGGAAGGATAAGTTAGGAGAAGAGTTACACGTGACGTGGAATGGGGAGCCCTCCAAGTCAATGGTGACAGGTTGGAGGATAGGTGTGGCGCCAATGAGAGTTCTGTTTCCCATCTTAACATCAAGAGATCCAAAAGCAGGGAGTCCAAGTAGTTTAGCAAGTTTCTCCTCAATAAAGTTGGCATCAGCACCAGTGTCAAGAAGAGCAAGCACCTTGATCTTTCCCAAAGGTCCATGAATGGTCACTAGGATGGTAGGTGACTTGGAATTGTTGTTCCAGGAAAGCAAAGTGAGAGTGGAGGTCTTGTTGACAAAGAGAGAACGTTTGGAGAGAGGGCAGGCTGGTAGAAGATGATCCTTTGATCCATAGTAAGAGCAGAGGTTGTTGTTCCTTCTTCTAAGGTCTTCCTCAGCAGTAAGGCAAAAACCTCCCCCAGACTTTGGCTTGGTGCCAGGTGAAGGGGTTGAAGAGAGCAGGGCCTTGTCTGGAACAAACAACCAGGCTGCAGGGGATAGGTTAGAAGGAGGGTGTGTTTTTGAGGAAAGGTATTTCCTGTTCCACTTAACCACTTCTCTGATAAGAGGTTCTAGTTTGTCAGGGAGGTTGTGGTGGACCAAAAATTCCTGGAGCAATCTGTTGAGGCCTATCTTGTAGAAGCTGCAAGCCTCAGCTTCAGAGGCATGTAGTCTTGACTGGAGGGAGTGAAACTTCCAGTTGTATTTGCCAAGTGGAAGCAAACCTTGTGTGAGACCTGCAAACCAAGAAGCAGATAGAGTGGATGACTCTTTGTCTTCTCCAGAGAAGGATAGTAGTGAACTGACAAAGAGGTTGTAGTTCTGGAGGATACCTGGGTTGCATATTGAGTGAGAGCTAAACCAATCTCTGTAGTGACCAGTGAGCTTCTCCGCAACCTTCTGGGAGTTGGTGGAGAACTCAGACCCGTAAGCAGTAAAGTGGGCCTGTGCATAAGCTAAAGTGTTTAAAATACTAGGGGGTGGAGAACTATGAGCTAAGGTATTGAGAACTACTGTTTGGTTGGTGTAGGTAGTGGGGGTATGCTCCTTCTTATTACAAAAACCTTATCATATAGCCAACCAAGTAAAAAAACTACTAGAGATAACAAAGTTACAATAATAATAGAGAGAAACAAGGCTAAAAAGATGATAGAAGAGATGGAAAAATTATTGCCTGAGTCAATCCCATGGGAAGCCAAAATAATGTAAGGTCTTGCCCATAATGGTGCAAGGTTATAGACTAGAGCGTGCAAGGCATTAGGATTAAAATTTAAAAGATATAAGAACATAGGAATTGTCTGTAAGATAATCTTACAGAAACCTGCTAAAACCTATATTGTGTCACAAATGGAGTAATAGAGTGTAAAAACCCTAAGCAAAGAAGATAAAATAAAGTGTTCAATAGTGAACAATTTGTAGCTAAGGGAATATCAATATTAGGACATTCTCCATTGGCAAATTGATACATATAACTATTGAAAGATTCTTTAAGGGAAACAATGGATACAACAAGCCTAAGGCTTGTTGTTTTACAAGTTCCATTGGATTTAAGGAAAGAGAAAGCTAAACTAAAAAAATGAATTAAAAAAACAAAATTCTTAAAATTACAAATCTGAAGTTAAAAATTGTAAAAGTTTGAAGGGAAGAAATCAACTTAGAATTTCAGCTTAAAGCCTACTCTTCAAAAGCTCTTTATTTATAGAAGAAAAAGGACTTTTCAGTTGGGTTTGATCATCAGGGAGAGCAGCCAAGAAGAGGAGCAACTGGAGAAGTTTGGAGTACCAGAAAAAAAGAAAAGGGGAAACAGAAGCCAGTGCTGTGAGCAGATCAGCAATGTAAAACTGGGGGACCAGCAACAACGCAAGCAAGAGTTTCAAAAGGATAGTGATAGTGAAAATATTATAACTTTAAAGTACATATATATAAAAGTAATAGCAAACAACAACAACAACGATTCAAACGCAAATGGCATCAAAAACAAGGTAGTAAATTTAAAATACTTAAATATTAACTTTCAATTTAAAATTTCAAATATTAAAATACTGAAAGATCAACTGAGCAAAAATACTAAATATAATAAACTTAAAGAGCCTGCCCTTTGGGGCAGGGCATGACAGGATGTACCTATTCAAATGGACATATGCTGGTTAGCACTCAAACGCCAGAAGACACTGTGGGGGTATAGGACAGTCAAGCACGTCCTGTATGACTCATTTGCATTGGCAACGTTGTACAGGTACTGCGTGCCCCCTGAAAAAAACCTACTAGTCAATTCACTCACCCGACTTCCTTTTATTAAACATTTGATAACCACTGGGGTGAAGGGCACCACCCCTCTAGCAATTGCATCCATGGTTGTCCAATACGTACATAAGAGTACATGGATCCAATTAGACACATTAGCTGAAAATTTGATTTTGGGGTATAATTCCCCAGAATAATCACATTCCATTTGCAATTTGCATCTCCCTAATAAATTATATTAGCTTGCAATTTAACTTTTTAATTTTTTATTTTAAATATTAAAATTCAAAGTTTTATAATTTAAATATTAAAATTTTAATATTTAGATACTGTAAATTCAGAATCTAAACGTAAAAATGTGGGATTGTCAAATCCTTGGTACAAATTTTGAATCACATTTGCAGGATGGCCTTTTTTAATTAAATTTAATTCTTTGTGTTTTATTTGTATTTTAAAAATGCGGGAACTCATAGACACTTTAAAAAGTTCAAGTCAAACTGCATATTTTCAATAGACAAAATGAATTAACTGGAATCAGATTTGAAGTGTTCAGATCCATCAACCATTTTCATTAAGTTTACTATATTTTTTGAAATTGCGGGATTGTCAAATCCACAAACCAAATTTCAAATTACTTTTGAATGCCACTAGTAAACTCAAATAATAATTGCAGGAACTGGAATCTAAATTGAATGTACAGTAAGTAACTAGGACAAATCAACCCAAATCAAGAAGCTCCACTCTGGATAAAATCAAATGAAAAATCCAATCTAAACATTCATGTTTAGACATGAAATTAAGTGAAATGTAAAATTGTCTAAACTGGAAATGATGCAATATTCTTAACTCTAAATCACTAATATAGCAACCACAAAGCCATATAATGATATATGAGCTACTCTCCTGATGACGCAGAATTTTTTCAAAAGTTTTTTGGCCCCTGTTGTAGCCAGGGGCCATAAAACTTCTTTTTAAGGAAGAAGGAGAGGTGGGAAAGATAAACCATCAGTTTACTACACTATGTATTCATGTATTGCTATTAAGGATACTTGATTACAGTAGATTTTAAAAATTGCTAATAATAAAATAGAACTATATATTACAATCTATCTTCTCATGTTGTCTTTTCCTTGATGTGTTGATAGTTCATTGCTGTTAATAACATGATTGTGTTTAACTGGAGGTGAAACTATCCAATTAAATGCAATCACATTATTAACAGCAATGAACTATCAACACATCAAGGAAAAGACAACGTAATAAGATAGATTGTAATATATAGTTCTATTTTATTATTAGCAGTTTTTAAAATCTACTGTAATCAAGTATCTAAATTTTAGCTGTCCTAAAATGTAATAGGGTGCTTTTTGAGAATGCCTATTATTCTGTCATGGCCATAGTTTTCTCAGATGTGGCTCGTCCAAAGCCCCGCCACCTGGGGAAACCCGGCCCAAAGCCCTGCCTGCTTGCGGAAATTGTAGATTTAAATCTAACAATCAATTGCAAGTGGGTGATTGCACAGGAAATTGGGTCTGAGTGGGGCGCAGATGCCCCACACCCAATTTCCCTTCCTTGACCTGCTGGTTAAAAAATCCTGACCTCAAAGGAGGTCAGGTAACAGCTTACAGAACCACCATTGGTGGTATCTGTAAGCTGTCTAAATATTGTATTCAAGGAGGCCACATCATTAAGATGTACCCAAAGGCTTTAAGTAAAAAATTTCCCCACCAAAATACCTTAGTAGTTTGATATTTTACTCTCAATAAATATCTTGCCTCAATGATTCACTTATTTCATTATTTTCCAACCAGATTTGTAATAACCAGACTGCTAGATTCTGCTTTCTCACCTCTGCAATTTCCTGGTAATCTTCCACCTCCTGCTGAAATGATTCCTGAAACCCACAAAATTGAATGTGAGCCTATCTATGCTGCTGATTCCTTGATGTTGAGCCAAATTAAGGTCTTCCTGATGTACCTGTGCATAATCTTCTGCTGCGCCTTTCTTTATTCACGCTTCAAGGGTTATCATTTCTGAGTAAACACACACCGTCTCCTCCTCATTGGTAATGTCATTCTAATTTGGGTGTACATTCCCCATTTGATTGATTACAACAAGCTCTCTCTATACTTTACCCTGAAATTATCAAACTACTCTAATTTTGATATATTGTATGGCCTGCACATCTTTGTTGTTAGATCATTCTCTTGAATCATGGATATCTCAGTGGTGACTTCCACAATGCTCATTACTTCATTTTGGAGTATTTTTGCAGTGGTTTTCTTTCCCCTGTTATAACCATCCTTTGCAAAGATAGATATCACACAACCTTGTTGTACTTTACTCTCACGCCTCAAATTCTGGCAGCCTGCTTCTAGCCTTCCATCCCCTTTGTTAAATACTGCAAGAGAAATCTTGGCACTAACTGAGGAATGGACCCAGCATGGTTTCCCTCATAAGCTTCTCAGCTTCTTACTCAAACAAGCAGAACCCAAATCCTGTGAGTGGTGTTTGTCTATTCTTGACCAAGCACCAAACTCCCTTGATGATGCGCCAACCCTAATTTCTTTGGTGACATGCCAAGCTTCAGCAACTTCCTCTTTGATTGACTACAAAACTCTGTTCTCAAGTTCTCAAGGCCCTCAACCTCTACCCTTGCACCTCAAGCAGTTTCAAGCCAATGCCAAGAAGTCATCACTCCCTGAAAGCACTAAGCTTGCAGCCCTCTATCTCAGCCTTGACCACACCGGTCAAAGCCTGTCACCCTGGTTGCACCCTTCCACTTCTGTCTCTGATATGATACAGCGCCTCCTGCAAGCAGTCAGGGGTAAGCTAGTGACGTCCCAGCAGCCAACTCAGTCTCTGTTATTGGAGGCTCCTCCCATGTTAAACTGCCTGCAAAGTCAACAGGAGCCAGCCACTCCACAAGGGCCCATATCCCCTGAGGTTTCTCAATCTTTTGTGACTCCAGCCCCCACTTGGGCTATATCCCCTGTTGTCAGTTCTCCTCCTCAGAGTATTCCTACCCTGGCCACGCTCTCCTTTTAAAATATTGACAACTCCAGCACTACCCTGGCAAAATTGAACTCTATTGACTCCCAAGCGCCCACTTCAGGTAACGCTACCAATGCCTATAAACTTATACGCTTCAACCAGAACTGTCCATTGCTATCCGCCAAGGATCAGGATATAGTGGATCTCCACATTGCCACTATGAATAAGGTTGTGCCTACTCCTTGTCTTGAGCCTATTGCCATTGAACCTGTGATTGACCAACCCTTTGTAGCCTTGAATGAGGACCTGTTGTCCATTCAGACAGCTCCTCAACTCCAGGTATAATTGATTCCAATCACCCCCCTCTATCAAATAAAACAAAGATGGGATATTTTTTGTTTCATTGTTCCTTTGCTTTCACATCACATCTAACAAAAGCTGTAGCTTTAGTAGATACTGGTGCCACAGACAACTTCATTTCAAAAGATCTGGTTGACAAGCTAAGTTTGGAATGTAATCCTGGTGCTCTGTGCAAAGGAGGGGTATCCAATGTCTTCCGTTCATTCAGACTATGTCGCCTGTTATCCTTCTCCATCACTGATCATACCTTTTTTGCTGACTTCACAGTGGCAAAGCACCTGACATACCTGGTGATCCTAGGCGTGGAATGGTGGCAGGAGCACAATATCACCCCAATCCTCAAAGATAATCTACTGAGAATTGCTCATCCTGCCAGAATTTCCTTGGAGGTACCAATGATCCCAATTGGGAAAGAAGCCCCTCACATCTCAATGCCAGTCTCAGCAACAACAAAACACGCCACATCATTTGATGTCCTTCCGTTGTGCCTCTCCGACTTGCACGCAGCCTTTGATTCTAAGCTGGCTGATGGTCTCCCCGCACACTTACAATTTGACTTTGAGTTTAAACTCACTGTTGATTTGGTGAAAGTTGCTTCTCCCATCTATCCCTTGAACTTAAAAGAGGAACAATGCTTAGAAGAATGGACAAAGGACATGGAAGCCAAAGGACATATCTTTAGGAAATCTTCTCCTATATGCTCTCTACTTCTGTTTGTTTAAAAGTCTGATGGATCATTACGCCCCTGCATTGATTTTGGCAACCTGAACAATGTGACTGTACTGGAACCATACCCCATGCCCATTGAGTCTCAGATCTCCAGGGAGGTGGAGAAAGCTAGGATCTTTTTAAAGCTGGACCTCTTAAATGCTTTCAACAAGATTTGCATCAAAGAAGGTCAGGAATGGCTCACTGCTTTCAGGACTAAGAAAGGCATCTTTCAGTACCAAGTCATGCCTTTTGGTCTAAAAAAATGCCCCAGCAGTCTTCCAGAAGATGATCAATGCAGTCTTAGGTGACCTCATTGGGAACTGTGCTATTGCATACATGGACAACATCTTAGTATATTCTCCAGATGAGGAGTCTCATTCCAACCACCTTTGTGTTGTAGTGGAAAGGATCCAAAAGGCCAATCTTGTCATCAAACTGAGCAAATGTGAATTTTTCAAGAGTAAGGGTTCTTTCTTAGGAAATCTGATTTTGGAGAAAGGCCATGCCATTTCCCCTGACAAGGAAGCTGCAATAAGGAATTGACAGACCCCAACAAACATTACCCAACTCTGCAGTTTCCTGGGAACATGCAACTTCTTGAAACGCTTTACCCCCCACTTGTCAGAAACAGCAGCCCCCTTTACGCTGCTAGTGGGAAAAGAACTCTGGAATGGTCCACACAATGCAATGCTGTGTTCAATGCTTTTAAGAACAGCATGTGTTCTGAAACCATGCTCTGCCATGTAGATGCCTCCAACCCCTTCATCTTAGCCACAGATACCTCCAAATTTGCCATTGCCTCAGTCCTTCTACAAACTGCTGATGATGGACTAGAATACCCTGTGGGCTATTTCTCAAGAAAAATGAGATCTGAAGAGCTCAGCTACATGATCTATGACAAGGAGTTATTAGCAGTAGTAGAGTCTATGAAATACTGGCAGCATCACTTTTGCTCAGCCACACACCCATTTACAGTAAGGACAGATCACAAAGCCCTACTGTATTACCGGGAACCTCGTCTCTTAACTGAACATCAGACCAGATGGTATGAAGTCCTAGTCAAGTTCAAATTCTAATACAAGTTTATCAAGGGTATTGATAATCATCTGGCAGACTCCCTCAGTTGCAACCCAGCATTCCTCCCAGATGTTAAGGCTGAACAAGAATTTAATACAAAGGTCATGATTCCCCCCAGCACCATTCTATCATCTCCTCCCATGGAAACAATCTGCACCTTAAGTGTCCAAGAACCTGCCAACCCAGACCTGGTAGCTAGAGTCAAGTTGCTACAATCTTTAGAAAAACGGTACCCCCAGTTGTTTAAGTTGGCAAGTCAATCTACTCCCCACACCCAATACAGTTCTGAAGACAGTACCATACTTCACAATGGTTGCCTGTGGGTACCTGATGGTGATATTTGCCTAGAAGTCATCAAGGCCCACCATGACAACATATTGGTTGGTCACCAAGGGAAAAAAAGACCATAGAGATAATCCGTAGACAATTTGATTGGAGAGGTCTCACATCAGACGTAGCTAAGTACTTAAAGGGCTGCATGGTTTTTCTAAGTGCAAAGCCCTCCCATCTCAAACAGACAGGTCTACTGGTCCCCCTACAAGTTCCAAATGGCCCATGGACATCTCTGTCTGTTGATTTCATAGTAGAACTTCCTCCATCAAACAGTTATGATGCAATCATGGTAGTAGTAGATTATTTCACAAAGATGAGTCATTTCATCCCCTGCCAAACCACAATCACATCAGTCCAGATGGCCAAACTGTTTGTCAACAATGTCTTTGCCCATCATGGAATCCCCCAAGAGATCATAAGTGACAGAGGTCCCCAATTCACAGCACAATTCTGGGAGGAATTCTCCAGACTCCTAGGCATTAAGTTATGCAGATCAATAGCTTACCACCCCCAATCCAATGGCCAGACAGAGAGGGTGAATCAATGTTTGGAAACATTTCTTAGATACTACTATAACGCTGAACAAGATAAATGGTCCCAAAACATACCAATGGCCCAGTTTGCTTACAACAATGCCCCACACTCCTCTTCTAATGTCTCCCCACTCTTTTCAAATTATGGCTACAACCCCCAATCTAACTTTGGCTCACTCTCAGGTAGCAAAGTGGAATTGGCATCCTCACAGGTAGCAGCTTTAAAAAAATCCACAAAGAAGTCAAAGTGTCCTAACTCATGCCATGACAAATTACAAGGCTTATGCAGACATGAAAAGAAGAGAGGGTCCAGCGTACAAAATTGGTGATCAAGTACTGGTTGACTCCCAGAACATGCAACTAAAAGTACCCTGCCAGAAGCTAGGTCCCAAAAGAGTAGGTCCATTAAGAATCTTAAAGAAGATTGGATCTTCAGCCTACCAACTGGACCTCCCTCCCTCCTTCCACATCTTCAGCACATTCCATGAATGACTATTAACTAAGTATGAAGGTCCCCCTGTATCTACTCCTGACCCCATAATGGTGAATGGACAACTGGAATATGAACTGGAATCAATAATTGCATCCAAACTATCCTGCAAGCGCCTGCACTACCTAGTAGCCTGGAAGGGATACCCAGCCTCAGAAAACTGTTGGATTCCCCATTGCAACCTCACTCACGCCCAAGAAATGCTCCAGGAATTCTACAAAAACAACCCCCAAGCAGTAGTTCCGGTAAAGGCCACCTTAGCTGCCATGAAACTCTCTCCTGCCCACAAGAACTATGCATTGGCAGCACTCCCAGGAGGCAGGAAGTCCCTGTTACCAAAGAAGAAGAGTAATGTCATGGCCATAGTTTTCCCAGGTGTGGCTTGGCCAAAGCCCTGCCACCCAGGGAAACCCGGCCCAAAGCCCTGCCCGCTTGCGGCAATTGTAGATTTAAATCTAACAATCAATTGCAAGTGGGTGATGGCACAGGAAATTGGGTCTGAGTGGGGCGCAGATGCCCCACACCCAATTTTCCCTTCCTTGACCTGCTGGTCAACAAATCCTGACCTCAAAGGAGGTTAGGTAACAGCTTACAGAACCACCATTGGTGGTATCTGTAAGCTGTCTAAATATTGTATTCAAGGAGGCCACCTCATCAAGATGTACCCAAAGGCTTTAAGTAACAATTGTCCCCACCAAACTATCTTAGTAGTTTGATATTTTACTCTCAATAAAAATCTTGCCTCAATGATTCACTTATTTCATTATTTTCCTATCAGATTTTTAATAACCAGACTACTAGATTCTGCTTTCTCACCTCTGCAATTTCCTGGTAATCTTCCACCTCCTGCTGAAATGATTCCTGAAACCCGCAAAATTGAATGTGAGCCTATCTATGCTGCTGATTCCTTGATGTTGAGCCAAATTAAGGTCTTCCTGATGTACCTGTGCATAATCTTCTGCTGCACCTTTCCTTATTCACTATTCAAGGGTTATCATTTCCAAGTAAACACACATTGTCTCCTTCTCATTGGTACTTTAAATTTAAACCTGCACGTAAAAATGCGGGATTGTCAAATCCTTGGTCCAAATTTCAAATCACTTTTGCGGGCAACTCAGCTGAGTGATAATTAAAATATTTAATAAAAGTAACCATTTAATTTGACTTTTTTGATTTATTTAAATTGGCAAATTTTGAATCTCTTGAGCATATAACTCAACCAACAAAAGACAAAACTCAGCAAACAAATGCGGGATACATGAATCAGAAATGCGGGATTCTAATGTACAATTTGAGATTTCCTGAATTTCAAACAAATCATAGACATCATGTAAAAATTAACAAATCTGAAATTGAGGGATTGTCAAATCCAGAAATCTAATTTCAAATATAAAATGAGGTGAATTTGAAATAAATATAATTTATGGGTGTCTCAAAAAGGATGCTAAAGGATCTAGAGTGGATTTGTGCTGATTCTTTTAGGAATCATAGGCATTCTCAAAAATCACCCTATTCCATTTTAGGACAGCTAAAATTTAGATTGTATTATTCACAAAATTGACATATATAACAATAAAATTGACTAAAATATACATTCCTCTTCTCAAGTTTAAAATTATAATAAAATTTTTATTATGTCTTCTTTCAACAACAACCAAGTCAATGAGCTGTTCCCTGGCCTTGACAAAATTATGCAGGGTTACACTGTGTCTTCTAATAGTGAAGCCTCCCTCTATGGCCACTCCCAACCCGCAGGCCCCTCTGCAAGCACCACACAGGAGTCTGTTCTTTCTCCTGCAACTTCCAGCATGGCCCTGTTTGCCCATCATGCACAGGCAGCTGCTAACCCAAACCCTGTATCAGTAATGGCATCCAGAACCAGCCATTTTAGCTATGGGGTCACCCAGAGAGCCCAGGACTCCAAAACAGCCAATCAGATGGCATTGACCAGTTCACAAGATGGACATATCCCTCCCCCAGCCAATCAGCCTGCAAGACGCAGAAGAAAATTGATCACCCCAGAGATTGTTCTCAAAATGGTTGAAAAGTGAGGCAAGCTTATGTCCCTTGGGGAAATTGCGGCCGCAATGGGTTTTGCAAAGTCAACTGTGGCTGCAACCCTGAGAGCCCATGCCAACTGTGGCCCCCCTACCAAGAAGACCTTGACTGGTGCCCGTACCTCAACCAAAGGTGATACAGCCCATCCCCTTATGATGGCCATTATGGAACGTGACTTGTGGATGCCCCTGGTCCAGGTACGTCTCCAGTTGGGACTCCACAGCATCTTCACCAACAAAAGAATGGTGAATTCATGTATGCACGGAGTTGTGGTTGCTGCCAGAATCCTATCCAATCAGGTTCTTGATGGCCCCATTTTGGTGGATACTGACCCATACAATGCAACTATTATATATTTTATTAAAGGGAGGGCAATAAGGGCCCGTAATAACGTCATCTTCCTATCATACGCCAAGATCTTGGCCAGTATCCAAGACTTTGGAGAGAAGCGCATCTAATCTGACATGTACAAGCGCGGCCCAATCTTGTATCATTTTGTCAGGGTTTTATTGGCAGTTTCCCCATTGGGCGTCAATTATTACTTGGCAATATCAAACACCACAGATGGGTATGCCTACCAGACGGAGCTCAAGGCCATGCTGGAGGAGTGGGCCACACAAAACACCGTGCACACAGTTGTACTGAGTGGGGAGATGGAGCAGCGGGAATGGGCTACCCAAGAAATCAGAGCTGCAGGGCATACCTGCTAGTCCTACCCCATCAACTACACCAACATGCATCTTGCAGATGTATGTCTTTACAATTTTGGTTCCGCCCTCAGGCACTTGAAGCCTGCCACCTACAACAAACTATGCACCCAGATTGATAAGGGGTATGAGCTTTTCCCTTCTGTGTCCGTCCAGGACTTATTTGATCTAATCATCTTCTATGCAAGTGATAGTGATAAGTCCAGAAAGGACTCCTGCCTCCCCCCACGCCAATTCATCCAGTTTTGTCAAGCCAGTATATGTGACAGAAGAATAATTTGAGCAATTGAAGCAAACTGCTCTTGCTGCCCCTTCTCAGTCAACAAACCCTGCCTCCCCAACCCTCCATCAAGCCACCTGCCTTCCGACCCCTGACTCCCAAGCCACCACCCATTCCCTCCCCACTATCTCTGATGCCGCCCCTTTCACAGGCGCAGATGAAGGCGACGTCCATTCCGCCCATTCCCTTCCCTTCCCGTCCTTTGATTAGTAAATAAATCTTTTCTTTGTGACAACTTATTAAAATTTATATCTCTCTTTCAATTCATAATTAATAATATTTTATTTTTACATTATCAACTGTTCCCATGATTAATACAATGTTGTACTTTTTACAAATAGCTTAAAATTATTAGCATACATATTTTTCATCATCATTAATAAATTAAAGACAATAAATGTAAATATTGGATTAGAATATTGCAATTAGACGTAAACTCTTGCTATTTTGATATTATGTGCATATCTCAATGCATTTTGTTTAATAAAATCCATTGTAAAATTGGTCTTTTCCATTATAATTTAATGAGATGGACTGTGTTTATATTAGGGCCATTAATGCTTAGCACAAATATTGAAAATTAGTACATTTTATAGCCTGTATATTTAACTATTGATAATAATTCTATAAACTTTTCAGTCAGATTTTACAAGGTAATAATAATGTAATGTGTTAATATATTACTGTTTACCGTCATTAATTGGCTGATTTTCTTTGCTGTGGCAATTGTGCATTTTCTTATATTTCTGCACTAGTATCCAATTGGTTGGCTTCACATCCAATTGCACAGGCGATAGGAAAACAAGCTACCACCCCAACCACGTCCAGTCTCAGGGTGGCAGCTTGTTTTCCTATTGCCTGTGTGATTGGATGTGAAGCCAACCAATTGGATACTAGTGCAGAAATATAAGAAAATACACAATTGCCACAGTAAAGAAAATCAGCCAATTAATGATAATAAACAGTAATTTATTGATCCATTACATTATTATTACTCACAAATTCTGACTAGAAAGTTTACAGAACTGTTACCAATAGGTAAATGTACAGGCTTTAAAATGCACCATATATCAATATTTGTACTAAGCGTTAATGGCCCTAATATAAACACAGTCCATTTCATTAAATTATAATGGAAAAGGCCAGATTACAATAGATTTTATTAAAAAAATGCATTGAGTTATGCACATAATATCAAAATAGCAAGAGTTGATGTCTAATTGCAATATTCTAATCCAATATTTACGTTTATTGTCTTTAATTTATTAATGATGATGAAAAATATGTATGCACTGAATATAGTACTATAAAAACCAGTTTTTTGATGGAATTCAAACAATATGTCAACAATATATAACTTAATCAACAAATTAGAGGCACACCTTCAAAAGGTTGTTGAGATAGAAAGAAATATCAGGAAAAATGTGACAGGGAAGCTGGGTAACAAGGGCCAGCCACTGATACAGTCAAAAAAAAAATGCCCTGGATAAGTTGGGAAATATTATAGATGAAAAAAATAAAGAAAAATTACTTAATCTACAGGGAACTATTTTATCAAGTCTTGAATTCAGCAACGCGGCCTACAATTTGTGGGAGTTCTGGCAGGGGGCCAAAGAAAACAATAAGAAGATAAAACTAATTGAAGGAACAGAAATTCAGAAGGAAATTAACACCAACAAAGAGGAAACCGACCAAATGGAAACAGATGGAAATGAAACACAAGCAAGAAGCAGAAGCGCATCAAGAAATACAGAAGCTTTATCAAAGGAAAAATCATTAGGAAGCACAAGTTGCAAGAAGAATAAGAAAAAATTAAGCCTAGAAAATTAATGAAGAGCATCCCATGCTCATGAAGTTTGCTGATATGGCGCCTGTGGCTGAGGGGGCCAAAGGGGAAACAATCAGTAAGTCTTTTTATGTTTTATTTATATTTATTTTAGTCATCACCCGGGATGGGGATGAGGTCGCAGAAGTGGCAGCTTTTACACCGAGTTGGTTTTATTGGGGTTACCAGTCACTGGTGGCTCCTATAAAACAAATAAATAAAAATCAAATAAATAAAATAGTTCAACAGAATATGAATACTTTTTTAATAGTGAAGCTCAAGATAGGGATTATCAACCACCTGCAGGATGCTTGCCATGGATAATGGAAGCCTATGAACTAGGATCAGCAATTAAAATCAAAGAAATGAATGAAATTTGCGGGGATATAAAACTGAACTTTGATGAATACATATATGAAAGCGTTCAAAGGTTCCCCTTCACATTTATCAACAAATACAAAAAAAAATTAATAAAAACTAACTTTCAAATTGGAAATGAATATTTAAAATCTGCAATTTTTAATGAAATTTTTAAAGCTCTATCAAACAAAGTTGGGGATGCAGTCCTCGTGAATAATTTTAAGCCTTTATTGATATTGTTTGCTGAGGCCTGGGGGACTGATACAAGTTGGGCGCCCCCAGAACCCTCTTCAAGTTCAATCAAACGTCCTATATCAATAGGTTAATACAAAGGTCAAAAAACTGTGCATGTTCTCAGAAAAATATACCTCACAAAGGATCCACGTTGCGGTGTACCTGGGAATCCTGCTCCATTGCATACTGAAAGCCAACGTGAAAAAATAGAAGATGTACCTATACAGATTGACATATGCCGCATAGCCCTAGACCGCCAGAAAACACCACGGGGATACAGGACAGTTGAGCATGTCCTCTATGATTCATTTGCATTGGCAACTCTATACGGGTACTACGTGCCCCCCAAAAAAAACCTGCTAGTGGATTCCCTCACCTGTTTGCCTTTTATAAGACGGTCATCCACCACCAGGGTGTTGAGCGCCACCCCTCTAGCAATTGGCACCAGAGTTATCCACTACATACAGAAGAGTATGTGGTCCCAATTAGATGCATTAGCTGAAAATTTAATTTCAGGGTATAATTCCCCAGAATAAACACATTCCCCTTGCAATTTGCATTCCCCTAATAAATCATTTTCCCTTGCAACTTAAAATTTTCATTTTATTTTTTTATTTTTTATTTTAAATATTAAAATTTTCACTGTTAAAATCTTTAATATTGACGTATTTAATATCAAATATTTTGATATTGAATAAATCACAATTTAATAAAAAATTTATATTTCAATTATTTAAACTTAAATATATAACTTTTAAGATTTATAATTAATATTTCAATTTTAATTTTAAATTTTAGTATGTAAATTATAATATTAATATATCTAAGTATATTAAAAGACTTTAGTTATAGTTGCCAATTTATCAAATAAAAAAAGAAGTAAAAATGTTTTTATTTACTAGCTTGTTGAGTACGGGTTCCTTTATTACATAGTTAAACATCAAGAATTGAATTTATCTGCATCATGCGGCCCGCTCCACTATTGTTCTAAACAAATGATGGTTTACAACTCGAATTACCTTTCCCTTGTAATATGATTTGATACACATATTCAATATACTTGAACTGTGTCCTAAGTACAAATTAATAAGGATTACATAAAAATCATTGGTTGCCGTGTCAAGTGGCTATAGTGGCACTGAAATAACAAGGATCATATGGTGACATGCAAGGTCTGATTTGTGGTGTAAAAAAGCCAAAGTACCAACAACAATTAACAATTATTTAAATAAAAAATTCTATTTCTATCATTTTTAATTTATTTATTTGGTAGCGCAACAGTCAATAAAGTATTCAGTGCATCATATAAAAATAAATCCCTCTTATCTAGTATAATTAATTTTACTTACCTTTTCTATGTATTCTTATATGTCTATAATACAATCACACGTCAAACTGTTATATATAAATAATAATTTTTGAGACCTAATAAAAACAAAATAAATAAAAATAAAAATAAAAACAAAGTAAACCGGAGAGCCCATTTATCTGATTGGCTCGGAGGCCAGGGCTTTAGGGAGGAAGGATTCTGAGTGCTTGTAAAAAGCCACCACCACATTGGGTGGCATCGCAAATTGGCTGACCTCAAGAATATTGAATAGGTCCTCGGTGTCCTGTGGAAGGCCTTGTTTCACCTTATTCTTGATCCAACCAAACACCTCCTCAATTGGATTCAGGAATGGGGAATATGGCGGGAGGAAGAGAAGTCTCATTGGACAATCAGTAAGGCGGTGGCTGGAGGAGTGGCTATTCTTGTCAATAGGGGGAACTCAGACACAACCAGATCCACTTTGTGGAGCCCAAAATTATCAAGCACAAAAACATTGGTTGTGCCGCTATAATTTATCCTAAGGTACTCCTTGACAACTCGGAGAAACTCATGAAAAGTCCCGCTATTGTGGGAACCCTTGATCATTTAGTATTGGTCCAACCCGCAAGGACCAAGAAGCGCAACCATGGAATAGGTCTGGGAACAGACAGCTGCACAATGGGCTACGCCGTCCTTGAACCCCTTCTCGACCCACCCATGCCTGGACCTGAGTGAGGAGGAAAACGATAATTTGTTGATATAAAAGAACTGGACATTCCCAGTCTCCTTTAGTGCCAGATATGTCTTGGCATAAATGCATTGATTCTCAATGGTCTTTTCACTGTTTCTGTTGTACAGAGAAACTCCGAGCACCTTCCAAGAGAAGCCCAAATCAACCATTGTTTTGTAAACAAGGGTTTTAGAAACCAAAAGCCCAAACTCTGTGGCAAGCATTGATTGGACAGCAAGCGTGTCCAGGTGGCAATCCCTGGCTACCCACTGCTTGATTGTGTCAATGTGCACAGGCTGCAAGAGTTTTGGCTGCCACTTAGCCTTGGTGGATTTGGCAATTTGCCCGGTGTTGCCATACTTGGTGTTGATGTTGGCAATGTACCTGGCCGTGACACCAAATTGGGACGCAATATCCTGAACCGCCATTCCCCCATTCAAGCAGTTGAGGAGATCTTCACGCTCACTATCTGTCAACTGATGCCGGCCCTTGGCAGGTACTCACAGCATCCTGGCTACCAGGCTCAACACAGGGGACGGGGACCTTTGTGTAGAAGGTGGGATCACGCTTGCTTGCAGTGGCACCGTCAATGGTGGCATATGACACAGGCACAGGTGGCTCTTCAGTTGTGGCTAATGGCTCGTAGGTGGTGTCAAAGACACGGGGGCAGGAAGTGGCAACTCTTGGGTCAAGAGTGCGGGGCCGGGTGACAACTGGGTACACAGTGGAGGTGTAAGTAACCTCAGTGTTCCCGGTGACCCTGGTGTAGGAGACTTTGGTAGCAGGCCTTGAGAGTGGCTTCTGCCTGGAATTCAAGCTGGTTGATCAGGCCTGGGACGCAGGAGGTGGTTGGCTGGCAATGACACCTTGGGAGGCCTGTGTATTGGCATGACTCCCTTCAAGTTGGGTTCTGGGTCTGTTCTTGGACCCTCTGGGACGCCCTTGTGGACAGGCTGCCCCACGGGTTGGTGCAGGAGCGGGTTGGGAATGCAATTGACAGTCCATAAAAATAAAATAAAAATATATATTTTAGATTAAATATGTATTTATTTGGATTTATTGGTTTAGTTGTGAGTAGTTATTTTCTCTTGAGTTAGCCTTGAATAGTAACAGAATTTCTATATCCGTGATTTGAAGTGAATAATATTGTATACTTTCTAGTTTTGGATGATTTTAAAGTTTAGTCACTTTTTATGTCTAAACATGGTTATTGATATTGAATTTTTAGTTTGATTTTAGTTGTGGTGGAGCTTCTTGATTTGGGTTAGTGTTTCCTAGTGTGCTTACTGTACATTCAATTTGGATTCCAGTTCCCGCAATTAATATCTGAGTTTACTAGTGGCATTCAAAAGTGATTTGAAATTTGGTTCTTGGATTTGACAATCCCGCAATTTCAAAAAACATAGTAAACTTAATGAAAATGGCTGATGAATTTGAACGCTTCAAATCTGATTCCAGTTAATTCATTTCGTCCATTGGAAATATGCAGTTCGACTTGAACTTTGCAAAGTGTCTATGAGTTCCCGCATTTTCAAACATTCAAATAAATACTCACAAAAATCAATTTAATTAAAAAAGGCCATCCCGCAAAAGTGATTCAAAATTTGGACCAAGGATTTGACAATCCCACATTTTTACGTTCAGGTTCTGAATTTACAGTAAATCAAAAAAGTCAAATTAAATGGTTGATTTTATTAAATATTTTATTTTTCACTCAGCTGAGTTGCCCGCAAAAGTGATTCAAAATTTGGACCAAGGATTTGACAATCCCACATTTTATGTTCAGGCTCTGAATTTACAGTAGCCCATAGATTCAAACAATAAATCATGCTATTATTTTACAATATGATTTATGAGATGTACGTGATCTGATGGATTCACTCATAGTCCATTGGTAAAATCCCATTAGCATGAACAAGTTACAAATCCTTCATAAGTTTGGCTTTCATTCGCCAATATTTTACAACTTCCAGTGAAGTGCTAAACTTCAAATATCAAAGATTTTGGGAAAACAGACAAGTTTATTGAAATTGTGGTGCTGGGGTTTTAAAGCGGATTTGCAAAGATTTTCAGCCTGCTTGGCCAAATCTGAATTTCGAATATTTGGTGCGGATTCGAATCCGCCGCCACACCAGCTAGGGTTGTTTCGGCCGAGCTTTGGCTAATTTCTGGCTTTGGGCCAGAAATCAAAGAGCTATTTTACACTACTTTAATATTGAAAAGATTTCGTTTTTTCTGTAGCGGCCCAGAGCCGAATCTAGCCGGGCTGAGCTAAAACATCCCTACTTCTAACCCATGCTTTGACATCAAACAGGGTTAATTCTTGCTTCGTCATAAGTCACTATTTCGTTAAATAAGCATACATACCAAACAATATTTTATTCAAGAACTTTGAAAAAACAATGGACAATTCACAGGTAACAACTTAATATTGTAAATCCTCTAACTCCATCTTAGCCAATATTCGATTTTAACGATACCAGAAGAACTTTAGAAAAGCCGTCCTTGGATTCTAACCTAGAAAATACTGCAACTGTCTCTTCAAGAAACTCACAAGAAGTAAGCCAGCCGCCGGGTTTTCTTTGAACCTTTTAAATGAATCTTTTTAAATTCTGCTATGTTACTTAAAATTTAAGACTTCTGAATATACTTGCTCTTTCATCTAACTTTATGTTTAAAGCCCGATGCGATCCCTACATCAAACATACACATAGGAACTCTTAATCAGCGACTCAATGTCAATAGAGAACTTTCCGCACTTGAAGCTCCCAGAATTGAAGGCCCCATTGCAGACAAAGGGTTTTGCTGCGTTAATGGGTCTGAAGGCCTCAAATATTATCTAGATGGCCAGCCTATCCTTTTCAACTCATACATAGTAAGTCTAAATATTTGAATTCTCATAACATGAAAATAGCCTGTCTGGGAGCGTTCACCAAAAGTATCTTCGGAAACCTATATGCGACATTGCTTAAAGCGAGTAAGTTAATATAAATATCTTTTATTAGCGTGATTTTAATGTTTTCAGTCCAACGGCTTTGATTCTAATAGCTTGCCCTTCCCCAAAAAGTTGCGTGAATACGAGGTTTTTGGTCAAAAATATTTTTGCTGATTTTTAGCCTAAGAAAAATATATTTAAAGCTTCCTGTCTTGCTTTAAATGTCGCGTTGCAATCGGGCCTGCTTGAACAAGACGTAGCTCTTCTTTTGGTACGATGTTTTTCTTTCTACTACTAATATTTAGAATCCTGAAAGTAAGCTCAAGTATAACCTTTTAACCCTCAAAGGCAAACATACGTTGGGCACGCAAGTTCCAGATATTTCTCCTGAAGCAAGTGATTGCTCAGATAGTAGTTCATTGGCTGATTCCAAGGTATTTTTTTCTTAAGCTCATTTCTCTATATCCTTTCTCTAAAAAGTGATTTGGCATTAAGTTTCTTGAATCTAACCTTTCCTCTAGTTTAAGAAATATTACACTCCTAAATACCTTGGAAGGTTTTGGTTTCGGAAGCTAAAGTCGGCGGTGAAGGGGTCTCATTCTGAGGCTGTTAAAGCCTTTCCTAAAGTTCTATGTTCTGTGCTGTTTTATAATGACTATGCGCACAAGTACCAGATTCGGAAAGCTAGGCTACGTTTGTTCAGATAAATATTTTGTTTGGCCACAGTCTTCACTGGCTCACAAATGAATGGTCCTCAGTTGATTTCACTCTTTTAATAACATCAGTTTCTACTTCACTCTCCAAGTCTTATTTTTTTAAAACTAAATTCAGTAATGTACACAAAGGCTCTATAGTCTCAGTCAATGATAGTCTTAGCCTTAGAACTTGCTGATTCCCTCTAAAGGTATATGTATAACATGTGTAGATATAGACTTCTTTTTCATTCTACAATGTTTCTGATTCGACAAAAATGTTGAGTCTGCACTTCAGACATGACTTTTGACGAATCAATTGATATGCTTCTTGAATTATTTAATAGTATATTTGGAACACTTTTTCAGCCTTTCTTTACTGCTATTGATTGTAACACACACCCAAGAGACTATCGTTTATTAAGAGATACTGCAGCATCATAACATAATGTTAGTGACATAACATCTTTATTTATAAGTCGAATCATCTATTTAGCTCAATTCAAGCATTTGCTATGTTTATCACCTCAAATCTAGACAGTAGTGCATAAATGACCCTTTAAACCCTGGAAAGAAAGTGCTCCACAAATTTATTGTGGTTTTCTTGGTGCTACATGGTTCTCACTCAATTTCAGTTTGCTTACAATTAGAAACTGATTTCAACCAGAGGACAGATCTTATGCTGTGGTATTAAAATTGTTGAAACAGCAGGCTCGACCCGCCAGCAAGGTTCCGAGTAAGCAGGTTCATGACCCGTGATCCAATTATCCAGCCACTTGAAGCCAGACTGGGAAGTCAACTCGAATTTCCAAATCCAACAACATGAACAAATGATGATCCCTTACAGTGGATACCTCGTCTGTGCGCTTGACTCATTACCAGTATCAAGCCACCCTCTTCACCATCCAGCTGTGTGATCAGTGCAATCATGTTCCTGTTTCCATTGATTCTCAATAACTATATAATCACTATCTCTCAATAAAGATTTTTATCTAGTCTCTAAATATTTCCCCCTTGTAACTCTGCTAAAACAGCGCAGTTACAACATTGATAGAAGAAGTAGGTTTTCCATCCTACTTTATCCCCCTAAGTTCCGCCTGTTGCCTGTACTCACCGCGGCCAACAAATCCTTGATATAATCATGCCTGGCCTTCTACTAGACTGGACACTGTACACGCCTGGTGCCAAGATACCCGATGGGTTTTTCCTTTACCAGAACATGGTGATTCCGCTTCCCGCCTTCAATGCCCTGTTAGCACAAGGCTTCTTCCAAGCACCCGCCGCCATGCCTCAAGCAACTGACAAGAGTACCATGCCAGCCTACATTGCTCAGAGACTTCAAAGCACTGCCTTGGAATCTTTTGCTGAAGCCAACGACAATAACGCTGCAGCATGGATCTATTCTGCCCAAAGCAAGCTGGCCCAAATGGAGTGCCTGCAACAATTTTGGATTGCAGAAATCTCCATCTGACTGACTCATGATGGTGGCACCTGGTGCAACAAGTGGCATGAAGAGCACACCAAGAAGGATTGGGACACTTTCAAACAGGACTTCTTGGCAAGATTTGTGCTAAAGAACACTGCACTTATGATCATATGTCAATTGAAGAACCTAACCCAGTTGGTACAGTAGAGGAGCTCACCTGCGCCTACAAGGAACTTCATCTATGTGCCCCTCTGACATGGCCTTTGGCACTCCAGCTACCCACCTCATGTACTATGACTCACTCAAGCCGCATGTAATGAGACACGTAAACCTGGACCAAGTAACCAACTTGCAAAGTCTGTATTGCAAGGCAGAGAAAGCAGAACAAACTTCCAACGCTCTCCACAAGGCGCAAAATGGAAAGAAAGAGACCCAAGGATTCTCACCCAGCTGGGCGTTCTAATCAACCACCCCCTGCAAACAACAGCAATAACACAAACCATAAACCTGCAGGCTCAGATGAATATGGAAACAGGAACAACAGCCAGTCAAACTGTACCCATTTCTGTATCATTGCCACACAAGACAATCAGGACAAGGGAAAAGCTTGGGGAGAGCACTAAGCAGTCCAAGCTCTCCCTGCACAACTCCTGACTTGCCCAATGACAAATGCCAACCCGAGGACATGGCCCAGTGTCCAATGATCCAAGTGCCCTCAGAGGACCTGGTACTTTACATCATTGCCAGACATCCCAATAAACTGATGTCTTACCATTTCCGCTTTTGCAGTTACACAGGCTCAGCACTCCTGGACTTGGGTGCAGATTGAACCCTGGTCAACAGTAGCTTTGTGAACAAGTTCACGCTGGCCACTAATCCTTTGAGGATTAAAATTGTGGTCCTGGCTGATGAACACCACATTGCTGTGACAAGGGAAACTGTTCACTTCTCTGTCATGCTTGAGAACCTGCATTCTATCATCCAAGGCTCTGTCATCAATTTTTCCAAGTTTGACATTGTACTGGGTCTGGACTGGTTGCAAAGGAACAATCCCCATGTAGACTGGACAACCTTGGTACTGACCATCAGATGCAAAGGCGTCAATCACCAGATCTACCCTGACTCAGTAGACCAGCTCCTACACAATCACGTCTTTGTGCGCATCACAGAGACCCTGGACAAACAGGAGAACCTCAAGGCAATTAACTGAGACTCCTGCCAGGACGAGATCATACACTTCAAGGACCATTAAGATACCACTACGCCTCAGGATTGCAAAATTGTAGCCTGCCATCCAGAAATCTTCAAATAGGCTCTACTCAGGTTGCCACCAGAGAAACATTGTCAGGGACCCACTTGGCAGGGAATAAGCTCCCCAGCTGATGGGCCAAAGCCCCCAAATCCAAACATGCTATTACCGAGCCGATAGGAACCATGACCATTGCAAGATGTCCAAGGTGTCTTAGGTAAGCAAATCTTCCAAACATAGAACTGAAACAACCAAGTAGATAGTAACCCACCAAATACGTCAAGAGGTAAAAGGAGGCATAAGGTCTAACCAGAGTAGGTTCAGTAGGTGGTGTAGAAAACAAACAACCATAGTGGAATTTACGTCCCCAATGTCCAGAAGGGTATTTGAACCATCCATGGGCAAGGGATTCCTTTTGGTGGGCGTCATCTGGAGAAGGGTTGTACCAGTCAGTTGTAAGTGTTGGGTTTTCCAAGGCCGATACCAATGGCAAGAAGTAAGCTAGAAATCAGGATAGGAATAGAATTCCTCTCATGGCTTCAAAAATGTGTTTTATCAGAAAATGAAGGAGTAGCAAGGAGTAGAATAATCTTTATTGTTGGAACATTTGAATTGAAAGAAGGTTTGGAGCTTATATAGCTTGAAAATAAGGCTAAACATTTGAGAGGAGTTTGGGAAATGAGATGATTTACCTGAGTCAATCATTTTAAAATCACCTGTTTTAAGTGCAACTTAAATAATTGATCAATCATTTCCAAACTAGCATGGTGTAAACAGAGGAACCACAAAGATCTCATAATGTTCAGGCTAATTAAGCGGTATATAGGCAGAAGATCAAGTATCAAAGGGTACAGAGCTTGGCCTAAAAGCAGAGAGAGCAGGTCACAGATTAACTGGCAGGCTCAAAGTAGCCAATCAGACACAAAGCGGTAAGTGACTTTTACAGACTTAGTACTAACACTTTCAAATTCAAAAGGTGTTTTGAAAGCAAAAACCAATTGAATCAAAAGGTAATAAAAAGGTAAATCAAAGGTTTGTGTTGATCCTGTACTAACAATACATTCATTAGCAGCGTCCTGGGTTCAAATCTTGTTTCAAAAGGTTTTCAAAAACCCAATATAATTGTTAAGTCTGTTGTGTTGTGTCTTTGACTGGGTGTCCTCCAAATATTTGTTATGGTGTTAGTTTGAGAATATGTTTTTTCCAAAGTTGTCAATAATATTCAGGTAGTCAGGGAAAGAATCCCTGACACTATCCTCCCCAGGAAGGTCCCTCTCTTCCTGAGTCTCTTTGTAGCGTGAGAGGACTTCCGGTGCGTTCTCTAGATTCTCTTCTGGTTCCCAGGAGTTGGATTCTACCTTGTAACCCTTCCATTTTACCAAGTATTGACGTTTACATTGCAAGGTGCAGTGACTGAGGATGTCTTCTACTTCCCATTCTGGAGTGTTGTGAATTGCGCTATTAATGCTATTTCAATTTGGCCTTCAAATATTGATAGTTGCAAAGATTTGACTGGTTTTGCCTTTGAGTTCGGAAATTCCTTGCCTTCTGCAAATGAGTCTGGTTCAATATCCACCCATTCCGGATTATTGTACCTGTCTGTGGTTGATCCTAGTATGACCTCATCCCAGCGTGACCCCCTCAGCCACTCTGTCTTCCTATTGAGTGATCACCGTCCTTTGTCTACTATTTAAAGTAGAATCCTCATTCCCAATAAAGTTTAAGTTTATTCACATTTGCGTTGGCTTTTATAATCTTCAAGCTTTTCCTGTCCTTTCTGCCAAAAGGACTTTTAAATCTCATTTCCAGGAAGTTAAGGTACATGCCCTTAATTTTGCCCTGAAGGCTAACCCAAGGCTAGCTTCAACCCTCAAATCTTTTGTTATAAAGATTTCCCGCTGTGTCCTCCAGGATGTCGTCCCCTGGAGCCAAACACAACAAAATGGTGCTCACTACAGGGGCTGCAAGCCCCTCAGTTACCCTGTTCCCACGCACGTTCTCTGGTACCTCTCCCTTTGTTTCTGAAGTACCAGATCAACCTAAAGTTTCTAGTCTCCCGCTAGAAGAAGACATCACCAATGCTCCTGCAAATCCTATGGTATTGGTTCTGTCTCCCGGGCCCTCGTGGGCCCCCCCTTCCTGCTTTCTCTCTCAACTATGAGCAAGCCCATGCTACCGCCTGCTCCCTTCTTTATTCTGGCACAGTAGCCATGCTGTCACAAGTGACAAACTCTTATCAACCATGCTTATCAAAAAGCCCCAACTACAAAACTCAAACCCCGGCATCTCACAGGCTGCCAGCCTGCAGGGCCAGCCGCCCACAGTTTTTTGGGCTCAAATCAGAACAGGATTTGACTTTGAAAAATCCTTTTAAGCTTGATGAACCAAATGTACCTATGCCAATACTCTCCACACTGGGGGTTCCTGTTAAGACAGCCAATCAACAGGCAGGCCCAGCCACTGATTCCGAAGTAACTTGGGCCCGCACGGAAGGGGAAACAGAGAATTTTCCCATAGAACATGGGCCACCCAGAGGTGGCCAATCCCACAACCTGACTAGGGAATTTGAGCTTCCTCATTTTGAAGCAGCCAATGAAATAACCCCCGCAATCAATGCCACCAAAGACTGGGAAGACCTGGTAATTGGGAAAACCCAGGCCAATAAAATTTGGGAAAGTTTTACCATGACAGATGGGCATACTTATACCCTGGACTGCCAGGAAGATACCCATTGTCATTCTTGCAATAAAGTGACATGAACCTTTGGTTCAACCAGATCATACCATACTTGTTATTAGTTTTACTTCATCTACAGTTTACTCCTTGCAGCTCTGTCCCCCGTGCCCACATACCCCAAGAAACCGCGGACCAGCCGCCCAAACTTTACCGTCCACCAGGAGCTCCTTTTGGCCCAGTACATTTTACCAAGTACCCACCCAACCTGGCGTATTCAGATTTTACTCTGGAGGAGATCCTCATCCACGACCCTGAAGCTAGAACTAGAGAGACTGAAACTGTATACAGAGAAGGCATCAAAATCACCATACCTCCTCTGCTATTCCGAGACAAGTATAATTTCCTGCCCACATATTTGGTTCCAATGACGCTGCCCCTCACCCCGCAGCCCAACCACCTGCAAGAATCTGTTCCACTGATGAATTCACTTCCACCCAAATATTTGGGGTGATTTATATCACCCTCACTGGATTGATTGATTCCATGGTGCCTATGAGCGCTCCTTGGGAAGTCCTTGGAAAATTGTTATCTTATATTGTAAAGTTAGCCCCAATCCTGTGGTGGGCTCTCCCTGTAGGGCCTGCGGGCCATCTGCCCGCAAGTTCTCAGGAACCCCCCACAAGTTGGATCCCTGATACATGCACTCTATCCCTGGCCTCTGTCCCGGGTACGCCTCCAAAGACCTGTACTCCTTCCTTTTGGACTTTGGTCTCCCCCCTGGGTTTATGGAATTCATGGATACTATTGACGTGTTGGTCAACCAGTTCATCCAACCTGTCCTGGTTCACCATCAACTCGCCTTGGGGTCCCAAAATCAACTGTTAGATGCTGTAGCCTCCACCGTCTCAAAAAACCATGCTCAAAATATGGCCTATCAAGAATGGTCACACAGTCTCTTTGCTTGTATTTCTGACAACCAGCGCAATTTCTTGGCGTCACAGAAGTATTTAACCGCCTCCCTGAACTCCCTTTGTTCCTCATACCCTGGATACATAAAAGATCAACTATGAAAATTGGATGAACATCAGGCAGCCTGGCGTGAGCAAATCAAGGCTTTTCTGCTAAACCATCAGCAGGACTTTGAGATTCTGGTTAGTGAACTCAATCAATTCAGAGAACATGTTAACTTGCAACTCAAATTGATAGGAGCTCATGTCAATACTTGGGGCTGCCACCTGCAGCATCAATACAGTCTAGATAAGGCTGCACTAGGCGACACTCTATTACAGATGCAAAATTATGTGGATGACAGGGTAGCCTCTATTGAGGTGACTCCTCCCGCTCCTCCCGTTGAGACCCCATCTGATTTTGAAGCCAAGGTATGGGAGGCCATCACCAAGCTCAAGGCTACCACTCAACGCCAAGCTTCTGTGCAGAACCCCCCTCCAGTTGATACAATGCCTGACCCTTGTATTGCCTCCCTCACTGATCAGGCGGCTACCTTACAAGGTGAAATCAAGTACTTAAGACAGCGCCTCTCTAATTATGAAGGTTTGTTGTCTGAATCTGAATATGAAGAGGAAGGTGAAGTTGTTGATACTCCCGCTCATGATAATCATGGTTGTTGCCCTGGTCTGGAAGGTCAACCCCAGGTCCACTGTGCACGTGCTCTAGATCAACTTGCCAAAGTGACAAATGATGTAGCTGATAGGCAAGACACATTGGAAAGAGAGGTCCAAAACCTCTCCCACTTTACAGAGACCCTAAATGAACAAGTCACCCCTTTGGTTGCTCAGGCCACTTCTCTGGCTACTTGTGTCAATGGGATTGCTGGCACCCTGGCAGTACAACAAATCAAGATTGATGAATTTTGGACTGCTGCCGCCACTGCCCAAGATATTAGTGGGCAAAACAGCTCTACATTGGACACTTTAGAGGAAAACCTTTGACTCCTTTGGGCTAGACAACCAGCTGCTGAATCCGAGTTTGAAGGCAACCCTCATATTAATGTCCTCAACCCTGGTGAAAACAGCCAGTCCTTGTCCTCCTCTATCAACCCAAACTATAAGCCGGCCTTCAAACAGATATTTGATCCCAAAACCTCTACCATTGCTGCTTTTCTGACCATTTACAAAACTACAATGAGTAGAGCTACAGATGAGCTCAAAAAGGAACACATCCTTACCTGCCTCCATCCCACTTGCCAGGAAGTCATGGTCCCTAGCTCCCGTCCATTGTCACTTGGGAGGACATGAAACGCCTCCTTATTGAAGAGTTTGGAGGAGACCTCAGCTTGGAGGTCAAGAAAGATGCATTTATGCACATTGCTTTCAAACCCAAGGAAACTCTGGATGAGTTTGCAGATTGTTTCTACATTGAAGGCCAGAAATTAATCACCAGTTGACAGTTAACTCCCCAGGAAGCCTACATGGCTTGTTCAAATGCTTTGAAGGTGAACCAGCTTCTATGTCTACACTTTAAGGCACACAAAGGTTCACTCACTTCCATGAAGAGTATTAAGACGCTCTTGCAAGACATGCATTTGACATATGGAGGTACAGTGGTACGTGAGAATAAAGCCAGTAATGCTGAGACTACCTCTTGTATGCCACATATTATGACTCTGGGTAATAGTGGGCAGGCTAAGAGAAAAGGCTTCCATAACTGTAGCCAGATTAGACACCACTTGCACACTTGCACTAATCCCCAGGTAGAAGGTTGCAATCCCAAGGAGAAGGCAGGAAAAGAGAGGTCAGCTTAGAGACAGAGACGCCCTCTGCTTACCAATCTCCTCTGTCTCTACCTGATCCTCCTTCTGATGAGGAAACTCCCTCCTTGTCTGGCCCAACTATCCTTCATCTGTTTCACAATCTCTCCAGTGATTCAGAGCCTAAAGATTCTGATAGTGAGGATTCAGATAGTTATGGCTATTCCGTCCTGGCTGTTCCAGAAATTATCTCTGTACCATACAAACTTTGCTCTGGAAAGACTACCACCACTTCCCAAGTACCTACAAGTGAAGCTAAGTCCATGGTAGCTTGCCCTTACCTAGCCCAAGCCCACCAACCTCCTGTCTTGGTTGACTCTTCTGAGGAAGCAGCCAAGCTAGCTGAATCTCTTTTCCACAACGTGACTGTATCTCTCCCACTACAGACTGTTTATAAAGAAATTCAGACGTTACAGTGTATGCCGACCAAATGGAAAAAAGAGCTAGAGGCTGCACAAGACGTGTTGGCAGTCCTGCCTCCCTTTGGCAAAGATACAACCCGCGTGGAAGTATTGATCCAAAAGGTTAAGATCAAAGGCATCTTGGACATGGGTTCCCCAGTCAATGTGGTATCTTCCAAATTAATAAAGAAACTTAAGTTGGCCCCTGACCTCAACTACACACAGTCATATGGCACAGCTGGCATGGCCCAAACTTGAGCCATTGGTGCCTACTCCGCTCTACCCATGAGGTTTGGGAAACTCCTTATTGCTTTCCCCGCTGTGGTCCCAGAGAAAAAAAGCTATGACCTCTTTGTTGGTACTCAATTCCTCCGAGAATATAATGGAATTGTAAACTTACGAGATGGTTACCTTTTTCTCTTAGGATATGAGGTTCCTTTGATATTTGAGGAACCTCCGCGCCTTCCAGGAAAAGGTCTTAAAACTTGCGTGCTTGAGTACCCTACAGGTATCTTCTCACTCAAGTATAGGACTTACTCCTCCAACATGCGTACCCCTCCTCCTTCCTGCCCTGCGGAAGAAGGGGTACCCCTGCTAGCGCCAGCCGCTATCACCATCCCCCTGGGCTCTCAAGTGGTGATTGATTCCAAGATTTCCTATGAGCTACCTGAAAAGTCCTTCTTGGAGCTTTACTCACCTGAATCCTTGAGCTGTACCAAACCTTGCCTGTGTCCTGGGATTCTAGACCAAACCCACAAAGAGCCCATACAATTACTGCTTGCTAACCTGACGGCCCTGCTCATGCAAGTAACCAGAGGCCAGGTTGTAGGTCATGGTTGTATACTTGGGCAGAACAAGTATCCTCCCTCTACTCCTTTGGAACTTTCAGCAATTTCAACCTACCTGAAGATGATCCTCAAGTTCTCTCCTTGTTCACCACTGCTGATTTCCCCCAACTGTCTCTTGTTCAACAAAAAGACGTGTTGGACCTGCTTGATCAGTTCAACGACATCTTTGCCTCTGGATCTACGGACTATGGCCTAGCTAAAGGAGTCATCCATCAGATTGATACTGGGGATGCACCTCCTTTTTGTGCCAAACCATACCGCTGTAGCAAGGTGGAAGATGCTCAAGTGTCTAAAGAACTCAAGCAACTTCTGGACGCTGGGTTACTGGCTCCTTCCCAAAGTCCTTGGGCTTCCCTGCTACTGATCCTTAAGAAGAAAGATGGGGGACACCACATTGTAATGGACTATTGCCGTCTGAACTTGCTCACTAAAAAAGATTCATACCCCTTGCCCAGAATTGACAATACTCTCAGACAGCTGGGTGGTTCCAAGTTTTTCTCTGCCATGAATCTAGCTTCAGGATACTGGCAGGTTAACTTATCCCCTGAGGACCGAGAAAAGGCTGCGCTTATTACTTCAGAAGGCCTCTTTGAACCCACTTGTATGCCCCAGGGAGTCTGCAATGCCCATGCCACCTTTCAATGGGCTATGGACTCCATCTTACGAGACCTAAAGCTCTCTTGTGTCCTCATGTACCTTGATGATATCACTGTATTCAGCACTACTTTTATCAATCATTTGGAACACCTCAAGGCTGTCTTCATCAAGGTTTGAGAAGCTAGATTGAAACTCAAACCCTCTAAGTCCTCCTTCTTCAAAGAACGTCTTGATTTCCTAGGGCATGAAGTCACTCAAACTGGAATCCGCCCCATGAACAATAAGGTGGAAGCCATCAGCAAGATGCTACCTCCCACAAATCTTCAAGAGGTTCAAGTATCTCTTGGTATGATGGGCTACTACCGACAGTTAATCCCTGACTTTGCTGAACTGAGTGGACCCCTCATCCAACTACTTTGCAACATCCCCTTTGAATGGACTGATAGCCAATAACAAACATTCAAATCCCTGAAGGCCAATCTCCAGGAGGCTCCTGTCTTATTCTACCCTGATTATGATAAAAAGTTCATCTTGTATAATGGCGCTAGTAGAGTAGCTGTGGGTGCTATCCTTGCCCAACTCAACAATGAAGGTGTAGATTGACCTGTAGCCTACTCATCAAGAGTCCTCAATAAGCACAAGAAGAATTACATTGTCACTTAGAAGGAATGTCTGGCAATGCTGCATGCAGTGAAACAGTTTTGGCATTACATCAATGGAATCCACTTCACGGTAGTCACCAATCACTCCTCCATCAAATGGCTACAACAGCTAAAGGAACCTGAAGGTTAATTAGCGCGTTGGGCTCTACATTTACAAGGGTATGATTTCACTGTGATACACCGTCCTGGGGCCCAACATCAGAATGCTGATGGCCTGTCAGGAATGCCAATCCTAGCTATCCACCCCGCTGATGCTGATCAATTATACAAACTAATATGGTATCCTGACTCTTGGACCACTGAGCCAGAAGACATCTGCTTGGCACTACAGACCCTATCTAAGGACACTATAATTTGTGATAGGCAGCTCTTCAAAAAGGTTAACAATGCCTACCTACCCTACGTTTGCCCTAGCATGAGGATAGCCATCATCCTCCAAGCTCACATTGACACTGGCCATGGAGGCATAGCCAAGACTCATGATTGGTTGTGCAAAAATTTCTACTGGGAAAATATGCGCCTTTTGATCCCTGATGTCCTTGCTTCCTGCAATTTCTGTCAGCTCCAACGTCCTCATCTGTCTCAACATCAGTTTCAACTCATCCCTCCAAAGCATGCCTTCCATACGGTGAGTATTGATGCTGTGGGGCCTTTCCCCCGGTCTAGGTCAGGATGTCGGTTTATCTTAGTTGCCATCAACCATTTTAGCAAATGGGTTGAAGCCAGAGAAACCAAAGATTTAACAGCTAGAACCACGGCTACTTTTTTACTACAAGGCATTTTTTATTGACATGGCTGCCCTCAAGTCCTGCTCTCTGACAATGGCACCAACTTTAATGCTCAACTCATCACCTCTATTGTTAAAGCTATGGGGACTCACCAGTTGTTCTCTGCACCATATAATCCCTCCACCAATGGAACTGTCAAACAAGCTAATTCCACCCTGGTATCAATCATGAGAAAACTCACGCTCTCTGATGCTGCTAATTGGGACATGTTCCTCCCTGCTGCCCTCTTTGCCTACCGCCTTAGTAGACACCAGGTGACAGGTCAATCCCCTATTGCCATGCTTTATGGACAAGAGGCCACTACTCTCTCAATCTTGGGAACCCCTTTGATTGAGTTTGATACATCTGCAAATCCTGAAACCCACGTGAAAGACCTAACCAACCATATCATTGACATCCAGGCAACTGCCTACTCCACTGCTTATAAGGTTAAGGCCTTGGAGCTCTCTCCATCCAATGCTGCAAGAGCCCCTCTTCCCAAATACCAAGTAGGCAATTTAGTTCTTTACTACCAGAATTGTACAGGTGGTAGATTTCACAAGCTGAATTCCCTATGGGCCGGGCCCTGTGAGGTCACTTTCAAGAAGGGCGTCAAGTACACTGTGAAGCTACTATCTTCTGGCCGTCCCTTTGCCCGCGTCCACTCCAAATTCCTTTGCAAGTATCAACTCCCTGCATTCAATCTTGAGGGGGGAGATGTCGTGAATTGCACTATTAATGCTATTTTGATTTGACCTTTGAATATTGATAGTTGCAAAGATTTGACTGGTTTTGCCTTTGAGTTTGGAAATTGCTTGCCTTCTGCAAATGGGTCTGGTTCAATATCCACCCATTCCGGATTATTGTTCCTGTCTGTGGTTGATCCTGGTATGACCTCATCCCAGCGTGACCCCCTCAGCCACTCTGTCTTCCTATTGAGTGATCACCGTCCTTTGTCTACTATTTAAAGTAGAATCCTCATTCCCAATAAAGTTTAAGTTTATCCACATTTGTGTTGGCTTTAATAATCTTCAAGCTTTTCCTGTCCTTTCTGCCAAAAGGACTTTTACATCTCGTTTTCCAGGAAATTAAGGTATGTGCCCTTAATTTTGCCCTGAAGGCTAACCCAAGGCTAGCTTCAAACCTCAAATCTTTTGTAATAAAGATTTCCTTCCGTGTCCTCCAGGATGTCATCCCCTGGAGCCAAACATAACACAGAGTATGGTTCAAGATGATAGGAGGAGGGTCCTTGTGATCCATGTCAGATGGTAACCCTTTGAACTTGGACAGAAGGCTAATGTGGAAGACATCATGGGCGCAGGAGCTGGCAGGGAGTTTGAGTTGGAAATTAACATCAGAGCGTTGTTCAATGACCAACAGGGGACCAATCTTCTTTGGCCCTAGTTTCCGACCTGGATTATCCAGTTTAAGATTCTTTGCACTGAGGAACACATAGTCTCCCACTTGGATGTCTTTTGGGGTTCTTTGATGTTTATCAGCTTGGTTCTTATACTGTAGGACGGTTTTTTCTAGTTATGTCTTGAGTTGTTGATGATTCTTGAGTAAGGATGTTGCCCATTGATGTGCCAATGGAATAGTGTCTTCAGTTGTTGGATCATGATGATTGGTGTTATAGAATAGTTGGGCCAGTGGGAGTAAGGATACCCAATCATCCTGTCATAAGTTCACATAGTTCCTGAGAAAATCTTCCAGTACTTGGTTAACCCTTTCTGTTTGTCCGTTAGTCTGAGGGTGAAAGGATGTAGACATGAGAGTTTTAACCTGTAATGCCTTCATTAGGAACTCCAGAACTTGGATGTGAATTGAGTACCTCAATCCAAGATGATGTTGTTGGGAATTCTGTGGTTGGCAATTACATGAGTGAAGAGCATGTTGGCAGTGTCTTCTGCTGTTGCACGCTTGAAGGGGGTAAAGATTGCAAATTTTGTTAGCCAATCTACCACCACAAAGATGCCGGTCATGTTGTCAATCTCTGGCAGGTCCACAATAAAGTCCATGGAGATGGAATGCCAAGGGCGTGGAGGAATGGGTAACAGTTTGAGTAGTCCTTGGGGCTTCATGGTGGAAGGTTTGTTGCGGCCACACAGCACACATGTGGCAATTTATTTGACAGCTGTTTTCTTCAGATTAGGCCACCAGTATTTTCATTGGATTCTCTTGACTGTTTTGCAAATGCCTCCATGTCCTGTGAGAGGGGAGTTGTGGAAGCTTTCCAGGATTGTTTTTTGGTGTTCATCAGTTGGTACATAAAGGCTTCCATTCTTTGACCAAGATACGTTGCTTAGTGTAAGGCCAGTAGGAGTGTTTTCCTTGTCAAAGAGTTGGGATGCTATGATGTCCTGGTCCAAGGTGGATAGATAAGATAAGATCATAATGTGAGAGAGGAACTGATCTTCAGAGAGTATAGCACGTTCATTGTGTTTAATATAGGACTGGCTTGGGTCATCCAAGTCCTCTTGTCTACTGATGGCGTCTGGTACTATATTCTGGTGTCCTGGAGTGTAACTAGTCTTGAAGTCAAAGGCCAGAAGATCTATAGCCCATTGTGCCAGACGTGGGCTAACCTATCTCTTCTCAGTGAAGTAGAGGAGGTTCTTATGGACAGTTCTGATTTGCACGGGGAATTTACTTCCTTCCAAGTAGTGACGCCAGTAGTTCAAGGATTTGACAATGGCAAATAGTTCCTTCTTGTACACGTGGTAATTTCTCTCTTGGTCAAGCAGATTATAGGAGTAGAACGCCACAGGGTGAAGTTCACTATACTCCCCAGGCTGCAGCAACACCCCTCCTAGGGCAAATTCAGAGGCGTCTGTGTCAAAAAAAATTGACGTTCAGGATCTGGGTGGAGAAGGACAGGGGCTGAGGTGAACTACTTCTTGAGGGATTCAAACGCCAGATCAGCTTCAGGTGACCAGACAAAGGGGACCTTTTTGGAGGTAAGGTGTGTGAGAGGGAGAGTGGTAGCAGTAAAATACTTGATAAACTTGCAACAAAAATTTGCCAGGCCCAAGAAGCCGCAAAGCTTGGTATGTGTCGTAGGTCTAGGCCAGTACAGGACTGCCTGTATCTTGGAGGGAGCGACTGCAAACCCTCCTGGGTTAATCTTGTACCCAAGAAGCTCAATCTCGGTGGCAAAAAACTTGCATTTTTCAAGTTTACAGAACAAACAGTTGTCAATGAGTAGTTGGAGGACCTCTTGTAGGTGTTTTATGTGGGCCTCCTTGTTCTGTGAGTATACCAGAATATTGTCAAGATAGACAAAAATACAGACATCAAGTAGAGGGAAGAGTACCTCACTCATTAGGCCTTGAAAGGCTGCAGGAGCGTTACTCAAACCAAATGGCATCACAAGGTATTCATAGAGCCCAAAGGGAGTGCAAACTGCTGTTTTCTACTCATGACCTTCCGCAATACGTATCTGATTATAAGCACAGCAGAGGTCTAGTTTAGAAAAGACCTTGGCATGAGTAAGTTGGTTGGTCAGGGACTCTGAAGATGGTAAAGGGTTTTGGTTCTTAATGGTTATGGCGTTTAGTTTGGTGAAGTCCACAACTGGTCTCAAAGTCCCGTCTGCTTTCCCTACAAAGAACATGGGTGATGAACATGGGGAGTTGGATTGACGCATAAACCCTTTTGCTAAGTTTTTGTCAAGGTACACCTTCATCGCAATTCCCTATGCTTGGTTCATGGGGTAAAGCTTTCCCCAGGTGGGGGAGGAGCCTGGTATCAAGTCAATTCTAAGATCATAATGGTCTTCTTTCAGGAAGGACAGAGCAGAGTTCCTTGTTAAACACTGTTTTTAAGTCTTGAATTTCCTCCGGAATAGAATCAGGTGCTGGACTCCCCACAAGAAGTAGAGAGTTTAAGTACACTGTGAAGTTCTTTGGTACTTGATGATACGGTTTTTTGAGAGGCACTGTGGTTGGTTGTCTGTGGGAGTGAAGTGTGACTGAGTTGGTGTCCCAATTGAACTGTAACTTGGCTTCCTGACACCAGGGGAATCCCAAGACTAACAGGAAGGCCAAGTTGGAGAGCGTCAAGGTGGGTAGATGGTATGGGTTGTTCCCCACCTGAGTGTGGAGGGGTTTAACTAGGCGTCCTACTTGGGCAGGGGTACCTTCACCAGTCTTAAGGAGGCTAGTCCTGAGGTCTCAAACCCTAACAAGGTCAAAAGATCTTGATCAATGAAGTTCCCCATTGCTCCCGTGTCAATCACTGCGTAGCTGGCTGTAGTGCCAAATTTGTGGTCTAGAAAAACGGACAAAAGAGCATAAGACTGAGTGGAAGATTTATTGGCATCTGTGGTTGAGAGAAGATGACCTGAAGCGGATTGTACCTTGGAGAGTTCATGGCACTCTTTGGCAGAATGACCTGATTGTCCACAGTAGAGACAGAGTCCTTTGCGGACTCAACATTGTTTCTATTCAGGAGCCAGCTGGTACCCTCCCCTGGGTTTAGGAACTAATCCCTTGGGCACCTTGGCAGGGGATGGTAAGTTACAGGTGGGCAGTGACTTGGTATTGTTCCAAGAAGGAAGCTGTTTTACCTTGGAGGACCATTTCAAAACTTCTTTGGTAAGATCAGAAAACTTGTCAGGTAGTACATGATGGGCCAGGAAGTTCTTGAGTTCCGGAGACAGTTTCTTCTGGAAGAGGTAACAAGCTTCAGCATCAGTCATCCCAATTGCTTCCTTGAGGCGAGAAAATTCTTCAATATAGTCCTTGGTGGCCATTTTGCCCTGATATAAGGCCATTATGCAGTCTCTGAGTTCTTCTGTGGTTTGTGCTGGTACTACAGTGGATAACAAGGAGTCACAGAAGGCAGGGTAGTCGTTTAATTACTTCTCTCCTTGCAGAGTGGCTTTGGCGTACCAGACACAAGCCTTGCCTGTGAGCTTTTTGGCCACATGGTGCACCTACTGTGCGTCAGACCGGAATTGTGCGGAAGATGTTTCAAACAGTGACTGTGAGAAAGCCAGAAGAATAAGGATCTCATTTCCTTCATTGTTGTTGGGGGATACTGCTGAAATCTGGTTCAGTACCACGGTTTGGTTTTGAACCTGTTGAGGAGCTGTTGCGCTGGCGGCGGCGGTAGTTTTGGTCTGCAGGAAAAGGCAAACCAGAAAATAGGTGGTAAGGCTAATGATGGTAGTAACCAAGGTGACCACCAAACTCTTGATAATTGCGGTATAGAGCAGGTAGTTTGCAGGGGTTGGTTCTGAAATTCTAAGTAAGAAGCTCAAAATGGGTTCCAACAAACTGTCAGGGACCCACTTGGCAGGGAATAAGCTCCTCAGCTGATGGGCCAAAGCCCCTAACTTCAAACATGCTATTACTGAGCCAATAGGAACTGTGACTATTGCAAGATGTCCAAGGTGTCCTAGGTAAGAAAATCTTCCAAACATAGAGCTTATTTAACCAAGTAGATAGTAACCCACCAAATACATCAAGAGGTAAAAGGAGGTGTAAGGTCTAACCAGAGTAGGTTCAGTAGGTGGTGTAGAAAACAAACAACCATAGTGGAATTTACGTCCCCAATGTCCAGAAGGGTATTTGAACCATCCATGGGCAAGGGATTCCTTTTGGTGGGCGTCATCTGGAGAAGAGTTGTACCAGTCAGTTGTAGGTGTTGGGTTTTCCAAGGCTGATACCAATGGCAAGAAGTAAGCTAGAAATCAGGATAGGAATAGAATTCCTCTCATGGCTTCAAAAATGTGTTTTATCAGAAAATGAAGGAGTGGCAAGGAGTAGGATAATCTTTATTGTTGGAACATTTGAATTGAAAGAAGGTTTGGAGCTTATATAGCTTGAAAATAAGGCTAAACATTTGAGAGGAGTTTGGGAAATGAGATGATTTACCTGAGTCAATCATTTTAAAATCACCTGTTTTAAGTGCAACTTAAATAATTGATCAATAATTTCCAAACTAGCATGGTGTAAACAGAGGAACCACAAAGATCTCACAATGGTCAGGCTAATTAAGCGGTATATAGGCAGAAGATCAAGTATCAAAGGGTACAGAGCTTGGCCTAAAAGCAGAGAGAGCAGGTCACAGATCAACTGGCAGGCTCAAAGCAGCCAATCAGACACAAAGCAGTAAGTTTTGTTTACAGACTTAGTACTATTTACTTTTGAATTCAAAAGGTGTTTCAAAAGCAAAAACCAATTGAATTAAAAATTAATAAAAAGGTAAATCAAAGGTTTGTGTTGATCCTATACTAACAATACATTCATTAGCAGCGTCCTGGGTTCAAATCTTGTTCCAAAAGGTTTTCAAAACCCCAATATAAATGTTAAGTCTGTTGTGTTGTGTCTTTGAATGGGTGTCCTCCAAATATTTGTTATGGTGTTGGTTTGAGAATATGTTTTTTCCAAAGTTGTCAATAATATTCAGGTAGTCAGGGAAAGAATCCCTGACAAACATATCCAACACTCCATCCAACTCAAAAGAGCTGTACCTAAGGCACAACCCATCTACTGCCCGACCCCAAACAAAAACAACACCCTACATGCCTACCTCAAAGAGGCCTTGGAGAAAGGACTTATCCGCCCCTCACAATCTCCTTTTGGGGCTTCTGTATTCTTTTTGGCCAAGAAGGATGGCACCCTGCGCCTAGTCACAGATTATTGGGCCTTAAATGAAGTTACCATCAAGAATTGTTATCTGCTGCCGCTTATCAATGATCTCTTTGATGCCCTGGGCGGCGCCACAGTCTTCTCCAAGATTGACCTAACAGTAGGCTACAACCAGATCCATATCAAGGAGGAAGATATCCCCAAAACAGCCTTTTGCACAAAATACAGCTCATACAAATGTGTGGTACTCAACTTTGGCATGACAAACGCCCCTTCCACTTTTGTGACCTTCATAAACTAGTATTTGTGCCACACATAGGCAGACACGCCCTCATGTACCTGGACAATATCATTGCCTACAACCCCTTGGTGAAACAGCACCACAAAGACCTAGAGGCAGTCTTTGCTACCCTGGCACAACACAAACTGTTGGCCAAGCCCTCCAAATGCCAGTTCTTCCAGGAGCAACTACCCTTCTTGGGACACATAGTCTCAAAGGACGGCATCAAACCCAACATCCAGAAAATCCAGGCCATCTGCAAAACACCACCACCAAAGGGCAAGTTAGAACTCTGCACATTCTTGGGAATAATTGCCTATGTACGCCAGTTTATACCTGACTGTGGAGTCCTGACTTCACCCCTGTCTACCATAACTGGTGCCAAATATAAGTTTGTATGGACCCCCCAACATGACCTTTGCTTCAGATGTCTTAAGGAAAAGCTCATAACAGCACCCATCCTACAGTACCCCAAACGTGATGGGGAATACCAAATGGAAACAGACGCCTCAGACACATCCATTGGGGGAGTACTACAAATCAAAAACAATGATGGTGACTTCCTGCCTGTAGCCTATGAGTCACACAAACTGACAGACAGCAAGTGCCAATACTCCATACATGATAAAGAGTTGTTAGCAATTGTGCACTGCCTGGTCAAATGGCGTTACTACCTAGAACAACAGGAGGAGTTCACAGCACTGATCAAACACAAGTTGCTCATATACTTCAAAACCTAATTAAATCTATCTTGCCGCCAAGCCCGCTGGATGAAACTCTTAGAGGGATTCAATATGCTCATACAATACAAACCTGGTCCAGAACTTGCCATGGCGGACACCCTCTTGTGCCTGTATGTCTGTGCCACAAGAGGAGAAAATGGGCTCCACCCAGACTGGCCCCTCTTGGTACTACGGACAAAAGACAAGGGCTTCCCCCTGGCACAACCAACATAACAAAAGAAACAGTCATTAAAAACAAACACCTATTTGCTGATGTGTATGGAACCTTGCACTGAAAAATGTCCAACAGAACTACCATCCCTTACATCCCCACACACCAGCAAGTGGACACCATCCTACAATACCATAGAGACCTAGGACAACCAAGAGTTGCAACCTATATGAGTTCCTTAAACACAAGGCCTGGTGGCCAACCCTGTATTGTGACTTTCAAGAGGTCCTAGACCAATGTGAAGTATGCAAGAAATTTGCAAAAAGTGGTACTCCACCTAAGTCAGTACTACCCATCTGCACAAAACTACCCTTCAAGGTGTGGGCCCTAGACATTGTGGGCCCCATTCCAGGGAAACATAATGAAAAGAAGTAAATCATTACCACAATAGACTTTACCATGTGATGGCCAGTGGCGCAAGCAGTAAAGACACATACCAGCAATGACGTGCGGTAATTCATAGGGAAAGAAATCATCAGAAAGTTTGAAAAGCCAGAACTCTTGATAACTGACAGAGGCAAAGAATTGACCTCTGAAGATACCAATGTTTATCTAACCAAAAATGGGGTCCAGCACACAGTGACAACACCTTACAAACCTCAGGCTAATGAACACGTAGAGCGGGTGAATGGCAGCCTTGTGCAAGCCTTGGCCAAGATCACTGCTGGAAGACCTGTGGACTGGTACAAGCAGCTATCAACTGCATTGCTTGTATACCAGACTTGTGTGAACAGGTCCACCAGGAAAAGCCCCTTTGAGTTAGTTTATGGCACACAACCCAATATCATTCAAGAACTATCAGGACCTAGGCTGGAAATGCCAAGCAAGGTTCCACCCCGCTCAGATCCCAGGTCATACAGGCCAATAGAAATCAATCAGAAAGAGAAGAAAAGCGTCTACAAAAGACCTTCATCCTCATTCAAACAGGCATGAGGTCAGCAGCAAAGTATGGGTCATGAATACCAACAAAAGTAAACTACAGCCAATAAAAGTGGGCCCCACCACCATCCTAAAGGTAAAAAAACAACACTTACCTTGTGCAAGGGCTCAGGAAGAGTAAACAAGACAAAGTTCTTCATCATGATTGCCTGAGACCCTGAAAGGAAAGACAGAAACAACATGATACTGTCCTACCTGCCACAGAACAACAGTTAGTCCTGTATGGCGCCCGGGCTCCTGACAACCTCCCTGACAACCTGCCCCCAGAGGAGGCCAACCTTCAGTCAGGAGGGTGTCAAAACAGCATGTTTGACCTGCCAGAAAGGTTCTGATTAAGCAGGTTTGTGAACCGCAATATGATTATCCAGTCACCCAAAGCCAGGTTTGGAAGTCAACCCAAATGACCAGATCCATCAAAATGAACAGATGATGATCCCTTATGGTGGATACCTTGTTTTGGCGCTTGACTCATTACCAGTATCAAGCCACCCTCTTCACCATCCAATTGTGTGATCAGCACAATTATGTTCCTGTTATCCATTGATTCTCAATAGCTATATAATCACTATCTCTCAATAAAGATTTTTAATTAGTCTCTAAATATTTTTCCCCTTTGTAACTCTGCTAAAACAGCACAGTTACAACATTTATATCACTCTTGTCAAATAAATATAAAATAAAATTAAAAAAGCTAAATGTAAAGTGTACAATTTAGAAATAATTTTATTAACACATATTATTATGCTTTTATAGAGACCTTCTCCGGGAGTTTTTTTTGCAACAATTGTTTGCTAAAATAAGAAGTAGAAAAATCAATTATTTTGAAAAGTAAAATTTAAAAGTGTAGCTTATATTTATGAATGAGATTTTTATTGATGGCGCCTGTAGTGGGTTCTTTGGTATGTACCCACCCAGCAATGGAGGTGGTGCATAACCTCCACTGCCACACTGTAGACAATGGATACACCATGATTGAAATATTCTTGGCAGCTAGTAAAAGGGAGTATGGTTAGATGGGAGTGAAACAGCAGCTTTTCAGGCAGGGCTGCAGTCCTGTAAATACCAGACAGGACCAGGGCGTCCTGTATCACAGGGCTGATTAAATTGTAGCCCAGGCAGTCCTCTTTCCGTTCAGGTCCTCAACATTAGCCCCCATCTCAAAGTAGAACAATAACCCCAGGTAAACCACTAGATGAAGCCTTTGCCCAGCAAAGGCTGCAGTAAACTTGCACAACTTATTAAACACAGCACTAATTTTTTCTCATGCTTTTTCTTCAAAAAGGTCAACTCCATGGCTGAAGAAGCTTTTGTCTTGTCAGCACTCCAAGCCAGTCCAAAGTTTGTCAGTAGTATTTTAGACTTCTGTATGGCTGTTGCATCTGCAACAGCCAATTTTCTCACTGTGCACCCAAAGTTCTCAAGGAGGTAGGACAGGGTGTGCTTCACTGGGAAGCAGAAGCAAGCAGCCGCATGGGCCCAGCCCATCTCCGGTACGTTCTTGAATGAGAGTGTTACCAGACGTCCCAAACAAGCTCAATGGAGTTTACACAGTAAACTCCACTGGAGAACACTGGGTCAAGGCGGACCAATTGGGCATCCTTGTAGGCAGTAACTGCCCACTTGGATGCCCCCTTGGTATGTGTCAACCCATCTAACGCCTCCTGGGACATTGGAAAGGTACCATGGATTCCGTCTTCAAGCTCCTGCAAGACAAGGTGAGACAGAAACAGATGCTTTGCCATGTGAGTGGCATAATTGGCATAAAAAGTGGCATGGACAAAGGGGACCAGGACCTGGAATATTTTTCTGTCTATGTTTCTAAAAAAGGTGAGTATTTACAAATTTTTATCAAATTTATTTTTTTAGATTACTTTCTTGGATTTCCTCCTTGCCTGCAGCCTTGGCCAACTTGGCCATCTTTGGTGCAATCAGTTGTGCAGGCATCTCAGTGTCCTCCTTGTGGAACCTCTTAGTTGGTTTAAGATGTTCATACATCTCAGGGTCATTGATCCAAACAACAGCACAGAAAGGGCGTAGGACTTGAATTGCAAGCCCTCAACCACCGTTTTTTAAATGTTGAGCAGGCGCTCAATGGTCTTCTCTGATGTGTCAGGTATTTTTGTCATTAGGGCCTTTGCAGAGACCCAGTCAATTTTATTGCCTTTGAGGACATCAGACTTTACTTTTTCTTTGACTCTGCAGTCAATTTCCTTGATTTCAGCAATTGCTGAGTCAAGGTTTTTTAGTAGCTCTTTGAGTTCTCTCATTGATTTTTTACTAACCTTTCCTTATGCTTTTATAGCTTTCATCCTAATAAACTATGTGTTATTCTGATATAATTGCCTTTTTGTTTATCCCTGTTTATTTTCCCATTTACTACAATATCTCATCTTTTAACCCATTGTGTATATGTTTTACGCTTATCTCAAAATGTGTTGTTTGCTTTGTGTTGGCATTGTTTCCTTGATTACCATATTATTTTTGGCGCTTGACATAGCCCCTTGTGAAAATATTAACAACAATTTGGTGATCAGCTAAATTTGAATTAGAAAATTATAGTGTTAACTGTTTTTAGATAAAGTTGTTACTGATCCAAATTCAAAACCTTAATGATAAACTTTAAGCCAATCAGGAGCCAAGTGATAAAGTGATTGTTGTGACATAAAGGATCATTCAATAATTCTTTGATGCATGTGCGCTAATTCATATGATTGGCCGGTTGTTTTGCCATTGTACGCCATTGCCGCTGTGGCATACAATGGCAAAACATCCAGCCAATCATATTAATTAGCGCATATACACCAAAGAATTTTTGAATGATCCTTTATGTCACAAAAATCACTTTATCACTTGGCTCCTGATTGGCTTAAAGTTTATCATTAAGGTTTTGAATTTGGATCAGTAACAACTTTATCTAAAAACAGTTAACACTATAATTTTCTAATTTAAATTTAGCTGATCACCAAATCATTGTTAATATTTTCACAAGGGGCTGTGTTTGGGTGCTAAAAATAACTGTGTTCTGGATCATGATACACGGCATAGTGAATATATGATTTTATAGAAATAAACAGAGCATAAAAAATAAAACTAACTATAAAAAAAGAGAAAATGAACAACTGAAATTCATAATAAAGATAATATAAATAGAAAATGTTTGGCAACAGGGAGTTTATTGGGGGCAGGGAAGAGTGATGCCTAGTAGGCAGAATAATGTGGGATAGAAGGCGTAGAGCTGGTGCTTGCCTGGGGGGTCTGTTATTGGGTGGGTGGGGCTGGAAGGTGGGAGATGGTGGTAGCAGCAATAGCGCCCATGTTGACACTAAAAATGTCAACAGCGGCCATGTCAACACTTTTAATGTAGACACTATAGTAAAGTGACAACCCGGTTTTACATAATGCCGTCTCCTGAATGTTGACACTTTTTTTAAGTAACAGCACACTTTACCCTGAACATTTTTAATATAAAAAATATATCTTTAAATACTTTATTATACTAAAATGACCCCAGAGAGCTAAAAAATGCAATAAAATTACTATAAGTAATAAGAATAAGGAGATATAAGCAACTATTTTTCAATTTACCATGTAAATTACACTCTTTATTATAAAATTATTTTTTATTTCCATAAAAATTAAAATTCCAATGAACCAAAAATCTAGATATTTTATATATCATAATAATTACAAAATATAAGAAAATTCTATATTTAATTTATTATACTTTACATAAGCATAACTAAAAAAATCTCATGCCTTAAAGATAAATTAACAAAATATAATATATTTCTTACTAAACCACATTGAAACTGTATCTTAAACTTACCATTTATAGCTAAAAAAGTTAGTACTATCCATAAAATAAAGTAAACATTAAAATTTAAAAGTAAAAAACATACAGGCAAAGCAAAGCAAGGTTTATTGGGCTAATTAAAGCCACCAGAAAGAGCAGTGGCAACATCTTCAAGGTACTTCTTGATCTCTGCCACCTTGTACTTCTTCTTGAACACCTTCTGGACGTCCTCCTGGTAGTCCTGCTCCTTGGACTTCCTCTTCTTGGGGGCCACCTGGTTGGCCAGTTTGAAAAACTTGGAAACAGTCTGGGCCTGCTCCTCCTGTAGCTTCTGGAAAAACTTGTTGTATTTGGGGTTTGACCCAAACTTCACCTTCAGGTGCTTGTGCCAAACCTCCAGACTAGAGGTGGTCTTTATCTCCCCCTTGAGGCAGGCGCCCTAGCAATTCCAAGGGGCAGTGGCCCTGCTCTTTTTTCTCCAGGAAGTCACTTTTTTGCCCACCCATTGGCGCTCAAATTAATCCAAGTAACCTTTGAAGATGGTGGAGTGCTTCTTGATGTAAGCGTCCTCCAGGAGGGCCTCAAAGCCAAGTCCAGTATGCTCCAGGTGCACAAAAGCCAAGGCAGCAAACTGAGTCAAGGCAAAGCAGCACTTCCCTTTACTATCATTGAGATACATCTCAAAGAGCCCTTCTTGCTCTTAAGATTCTTGATGAGGGCCTGCCTAAAATGGAAGAAGCAGCCCTGTACTTCTCCATTAAAGGTGGCCTTGAAGGCTATGAACTGAGCTTGCTCAAAGTCCATTATGATAACCTTTGGCCTAAGTGAGCGCGCATGAGCTAATTGCTCAGCGGCTAGGGTTGACTCATCCTTCTCAGCGGAGGAGGGATTGGTCCTTGTGGTGTGGGTGGGAGGGGGAGATGATTGGTGGGAAGGGAGCTCAAAGCATCCCAAAAGATTTTGAATGCTCTGGCATAGACCTCTGTCTTGACATCAGGCAGGAGAAAGAAAACAAGGGGGATAACCTGCGCATTGAATTGCCTGTGCAGGACCAAAAGCTGCTTGAAGATGGTTGATCAGGTTGCAAATGTGCTGTCATACAGTCAGGTGGTAGCAGTATTGAGCTGCTCCAGGTTTTGGGCTGTGGCATAGGCAATGTTTCTATCCTCTAATTCCTGCCAATCATCATGGAGCAGGAACATCTCTCTATCCTTGGTTTTCTTGAGGACATTGAAAAGGACCAGGTCTTTAATTATGATGGCACTCTTGGCCAGAGGGTTTGAGGCTTGGCGCCTATCACTCACAAACTTGACCAACTGGGTATGGGTTGGCACCCTCTTGAGGTTAGTGGGAGAGAGGTACTTGCACACAAGCATGGCCAGCTGGGTCAGGGAAAGGTCCTTTGAGGTGGGCATGACCTGCACCAGATACCATTTGAGAAGGCGGACAATGGTTGTGTTGGGCATGATGCAGGTATTCTCACTCTTAATGGTCTGTACCAAGTCCCAGATCTCATTATTGAGCCGCACTGGGAGGGAGCGGTTCTTGCTGGTATAGTGCTTGCTCTTAAAGCCCCGGTTGGCATTATTGCATAAGAAGATTTAACCGTTGGCCACCATGGCTGGCCCACCTTTGACACTCATGATGGTAAAAAAATTATGTAAGGAAGAAGGAGCCTTAAACTTTCTGTCAACATTGCAGATATTGTGGGCCAACAGAGGGTCCCATGGGCCAGCAGGAGCATGGCAGAGGCCAGGGAAGTAATCAGGGCAGGGCTTTGAATCATCCCCTGATGAACTGGAAGGGGGGAGTTTGGTGGTGGGGGAAGCAGAAGGGGGCTTATCTTGGTGCTCCTCATGTATAGGAGACTTATCCTTAGGTGGGGTCTTTTTGGCCTGGCGCCACTTCTTGGTTGGTGTCATGTTTGGCTCCAGGGGACAACATCCTGGAGGACACAGTGGGAAATATTTATAACAAAAGATTTGAGGTTCAAAGCTATCCTTGGGTTAGCTTTCAGGGCAAAATTAAGGGCATGCGCCTTAATTTCCTGCAAAATGAGATGTAAAAGTCCTTCTGGCAGAAAGAACAGGAAAAAGCTTGAAGATTATTAAAGCCAACACAAATGTGGATAAACTTGTCTTTATTAGGAGTAATGATTCTACTTTAAATAGTAGACAAGGGACGGGGATCACTCATTAGGAAGACAGAGTAGCTGAGGGGGTCACATTGGGATAAGGTCATACCAGGATCAATCACAGACAGGTACAATAATCTGGAATGGGTGGATATTGAGCCAGATCCATTTTCAGAAGGCAAGGAATTTCCAAACTCAAAGGCAAACCCAGCCAAATCTTTGCAACTATTAATATTTGAAGGCCATATCAAAATAGCATTAATTGCGCAATTTACGACATCTCCCCCCTCAAGATTGGACACAGGGAGTTGATATTTGTGGAGAAATTTGGAGTGAACACAGGAAAAAGGACTTCCAGAAGATAGTAGTTTCACATTATACTCAACACCCTTCTTAAAGGTGACCTCACAGGGCCCAACCCAGAGGGAATCCAGCTTATGGGCTCTATCACCTGTATGATTCTGGTAGTAGAGAACTAGATCACTTATTTGATACTCAGGGAGGGGGGATCTAGCAGCATTGGACGGGGAGAGCTCCAGGGTCTTAACCTTGTAAGCAGTGGAGTAAGCTATTGCCTGGATGTCAATGATACAATTGGTTAAGTCTTTAACATGGGCCTCAGGATTTGCAGACACATTGAATTCAATCAAGGGGGCCCAAGATTAAAGGGCAGCGGCCTCACATCCATACAGCATGGCAAAAGGGGACTGGCAGTCACTTGATGCCTACTGAGTTGGTAAGCAAAGAGAGCAGCAGGGAGGAACATATCCCAATTGGCAGCGTCAGAGAGCGTGAGTTTCCTCATTATGGACACCAGGGTGGAGTTTTCTTGTTCAACAGTTCTATTGTTTGAGGGGTTATAAGGTGCAGAGAACAATTGGTGAGTTCCCATAGCTTTGACAATAGAAGTGATGAGGCAAGCATTAAAGTTGGTACCATTGTCAGAGAGCAGGACTTGAGGGCAGCCATGTTGATAGAAAATGTCTTGTAGCAAGAAAGTAGCTGTGGTCTTAGCAGTTATATCTTTTGTTGCTCTGGCTTCAACCCAATTGCTAAAGTAGTCTACAGCAACCAAGATAAACCGACTTCCCAACCTGACCAAGGGAAATGCCCAACAGCATCAATACTCACTGTATGGAAGGCATGCTTTGGAGGGATAAGCTTGAATTGGTGTTGGGATGGACAAGGACATTTGAGTTGACACAAATGACAAGAGGCAAGAACATCAGGGATCAGAAGGTGCATGTTTTCCCAGTAGAAGTTCTTGCATAGCCAGTCATGAGTCTTTGCTATGCCCTCATGGCCAGTGTCAATATGTGCTTGGAGGATAATGGCTATCTTCATGCTAGGGCAAAAAAAAGGGTAGGTAGGCATTGTTAACCTTTTTGAAGAGTTGTCTATCACAAATTATAGTGTCCTTGGATAGGGTCTGTAGTGCCAAGCGGATGTCTTCTGGATCAGTGGTCCAAGATTTAGGATACCCTATTAACTTGTATAGACAATCAGCGTCAGCGGGATGGATAGCTAGGATTGGCATTCTTGACAGGCCATCAGTGTTCTGATGTTGGGCCCCAGGATGTTGTATCACAGTGAAATCATACCCTTGTAGACGCAGAGTCCAACACGCTAGTTGACCTCCAGAAACTTTTAGTTGTTGCAGCCATTTGAGGGAGGAGTGATCTGTGACCACCGTGAAGTGGGTCTCATAAATGTAATGCCAAAACTGTTTCACTGCATTCAGCACCGCCAAACATTCCTTCTCAGTGACGCTGTAGTTCTTCTTGTGCTTATTGAGGACCCTTGACAAGTAGGCTACAGGTCAATCCACGCCTTCATTGTCAAGTTGGGCAAGGATGGCACCCACAGCTACTCCACTAGTGTCAGTATATAAGATGAACTCTTTATCATAATCAGGGTAGAATAAGACAGGAGCCTCCTGGAGATTGGCCTTCAGAGCTTCAAATGCTTGTTGTTGGCTTTTAGTCCATTAAAAGGGGACGTTGCAAAGCAGTTGGACAAGGGGTTCACTCATTTCAGAAAAGTCAGGTATGAACTGTTGGTAGTAGCCCATCATACCAAGGAATACTTGAACCTCTCAAAGATTTGTGGGAGGTAGCATCTTGTCAATGGCTTCCACCTTATTATTCATGGGGCGGATTCCAGTTTGAGTGACCTCATGACCTAAGAACTCAAGACTTTCCTTGAAGAAGGGGCACTTGGAGGGTTTGAGTTTCAAGCCAGCTTTGCAAATCTTGATGAAGACAGCCTTGAGGTGTTCCAAGTGATTGGTAAAGGTAGCGCTGAATACAGTGATATCATCAAGGTATACAAGGACACAAGAGAGCTTTTGGTCTTGTAGGACAGAGTCCATAGCCCGTTGGAATGTGGCAGGGGCATTGCAGGGTCCCTGGGGCATACAAATGGGTTCAAAAAGGCCTTCTGAAGTGATAAGCACAGCCTTTTCTCAATCTTCAGGAGATAAGTCAACTTGCCAATATCCCAAAGCTAGATCCATGGCTGAGAAAAACTTGGAACCACCCAGCTGTCTGAGAGCATTGTTGTCAAAACCGCAGGCTTGAACCGCCAGCAAAGTTCCAACCAAGCGGGTTTGTGACCCACAATCTGATTACCCAGTCACTCAAAGCCAGACTAGGAAGTCAACTCGGATTACCAAATCCATCAACATGAACAGAAAATGATCCTTCATGGTGGATAACTCAATTTGGCGCTTGACTCATTAGCAGGATTAAGCCACCCCCTTCTGCCATCCAACCGTGTGTTCACCAATCATGTTCCTGCTATTTATTGATTGAAAATAGCTATATAATCACTATCTCACAATAAAGATTATTATCTATCCTCTAAATATTTTTTTCCCGTGTAACTCTGCTAAAACAGCACAGTTACAACATCATCAATTCTGGGCAAGGGGTACAAGTCTTTCTTAGTGAGAGAGTTCAGGCGGCAATAGTCCATTACAATGCAATGTACACCATCCTTCTTCTTGAGAATCAGTAATGGGGAAGCCCAAGGACTTTGGGAAGGAGCTAGTAACCTGGCGTCCAGAAGTTGCTTGAGTTCTTTAGACACCTGAGCATTCTCCACCCTACTATGGCGGTATGGTTTGGCATAAAAGGGGGCGCATCCCCAGTATTAATCTGATGGATGACTCCTTTAGCTAGGCCATAGTCCATAGATCCAGAGGCAAAGATGTTGCTGAACTGATCAAGCAGGTCCAACACGTCTTTTTGTTGAACAGGAGACAGTTGGGGGAAATCAGCAGTGGTGAACAAAGAGAGAACTTGAGGATTGTCCTCAGGTAGATTGAAATCACTGAAAGTTCCAAAGGAGTAGAGGGAGGCCACTTATTCTGCTCCCAGTATACAACCATGTCCCACAACCTGGCCTCAGGTCACCTGCATGGGCAGGGCTGTCAGGTTGGCAAGCAGTAACTGTACAGGCTCTTTGTGGGTTTGATCTAAAATCCCAGGACACAGGCGGGGCTCTGTACAACTTAAGGATTCAGGTGAGTAAAGTTCCAAGAAAGACTTTTCAGGTAGCTCATAGAAAATCTGGGAATCAATCACCACTTGAGAGCCTGTGGTGATAGCGCTAGCAGAGGTACCGCTTCTTCTGCAGGGCAGGAAGGAGGAGGGGTACACATGTTGGAGGAATGAGTCCTATACTTGAGCGAGAAGATACCCGTGGGGTACTCAAGCATGCAAGTTTTAAGATGTTTTCCTGGGAGGTGCGGAGATTCCTTGAAAATCAAAGGGACCTCATATCCCAAGAGCAAAAGGTATCCATTTTGTAAGTTTACAATCCCATTTTATTCTTGGAGGAATTGAGTACCAACCAAGAGGTCATAGCTTTTGTTCTTGGGACCACAGCGGGAAGCAATAAGGAGTTTCCCAAACCTCATGGGTAGAGCGGAGTAGGCACCAATGGCCTGTGTTTCTGCAATGCCAGCTGTGCCATAAAACAGCGTGTAGTTGAGGCCAGGGGCCAACTTAAGTTTCTTCATTAATTTGGAAGATACCACATTGAATGGGGAACCCATGTCCAAGATGGCTTTGACCTTAACCTTTTGGATCAATACTTCCACGTGGGTTGTATCTCTCCCAAAGGGAAGAAGGACTGCCAACACGTCTTGTGCATCCTCTAGCTCTTTTTCCCATTTGGCTGCATACACCGTAACGCAGGAATTTCCTTATACACAGTCTGTAGTGGGAGAGATACAGTCACGTTGTGGAAAAGAGATTCAGCTAGCTTGGCTGCTTCCTCAGAAGAGTCAACCAAGACAGGAGGTTGGTGGGCTTGGGCTAGGTAAGGGCAAGCTACCATGGACTTAGCTTCACTTGCAGATACTCAGGAAGTGGTGGTAGTCTTCCCAGAGCAAAGCTTGTATGGGACAGAGATAGTTTCCAGAACAGCCAAGACAGCATAGCCATAACTATCAGAATCTTCACTATCAGAATCTTCAGGCTCTGAATCACTGGAGAGATTGTGAAATAGATGAAGGATAGTTGGGCCAGAGGAAGAGGGAGCTTCCTCATCAGTCAGAGGATCAAGGGGAGACAGGGGAGATTGATCAGCAGAGAGCGTCTCTTTTTCTAAGCTGAGCACTCTTTTCCCGCCTGTTCCTTGGGGTCACAACCTTCCGCTTGAGGATTAGTGCAAGTGCATGAGTGGTGTCTAATCTGGCCACAGCTATGGCAGCCTTGTCTCTTAGCCTGCCCACTATTACCCAGAGTCATAATATGTGGCGTACAAGAGGTAGTCCCAGCATTACTGGCTTTATTCTCAAGTACCACTGTACCTCCATGTGTCAAATGCATGTCTTGCAAGAGTGTCTTAATACTCTTCATGGAAGTGAGCAAAGCCTTGTGTGCCGTAAAGTGTAGGCATAGAAGCTGGTTCACCTTCAAAACATTTGAACAAGCCATGTAGGCTTCCTGGGGAGTTAACTGTCAACTGGTGATTAATTTCTGGCCTTCAATGTAGAAACAATCTGCAAACTCAGCCAGGGTTTCCTTGGGCTTGAAAGCAATGTGCATAAATGCATCTTTCTTGACCTCCAAGCTGAGGTCTCCTCCAAACTCTTCAATAAGGAGGCGTTTCATGTCCTCCCAAGTGACAATGGACAGGAGCTCAGGGACCATGACTTCCTGGCAAGTGGGATGGAGGCAGGTAAGGATGTGTTCCTTTTTGAGCTCATCTGTAGCTCTACTCATTGTAGTTTTGTAAATGGTCAGAAAAGCAGCAATGGTAGAGGTTTTTGGATCAAATATCTGTTTGAAGGTTGGTTTGTAGTTTGGGTTGATAGACAAGGATGAGGACTGACTGTTTTCACCAGCATTGAGGATGTTAATATGAGGGTTGCCTTCAAACTCGGATTCAGCAGCAGGTTGTCTAGCCCAGAGGAGTCGAAGGCTTTCCTCTAGAGTGTCCAAGGTAGAGCTGTTCTGTCCACTAATATCCCTAGCAGTGGCGGCAGCAGTCCCAAATTTTGTAATCTTGATTTGTTGTACCAACAAGGTGCCAGCAATCCCATTGACACAAGTAGCCAGAGAAGTGGCCTGAGCAATCAATGGGGCAACTTGTCCATTTAGGGTCTCAGTAAAGCAGGAGAGGGTTTGAACCTCTCTTTTCAACGCATCTTGCCTATCAGCTACATCATTTGTCACTTTGACAAGTTGATCTAGTGCACTCGCACAGTTGACCCAGGGTTGACCTTCCAGACCAGGGCAACAACCATAATTGTCATGAGCGGGAGTATTAACAACTTCACCTTCTTCTTCATCTTCAGATTCAGATGATGAATCCTCAGAGTTAGAGAGGCGCTGTCTTAAGTACTCAATTTACCCTTGTAAGGTAGCCACCTAATCATTGAGGGAGGCAATATGAGGGCCAGGCATTGTATCAACTGGAGGGGGGTTCTGCACAGAGGCTTGGCGTTGAGTGGTAGCCTTGAGTTTGGCAATGGCCCCCCATACCTTGGTTTCAAAATCAGATGGGGTCTTGACAGGAGGAGCGGGAGGAGTTACCTCAATAGAGGCTACCCTGTCATCCACATAATTTTGCACCTGGTATAGAGCGTTGCCTAGTGCAGCCTTATTCAGACCATATTAATGCTGCAGGTGGCAGCCCCAAGTATTGACATGAGCTCCTATCAATTTGATTTGCAAGTTGACATGCTCTCTGAATTGATTAAGCTCACTAACCAGAGTCTCAAAGTACTGATGATGGTTTAGCAGAAAAGCCTCAATTTTGCTCACACCACACTGCCTGATGTTCATCCAATTTGCATAGTTGATCCTTTATGTATCCAGGGTGCAAGGAACAAAGGGAGTTCAGGGAGGCAGCTAAGTACTTCTGTGACGCCAGTAGGTTGCTCTTGTTGTCAGAAATACAAGCAAAGAGACTGTGTGACCATTCTTGATAGGCCATATTTTGAGCATGGATATTTGAGACGCGGTGGCTACAGCATATAATAGTTGATTCTGGGATCCTAAGGCGAGTTGGTAGTGAACTAGGACAGGTTAGATGAACTGGTTGACCAACACGTCAATAGTATCCATGGATTCCATAAACCCAGGGGGGAGACCAAAGCCCAAAAGGAAGGATTACAGGTCTTCAGAAGAGTACCTGGGACGGAGGCCAGGGATAGAGTACATCACCACCATGCCAGAATGAAGAAGGGAGCGGGCGGCAGCACAAGCTTGTTCATAGTTGAGAGAGAAAGCTGGAAGGGGGGGCCCACACGGGCCCAGGAGACAGAACCAATACCATAGGATTTGAGGGGGCATTGGTGATGTCTTCTTCTAGAGGGGGACTAGAGACTTTAGGTTGATTGGGTACTTCAGAAACAAAGGGATAAAGACCAGAAAATGCACATGGGAACAGGGTAACTGAGGGGCTTGCTTCCCCTGTTGTGAGCACTATTTTGTTGTGTTTGACTCCAGGGGACAACATCCTGGAGGACACAGCGGGAAATCTTTATAACAAAAGATTCAAGGTTTGAAGCTAGCCTTGGGTTAGCTCTTCAGGGCAAAATTAAGGCCATGTACCTTAATTTCCTGGAAATGAGATTTAAAAGTCCTTTTGGCAGAAAGGACAGGAAAAGCTTGAAGATTATAAAAGCCAACACAAATGTGGATAAACTTGTCTTTATTAGGAGTAATGATTCTACTTTAAATAGTAGACAAGGGACAGTTATCAATCATTAGGAAGACAGAGTGACTGAGGGGGTCACGTTGGGATGAGGTCATACCAGGATCAATCGAAGACAGGTATGGTAGTCCGGAATGGGCAGATATTGAACCAGACCCATTTGCAGAAGGCAAGGAATTTCTGAACTCAAAGGCAAACCCAGCCAAATCTTTGCAAATATCAATATTTGAAGGCCATATCAAAATAGCATTAATTACACAATTTATGACAGTTGGCTCCTCATCTGAAGCCAAGTTTTAGAAACTGTGATCTGTAAGAGAACCATTAGTTTCCTCTCCCCCAGTGGAGTTAGCGGGGCTCTTCTCAGGAGAAGGCTCAGGGCAGGTCTTTGGGGAAGGCTTGGGAGTGGTCTTCTTTGATGAAACAGGCTTATTCTTGGTGGCTTTGGTGGGCTTAAAGGGACACTTGGTTCCTTTGGGCTACTTAGAGGTGCTCTTGTTCTAAAATAATAAGTAAAATGGTATAAAGTAAAGCAATGTATTTAAAAAACAAACAAATTAACTTAAAAAACATAATTGTCAATACTTTTGGATCTTGAGGAAGAAGAGAAATAGTTTTTATTAGTTGTATTATGCATTTTGGGATAGGGAGATCTTCATTAAGACAGATGCACTTCCAATTGGTGTGGATGGGTGCTGCTACAGGCTGTGTTCTGTTGCTGCTCAAGCCAAGTGATGTAGGAGTCCTGTGGTCTTTGGGATGCGACACCGTCTTTGGTGGTTTGGCAGGATTCTGAAGTAACAATAATATGCTCTTATTGTACTTGACACTACTACTATCTGGCTTAGTAGTAATGTTGATATTTTCTTATTGTTGTCTGCCATCCAAGTGATCTTGGAAGGACTTTTTATAGTGCAAAGCCAGCAGCCAGACTGGCATCTAGCTGCAGACAACTCTTACAAGCTAGCCTATCATCCCCAAGCTACTAGTTTCACCCCCAGAGTTGGATTTTAAACCTGAATAAGGTTTTAGAATGAGGTAATATTCTAGGCTATTAATTTCTCTTCTTTAGCCTAGATATTCCTTGACTTAGTTGTGGTCAACTAAGTTGATGTTCATAGCCCAGGCCCCATCTTATGTTTAGTCTAATATGCAAGATTTGCCTGGGCAGTCTTCTGTCTCATTTCTTAGTGAAACAGGATGTTTGTATTTTCCCGTCTTTATTCTGTAAGCGCGGGTTTGTGTCTGTTTTGGGGATTCCAGAATGTCTAGCATCTAATTATAGAAGCGTCTGGATTGGCAGTGATCTGAAACCAGAAATGTCTCAGGTGTCTTCTGGATTCAAACTAAAACATCTTGATATAGTTTCTCTGTATTCCGGAATATAGGTCTCAACCTGGCTGTGATCCGTCTATTGTTAGTCAATTAGCTTTGGTGATGGGAATATGGATCAGTCAATCCTGATAGATCAGGATTTCCTGAAATTTCCCCCCACTTGACTGAGCTATATAGTTTTGGCAACTATCTCTAGCACTGGAATATGAGCAATACTTCCAATTACTCCGGTATATCCAACAAGTTTGACGCCCACCAGATGGTTGCGCAGATGTTGGAAGCAGACTGTTGTCATTTAGTGGGCTTTCCAAGGAGGCCAAGGTGGCATTGCTACGTGGGCTTTTTCAAGAAGATACTGGCTCACTATGGTCTGGATTAGAAAGTTCAGTACCTGGTGAAAACAGTGATGAGATTCCGGTGGAGGATTCAACCACTGGGTGTTCTTTGGTTGGTGGTGAAAAGCGCCTTGGTGAGGCCCAAGCTAGCTCAGCGCGTACCCACCCCCTTAATTTGGAGAGGAAACCTTTGGTAGTGGACCCTCATTCTGGTATCTTTACTTATTGCTTGGTGGATGGTAATCTGCCCAACCTTGATTCAGTGCCTTTGCTCCAATTGGGTGAAGAGGGCTTCTCCATTTCCCAACTTTATTTGGGGATGAATATAATCCATCAATTCCTCTTTGTGGTGATGGCCTAGCATCTGCGCCACAATCTCAAGTGGCGCATTACTCATTCCAGCAAGGGTTTTCATAGTGTTGATGACAATGACCTGGAAGGGCGGCTGGGGGAGCAATTGGCAGACCTCTTGGTGAGTACTGGAGATGCTGGCGGAGTAGGTGAGGCTTGTCAAAGCTATATCTTAGACTTTGACTTACAGGTTTTCTCTTCTTGGTTTGGTGCTCTAGAGGGATTTCCGCAACTGTATTTGTCTCTGGGTGTGAACAACTCAGATGTGCAGGACAGCCTTATTTGTTATGTCATCCATAGTGTGTGCGCTGCCATCAACAGTGGGGCTAAGCAGCAGGCTGTTCTTGGGATGGTATATGTGGGACATCATGCTTACCCCTGATCTTAGCCTTCAATGGCCAATGCTGATGATATGGCGGTGCAATGGGAGAAGGTCTGTAATAAACTGGGTGGATTGAAGACGCCATTGCCTTGTTTCTATTGGTATATTTCTGACTTTATGTTGGACTGTGTGGTCTTGTTGTGTGCTTTCCCCTTAGATGCTGGGCTCTGGCGGGTTGATGATGTCAAAACTGCAGGCTTGACCCGCCAGCAAGGTTCCAACCAAGCGGGTTTGTGACCCACAATCTGATTACCCAGTCACTCAAAGCCAGACTAGGAAGTCAACTCGGATTACCAAATCCATCAATATGAACAGACAATGATCCTTCACGGTGGATACCTTGATTTGGCACTTGACTCATTAGCAGGATCATGCCACCCCCTCTTTCATCCAGCTGTGTGATCACCAATCATGTTCCTGCTATTTATTGATTGACAATAGCTATATAATCACTATCTCACAATAAAGATTATTATCTATCTTCTAAATATTTTTCCCTGTGTAACTATGCTAAAACAGCACAGTTACAACATTTGTAGCACAGGTAGGTTCTCCATCCTACCTTATCTTGAAAAATTCCGCCTGTTGCCTGCACACGCTGCGGCCAACAAATCTTTGACAGAATTATGTCTGGCCTCCCACCCAGCTGGACACCGTATACTCCTGGTACTGAGATACCTGATGGCTTTGTCCTCTACCAAAACACGGTGATCCCGCTACCCGCCTTCAACGCCCTGTCCGCCAAAGGGTTCTTTCAGTCACCCTCCTTGGTGCCACAACCAGCTGACAAAACCACCATGCCCACCTATGTTGCACAAAGACATTGTGGCGCCGCCTTGGAGTCCTTTGCAGGGGCCAACAACAACAAAGCTGCCACATTGATCCAGTCTGTCCAAAGCAAGCTGGCTCAGATGGAATGCCCACAGCAATTTTGGATTGCAAAGATTTCTGTTTGTCTGACCCATGATGCTGGCACCTGGTGTGACAAGCGGCACAAAGAGCACACTGACAAGAGCTGGGACACCTTCAAGCAGGACTTTTTGGCAAGATTTGTGCTTAAGGATATGGCACTCATGATTATACACCAAGTAAAGAACCTAACCCAGACAGGCACTGTGAAGAAACTTACCTGCGCCTACAAGGAACTCTGTCTCCGTGCCCCATCCAATATGGCCTTTGACACCCCAGCCACACACCTCATGTACTACAACGCTCTCAAGTTGTATGTGATGAGATATGTGAACCTGGACCAGGTTACCAACCTGCAAAGCCTGTACCATGAAGCAGAAAAAGCGGAACAAACTTCCAACGCTCTACACAAGGCACAGACTGGGAAACTAGAAAGACCCAAGGACTCACATTCAAGCGGGCACTCCTCTCAACCACCTCCTGGAGGCAACAGTAACAACAACAACCACAAGCCCACAAACTCAAATGGAAATGGGAATGGGAATAACGGCCAATCAAATTGTACCCATTTCTGTTTCACCTCTACCCAAGGCAACCAAGATGAGGGAAAAGCCTGGAGAGAGCACTAACCAAACCAAGCTCTTCCCACGCAACTCCTTACTTGCCCAACAATGAATACTAACCTGAGGACATGGACCAATGCCCAATGATCCAAGTACCCTCAGAAGACCTGGTACTATACACCATTGCCAGACATCCCAATAATTGATGTCTTACCCTTTCTGATGTTGCAGTTACACAGGCTCAGCACTCCTGGACTCAGGCGCAGATTGAACTTTAGTCAACAGCAGCTTTGTGAATAAATCCAAGCTGGCCACATATCCTTTGCGGATTAAAAATGTGATCCTGGCTGATGAACATCACATTGCTGTGACAAAAGAAACTGCTCCCTTCTCTGTCATGCTTGAGAACCTCCACTCCACCATCCAAGGTCCCATCATTGACTTCCCTAAATTTGACATTGTACTGGAATTAGACTGGTTACAGAGAAACAACCTTCACGTGGATTGGGCGGCCTCAGTGCTGACCATAAAGCGTGAAGGTGTCAACCACCAAATCTACCCAGACTCTGTAGACCAACTCCTACAAGACCATGTCTTTGTACGCATCACAGAGACCTGGACAAGAAGGAAAACCTGAAAGCAATTGACTGGGACTCCTGCCAGTACAAAATCATACACTTCAAGGATCACCAAGATACCTCCACACGCAAGATTGCAACATTGTGGCCCGACACCCAGAAATCTTCAAGGAGGTGTTACCTGGGCTACCCCCTGAGAAACGCATCCAACACTCTATTTAACTCAAGGGGGCTGTACCTAAGGCAAGCCCCATTTACAGGCTGACCCCAAACAAGGACAACACCCTGCGCGCCTATCTCAAGGAGGCACTGGAAAAAAGACTTATCCGCCCCTCACAGTCCCCCTTTGGGGCCACTGTATTCTTTGTGGCTAAAAAGGATGGTACCTTACGCCTGGTCACAGACTACCACACCTTGAACATAGTCATCATTGAGAATTGCTACCCATTACCACTGATTGACAATCTCTTTGATACCTTGGGAGGAGCCTCTGTCTTCTCCAAGATCATACTAACCACAAGCTACAACCAGATTTGCATCAAAGAGGAATACATCCTCAAGACAGCCTTCCGCACTAAGTATGGTTCCTACAAATGTGTGGTGCTCAACTTTGGCATGACCAATGCCCTGTCTACCTTTGTAACCTTCATGAACAAAGTGTTTGCGCCACACATAGGCAAGCATGCTCTAGTGTACCTGGATGATATCATTGTCTACAGCCCCTCAGTGGAACAGCACCACAAAGACCTGGAGGAAGTCTTTGCAACCCTGGCATAACACAAACTGTTGGCCAAGCCCTCCAAATGCCAGTTGTTCCAAGAGCAACTATCATTCTTGGGACACATAGTCTCAAAAGACAACATCAAACCCAACAGTCAGAAGATACAAGCCATCTGCAAAATGCCACCTCCCAAGGACAAGTCAGAACTATGCACTTTCTTGGGAATGGTGACCTATGTACGACGCTTCATCTCCAACTGTGGTGTCTTGACCGCCCCTTTGTCCGCCATAACAGGTGCCAAGTCCAAGTTTGTATGTACCCCCCAACGTGACCTCTGTTTTAGATGCATCAAGGAAAAGCTCACAACAGCTCCCATCTTACAATACCCCAAACAAGACAGAAAATACCAGATGAAAACCAATGCTTCAGATGCATCTATTGGGGGAGTACCACAAATCAAGAATAGTGATGGTTATTTCCTGCCCTGGCCTACGAGTCACGCAAACTGACAGATGGCAAGTGTCAATACTCAATCTACAACAAAGAACTGTTGGCCATTGTACACTGCCTAGTCAAATGGCGCTGTTACCTGGAACGGCAGGAAGAATTCACAGCACTTACCAATCATAAGTCACTCATCTATTTCAAAACACAAGCAAACCTGTCACGTCGCCAAGTGCGGTGGATGAAAATCTTAGAAAGGTTTAACATGCTCATCCAATATAAGCCCGGGGCCAAACTTGCCATGGCAGACACCCTGTCCTGTCTGTATGTCTGTGCTTCAAGAGGATAGAACAGGCTCAACCCAGACTGGCCTCTCTTAGTGCTACAAACAAAAGACAAAGGGTTCCCTGTGGGCACAACCAACATAACCAAATAAACGGTCATCAAGAATGAACACCTATTTGCTGACGTATATGGGACTCTTCACAGAAAAATGTCGGATGGCACAACCATTTCCTAAATTCCCACACATCAATGAGGCAATACCATTCTTTGCTACCACAGAGATCTCGGACATACTAAGAGCTAAAATCTATACAAATTCCTAAAACATAAAGCCTGGTGACCAACCCTATACTGCAATGTCCAGGAAGTGTTAGAACAGTGCAAGGTCTGCAAAAAGTTTGCCAAAAGCAAAACCCCGCCTAAGTCTGTACTCCCCATTCAAACCCAACTACTGTTCAAGGTATGGGTCTTGACATTGTGGGCCCCATGCCAGGAAAGCACAATGACAAAAAATACATCATCACAGCCATTGATTTTGCAACAAAGTGGCCAGTAGCTCAAGCAGTGAAAACACACACTGGTAACAACATCCAACAATTCATTGGTAAGGAAATAATCAGCAGGTTTGGAAAGCCAGAACTCCTGATAATCAATGGGGGCAAAGAATTGACCTCCAAAAACACCAACATGTACCTTGCCAAAAATGGGGTCAAACACACCGTCACAACACCATACCATCCACAGAATAATGGACGCGTAGAGTGGCTTAATGGTAGCCTTGTGCAAGCCCTAGCCAAACTCACTGTCAGGAGACCTGAAGACTGGTATAAGCAGCTACCAACTGCATTACTTGTGTGCCAAACCCAAGTGAACAGATCCACCGGGAAAAGCCCATTTGAACTGGTATACAGCACACAGCCAAATATCATTCAAGCATTAACAGGACCCAAAAAGGAAATTCCAATTCAAGTCCCCCCTTGCTCAGATCCTCAAATAATTGAGGCCAACGGCAAACAAGCAGCCAAAGAAAAGAAACACTTACAAAAGACTTTCATTCCCATCCGTCAAAGACATGAAGTTGGGGACAAAGTCTGGGTCATGAATGTTGACAAAAGCAAACTACAACCCAAAAAATTAGGACCAACAGTCGTTCTAAAGGTAAACAACAAAAACACTTACCTTGTGCAAGGACTTGGAAAACATAAGCAAGACAAGACCCTACACTATGATTGCCTACAACCCTGCAAAGCAAGACAGAAACAACGTGAAGCCGCCCTGCCCCCCACCAAACAACAACTGGTTCAGTATGGCGCCTGAGCTCCTGACAACCTCCCTGACAACCTGCCCCCAGAGGAGGCCAACCTTCAGTTGGGGGGGTGTTGAAACCGCAGGCTCAACCCGCCAGCAAGGTTTCAACCAAGCGGGCTTGTGACCCGCAATCCAATTATCTGGTCACTTGAAGCCAGACTAGGAAATCAACTCAAATTACCAAATCCAACAACATGAACATATGATGATCCTTCATGGTGGATACCTCAATTTGGCGCTTGACTCATTATCAGGATCAAGCCACCCTTTTCTTCCATCCAGCCGTTTAATTACCAATCTTGTTCCTTCTATCCTTGATTCACATGAACTATATAATCATTATCTCACAATAAAGATTATTATCTATCTTCTAAATATTTTTCCCCATGTAACTCTGCTAAAACGGCACAGTTACAACAATGCTGTCTCTAGGGAAATTCCTATTCCTTTTATTTGATATTCACAAATAGTTTCAATAGAGCGCCATCTCTGGTTGCAGGCTGCAACTTACTTGTTTGCTGAAGGGGAAAAATTCTCTTTTGTGTCTATCTGGAGCCTACAGCAGGTGGGGCAGCGTTCTTGGAGAGGTAGTGCCCAAGTGGCTGATCCCAAAGAGGATGGAGAGGACCCTGAGTATCAGGAGGGTGATCCTTAAGTCCCCCTCCAATAAAGCTCTTTTTTCTATTTCAAATCTTTAGAATTTATTTAGTAAGCTTTATTGTGAGCCAATATTTGTAATAGAGAAATATGGCTTGAGGAATCTGGCGTGGACTCTGTTAATGAGTTTTCCATTGGCCAGACCCTTGATTGTGTAAACATCTGGAGAGGTCTTTTCAATGATTTCAAATGGGCCTTTCCAAATGCTGTCAAGCTTATGGCCTGTCCTACGACTCTGTTGTGATACAAAACCTGGGTGCTTATTTTAAATTTGGCTAGGGTGCATCAATTTTTGTTGTCAGTCTTGCGTCCCTTATTCCTGGTGAGGGAGTTCTTGGTGAAAGCTTCTGCTTGAAGCTTGATCAGTGTGTCAGACAACCTAGACATATATTGTTGATATGTTATTTTACCCAGGTCTCCCATTGCTGAGTAGAGAATTGGTGGAATGGCTGGATGTTGTCCATATGTCATCTGGAATGGGGAGAAGCCAGTTGTGCTGTGGATTGAGATGTTGTATGCAAACACAACATCAGGTAGGAATAGATACCATTCAGAAGTCCAGGCGTCAGCCAGCTTGCACAGAATGTTGACCAGAGTGTTGTTAGCTCTCTCAACTATTACATTAGTCTCTGGATGATACGGTGTAGATAGCACTCCCCTCACACCCATGAGCTCATTTAATTTGGGAATTACATGAGCAGTGAAGTTTTTTCCGTTTTTGGTAAGAATGAACTGAGGGCAGCCATGTCAATGAATGATCTGTTCCAACATAGCCCTGGCTGATGATTTGGCACTGACGTGCTGAAGAGCTCTGGCTTCTACCCATTTGGTAAGGCAATCAATTGCTACAATGATGTAGCGCAAACAACCAACACACATGAGCAGAGGACCAACCATGTCTATGCTAACATTATGCCAAGCAAACTTGGGCTCTACTGCTTTATTATGGTGCTTCCTAGTAAAAGATTTCTTGTGTTGACACTCTATACAGTTAGTCCGGGTCTCTTTAATGTTAAAGAGGAGTGACTCCCAGTAATAGTGTTGTTGAAGTTGGTGGACTGTTTTTCTCAAGCCACCATGACCCACAGCTTTTTGTGCAGCCTATTAGGTCTGGCTGTTCTGAAGGCCTTGGGAAAAATTTTTAGCACCCTCGTGGTACTTATACAATTTCTGGTTCTCTACCTTAAAGTTTTTGCGGAGCTCACAGCGGATGGCCTGTACTTCTTCTGGTTTGTCCTCAAACTTGTTGGTGAGCATCTTTTCATATAACAGGTTGGCCTGAGTTGCTACTATAGCAACTGTGGGAAGTCTTGAAAAACAGTCTGCATTCTGGTGGCTGGCGCCTGGTCAGTGGACTATAGTGTAATCAAAAGTCTGGAGCTTTAATTTCATTGGGCCAGGCGTCCTTCTGGCTCTCTAAGGTTTTGTAGCCAACTGAGACTAGCGTGGTCTGTGACCACAGTGAAGTGTACCCCATGCAAGTATACCCTAAATTGCTTGTAGGCGTATATAACAGCAAGGCATTCCATTTCAGTGACCGTGTAGTTCCGCTCATGTATGTTCAGAGAGCGGCTAGCATAGACCACTAGGTGCTCTGCCCCTGTGTTGTCCAATTGTTAAAGAAAGGCCCCTAGGGCAGATAATGAAGCATCTGTATGCACCACAAAAGGTTGACTAAAGTCTGGGTACATAAATCACAGGCTGGAAGACAGGCTGGTGTGGAGGGCATCAAACATGTCTTGGCATGCTGCTGTCCATAGAAAGGGGACCCCAATCTTTAATAGATGAAACAGGGGCTCGCCAGTATGCGCAAAATTGGGGATAAAATGACAGTATAATAACACCCCCAAAACAACCTGGATGTTGTGTTTGCTTTCTGGCTGCTTCATCTTGGTGATAGCCTCCACTTTGGCTGGTTGGGGGAGGAGTCCAGTTGTATCTATAAAAAATCCAAAGTAATCCAACTGATCCTTAAAGAATTGACATTTTTGGGGTTTGATCTTCAAGTTGGTGTCTGCCAATCTCTTGAAGACAGCCTCCAGGTGCTCAAGGTGCTCTGTGAAAGTCCTTGAAAACACGTTGATATCATCCAAATAAACTAGGACACAGGAGAGTTTGATATCACCTAGGATAGTTTCCATGGCCCGTTGGAAGGTTGCAGGCACATTACATAACCCTTGTGGCATTTGAGTTAGCTGAAAGAGGCCTTGGGAAGTGATTATTGCACACTTCTCTTGTTCTTCTGGTGGAAGTTTGATCTGCCAGTACCCTGATATAAGGTCTATGACAGAAAAGTACTTGGCTCCACCAAGCCAATCTATTGTGTTGTCAATCCTGGGCAGCGGATATGATTCATTCTTTGTAATCAAATTCAGGTGTTGGTAGTCTATTACTACCCGGTTACTTCTGTCCTTCTTTTTTACTATCAGGGTGGGTGACGCCCAAGGACTCTTGGATGGGGTCAACATGCCTCTGTCTAGAAGTTGCTGGATTTCATTACTCACAGTCTCTTCACTGGCCTTTGAGCGTCAAATTGGTTAGAGGCGGACAGATTTGTTATCTCCTGTGTCTATGTGATGGGTGACCTCATTGGCCACCCCAGGTCAAAGTTGTCCTCCGCAAATATGCAACAGTATTTTTTTAAAAGCGCACTGGCTTGCTCCCATTAAGTATCATTGTGGGAAGATAAGTTGGCCAGTGGTGTGTTCACATATGCAGCAGTTTCAACTTGATCAGGTAATCCCATCTCTGATAAGTCTCCAATACACTCAAAACTTTCCAGCTCTTCAACTGGCAGAAGGTGGACAAATCCTACAATCTGGTTCTTCTTAATGTGGATGCTGTGTCCTTGAAGATTGGCCAGTAGGACATGAATTTTGCCATGGCCAGGAATGATTATCCCAGGAGCAATACACGGTTTGAATATTGAACGTCCCCATGGCTGATGAACTTCACCATATAAACCTGCAGGGATGTCTAAGGTTAACCCCGTGTTAACAACCTGTTGTTGGCCAGATTCCAGTGTAAGAGTTGATTGTGAACAAAGCGGAATTCCTTTGTGCTCCTTGACCTAGGTGGGCAACCATTTCCCCTTTTTTCCTGTACAGGTGTAGGGAACTGCCACTACACCGTCCTTATATGCCAGATTAATGCTAGGTTTTACCTTAGCTGGTGGTTTTGTGTCCTGTGTGTAGTACAGTGGTATGTTCTGGCAAAAGATAGTCAGAGTGCCGTCTTTAATGTCTAATCTGACCCTGTATTTCTGTAAGAATGCAGTATCAATGAGTATGTTGTAATTTTCACTGGGAAGGACTACTGCAGGAGAGGATACTGTGATGGAGCCAAAGTGCATTGGCAGAGCGCTGTAAGCTCCTTCAGACGTGGTGGTGTTTTTTCCAGAAGTACCATATACTCTGATGTCCACAATTTCAGGGGCAATACCTAGTTTCCTGACAAGGCGGGTGGATACAATACTGTAAATTCAGAACCTGAACGTAAAAATGTGGGGTTGTCAAATCCTTGGTCCAAATTTTGAATCACTTTTGCAGGATGACCTTTTTTAATTAAATTGATTTTTTTGAGTATTTATTTGAATTTGAAAATGTGGGAACTCATAGACACTTTGCAAAGTTCAATTCAAACCGCATATTTCCAATGGACATAATGAATTAACTGGAATCAGTTTTGAAGTGTTCAAATCCATCAACCATTTTCATTAAGTTTACTATGTTTTTTGAAATTTCAGGATTGACAAATCCAAAAACTAAATTTCAAATCACTTTTGAATGCCACTAGTAAACTCAGATATTAATTGTGAGAACTGGAATCCAAATTTAATGTACAGTAAGCACACTAGGAAACACCAACCCAAATCAAGAAGCTCCACCACAACTAAAATCAAACTAAAAATTCAATCTCAACAACTATGTTTAGACATAAAAAGTGACTAAACTTTAAAATCATCCAAAACTAGAAAGGATACAATATTATACACTTCAAATCACGGATATAGAAACTCTGCTACTATTCAAGGCTAAATCAAGAGAAACAAACTACCTACAACTAAACCAATAACTCCAAATAAATACATATTTAATCTAAAATATATATAATTATTTTATTTTATTTTTATGGACTGTCAATCACATTCCTAACCCGTTCTTTCACCAGCCCGCGGGGCAGCCTGTCCATGAGGGCGTCCCAGAGGGTCCAAGAACAGACCCAGAACCCAACTTGAAGGAAGTCATGCCAATAAACAGGCCTCCCAAGGTGTCATTGCCAGCCAATCACCTCCTGCGTCCCAGGCCCAATCAACCAGCTTAAATCCCAGGCAGAAGCCACTCTCAAGGCCTGCCACAAAAGTCTCCTACACCAGGGTCACCAGGAACACTGAGGTTACTTATACCTCCACTGTATACCCAGTTGTCACCTAGCCCCGCACTCTTGACCCAAGAGTTGCTACTTCCTGCCCCTGTGTCTTTGACACCACCTACAAGCCATTTGCTACCACTGAGGAACCATCTGCGCCTATTGTGTATTCAACCATTGACAGCGCCAGCGCAACCAAGCGTGATCCCACCTTTTACATGAAGGTCCCCGTCCCCTGTGTTTAGCCTGGTAGCCAGGATGCCGTGGTACCTTCCAAGGGCTGGTTTGGTTGACAGATAGTGAGCGTGAAGCTCTCCTCAACTGCTTGAACGGGGGAATGGCGGTTTGGGATATTGTGTACCAATTTGGTGTCACAGCCAGATACATTGCAAAAATCAACACCAAGTATGGCAACACCAGGCAAATTGCCAAATCCACCAAGGCTAAGCGGCAGCCCAAACTCTTTCAGCCTGTTCATATTGATGCAATCAAGCAGTGAGTAGCCAAGGATTACCACCTGGACACGCTTGCTGTCCAATCAATGCTTTTCACAGAGTTCAGGATTTCTGTTTCTAAAACCCTTGTTTACAAAGCAATGGTTGATTTGGGCTTCTTGTGGAAGGTGCTCGGAGTTTCTCTGTACAATAGGAACAGTGAAAAGACCATCAAGGATCAACACATTTATGCTGAGACATATCTGGCACTAAAGGAGACTGGGAATGTCCAGTTCTTCTATATCAACAAATTATTGTTTTCCTCCTCTCTCAGGTCCAGGCATGGGTGGGTCAAGAAGGGGTCCAAGGACGGCGTAGCCCATTGTGCAGCTGTCCGTTCCCAGACCTATTCCATGGTAGTGCTTCTTGGTCCTTGTGGGTTGGACCAGTATCAGATGATCAAGGGTTCCCATAATAGTGGGACATTTCTTTATTTTCTCTAAACTGTCAAGGATTATCTCCATATCAATTACTGCATTACAACCAACATTGTTGTGTTGCATAATTTTGGGCTCCACAACGTGGATCTGGTTGTGTCCGAGTTCCTGCCCATTAATAAAAATAGCCACTCCTCCAGCCACCGCCTTATTGATTGTCCAATGAGACTTCTCTTCCTCCCGCCATATTCCCCATTCCTTAATCCAATCAAGGAGGTGTTTGGGTGGATCAAGAATAAGGTGAAACAAGGCCTCCCTCAGGACACAGAGGATCTCTTCAACATTCTTGAGATCAGCCAATTTGCAATGCCATCCTATGTGGTGGCAGCTTTCTATAAGCACTCAGAATTCTTCCTCCCAAAAGCCCTGGCCTCTGAGCCAATCAGATAAATGGGCGCTCTGGGTTTTATTTAGTTTTAATTTTATTTAGGTTGTTTTTATTAGGGCTCAATAATTATTATTTATTTATAATAATGTGACGTTAGAATGTATTATAGACATTTAAGAATACATAGAAAAGGTAAGTAAAATTAATTATACTAGGTATGAGGACAAATATTTTTATTATAATGCACTAAATATTGTATTGACTGTTGCGCTAAAAAATGAATAAATTAAAAAAGATAGAAATAGAATTTTTTATTTAAATAATTGTTAATTGTTGATGGTACTTTGGCTTTTTTAAGCCACAAACTGGACCTTGCATGTCATCATCTGATCCTTGTTATTTCATTGCCACTATAGCCATACAACACGACCACCAATGATTTTCATGTATTGCTTATTAATTAGTACTTAGGACGCAGGTCAAGTATATTGAATATGTTTACCAAATCACATTACAAGGGAAAGGTAATTTGAGTTCTAAACAATCATTTGTTTAGAACAATAGTGGAGCAATCTGCATGATGCAGATAAATTCAATTCTCAATGTTTATCTATGTGATAAATAAACCTGTACTCAACAAGCTAATAAATAAAAACATTTTTAACTTATATTTTAATATTTGACGTGGTTGCAACTTTAACTAATGTCTTGTAATATATTTAGATATATTAATATTATAATTTACATACTAAAATTTAAAATTAAAATTAAAATTAAAATATTAAAAGTAAAATTATAATTATAAATTGTAACAGTTAAATATTAAAGTTTAAATATTTGAAATTTAACTATTTTTATTAAATCATGATTTATTCTGCTATCAAAGTATTTGATATTAAAATTTTTAATATTGTAATAAATATTATTAAAATTTTAATATTAACATTTAGATATTAAATATTTTTAATATTTAAATATGTAATATTTAAATTTTTATAGTAAAAATTTAATAGTATGTCAAAACCGCAGGCTTGACCTGACAGCAAGGTTCCAACCAAGCAGGCTTGTGACTGCAATCTGATTATCTGGTCACTCAAAGCCAGACTAGGAAGTCAACTCAAATTACCAAATCCAACAACATGAACAGATGATGATCCTTTACGGTGAATACCTCAATTTGGCGCTTGACTCATTATCAGGATCAAGCCACCCCCTTCTTCCATCCAGCTGTGTGATCAGCCCTATCATGTTCCTGTTATCCTTGATTCACATGAACTATATAATCACTATCTCTCAATAAAGATTATTATCTATCTTCTAAATATTTTTCCCCATGTAACTCTGCTAAAACAGCACAGTTACAACATTGGTAGCACAGGTAGGTTCTCCATCCTACCTTATCTTGAAAAAATTCTGCCTGTTACCCGCACACACCACAGCCAACAAATCCTCAACAGAATCATGTCTGGCCTCCTGCCTGACTGGACTCTGTATGCTCCTGGTACCAAGATACCTGATGGTTTAGTACTATACCAAAACACGGTAATCCCACTACCTGCCTTCAACGCTGTGTCTGTGCAAGGTTTCTTTCAGGCTCCCTCATTGATGCCACAACCAGCCGATGAAACCACCATGCCCGCCTATGTAGCGCAAAGACTACAAAGAGCCGCCTTAGAACCCTTTGCCAGGGCCAACAACAACAATGCAGCCGCATGGATCCAGTCCGCCCAGAGCAAGCTGGCTCAGATGAAATGCCCACAGCAATTTTGGATGGCAGAGATTTCCATTTGCCTGACCCATGACGCTGGCACTTGGTGCAACAAATGACACAAAGAGCACACAGACAAGAACTGGGATACCTTTAAACAAGATTTCCTGGCAAGGTTTGTGCTTAAAAATACAGCACTCATGATCATACGCCAAGTAAAGAACCTGACCCAGACAGGCACTGTTAAAGAACTCACCCGCGCCTACAAAGAACTCTGTCTTTGTGCCACACGACATGGCCTTTGATACCCCAGCCACACACCTCATGTACTACAACGCCCTCAAGTTGCACGTGATGAGACATGTGAACCTGGATCAAGTGACCAACCTGCAGAGTCTGTATTGTAGGGCAGAGAAAGCAGAAAAAACATCCAACGCTTTTCACAAGGCGCAAACTGGAAAACAAGAGAGACCCAAAGACTCTCACACAGGCAGGTGTTCCACTTGACCACCCCCTGGAAACAACAGAAACAACGCCAACTACAAACCCACAGGTTCAAATGGGCATGGAAATGGAAACAATGGCCAGTCAAACCAAACCCATTTCTGTGTCACCGCCACACAAGGCAACCAAGATGAGGGAAAAGCCCAGGGAGAGCACTAAGCAAGCCAAGCTCTCCCCACAATACCCCTGACTTGCTCAACAATGAATACCAACCCAAGGACATAGACCAATGCCCAATGATCCAAGTGCCCTCAGAGGACCTGGTACTATATACTTTTGCCAGAGATCCTAATAAATTGATGTCCTATCCTTTCCGCTTTTGCAGTTACACAGGCTCAGCACTCTTGGACTTGGGCGCAGATTGAACCCTAGTCAACAGTAGCTTTGTGGTTAAATTCAAGCTGGCCACTAATCCTTTGCGGATTAAAAACGTGGTCCTGGCTGATCAACACCACATTGCCGTGATAAAGGAAACTGCCCCCTTCTCTGTCATGTTTGAGAACTTTCACTCCACCATCCAAGGTCCCGTCATTGAGTTCCCTAAGTTTGACATTGTACTGGGACTAGACTGGTTACGGAAAAACAACCCCCACATGGACTGGGCAACCTCAGTGTTGACCATCAAGCGTGAAGGTGTCAACCACCAAATCTACCCAGACTCTGTAGACCAACTCCTACAAGACCACGTCTTTGTACGCATCACAGGGACCTCAGATGGAAAGGAAAGCTTGAAAGCAATTGACTGGGACTCCTGGCAGTATGAAATCATACACTTCAAGGACCACCAGGGCACCTCCACACTACAAGACTGCGACATTGTGGCCCATCACCCAGAAATCTTTAAAGAAGCGTTACCTGGGCTACCCCCTGAGAAACACATCCAGCACTCTATCCAACTCAAGGGGGCTGTACCCAAGGCACGCCCCATCTACAGATTAACCCAAACAAGGACAACACCCTGCGCGCCTATCTCAAGGAAGCACTGGAAAAAGGACTTATCCGCCCCTCACAGTCCCCCTTTAGGGCCGCTGTATTCTTTGTGGCTAAAAAGGACGGTACCTTACGCCTGGTCACAGACTACCACACCTTGAACATAGTCACCATTGAGAATTGCTACCCATTACCACTGATTGACAATCTCTTTGACACCTTGGGAGGAGCCTCTGTCTTCTCCAAGATCAATCTAACCGCAAGCTACAACCAGATTTGCATCAAAGAGGAAGACATCCCCAAGACAGCCTTCCGCACTAAGTATGGTTCCTACAAATGTGTGGTACTCAACTTTGGCATGACCAATGCCCCATCCACCTTTGTAACCTTCATGAACAAAGTGTTTGCGCCACACATAGGCAAGCATGCCCTAGTGTACCTAGACAATATTATTGTCTACAGCCCCTTGGTGGAACAACACCACAAAGACTTGGAGGAAGTCTTTGCAACCTGGGCACAACACAAACTGTTGGCCAAGCCCTCCAAGTACCAGTTCTTCCGCAAGCAACTGCCTTTCCTGAGACACATAGTCTCAAAAGACAGCATCAAACCCAACAGTCAAAAGATACAGGCCATCTACAAGATGCCACCCCCAAGGATAAGTCAGAACTCCACACCTTCTTGGGAATGGTGGCCTAATTACAACGCTTCATACCCAACTGTGGCGTCTTGACTGCCCCCTTACCTTCCATAACAGGCACCAAGTCTAAGTTTGTGTGGACCCCCCAATGTGACCTCTGCTTTAGATGCCTCAAAGAAAAGCTCACAACAGCTCCCATCCTACAATACCTAAACGTGACGGGGAATACCAGATGGAAACCAACGCTTCAGATGCATCTATTGGGGGAATACTACAAATTAATAATAGTGACAGTGACTTCCTGCCTGTAGCCTACAAATTGCAAAAATTGACAGATGGCAAGTGTTGATACCCTATACACAACAAGGAACTACTGGCTATTGTGCACTGCCTAGTCAAGTGACGTTGCTATCTAGAATGCCAGGAAGAATTCACAGCACTACCCAATCACAAGTCACTCTTCTATTTCAAGACTCAAGCAAATCTATTGCGCCGCCAAGCGCGGTGGATGGAACTATTGGAGAGATTTAACATGCTCACCCAGTACAAGCCTGGGGCCAAGCTTGCCATGACAGACACCCTGTCCTGTCTGTATGTCTGTGCTTCAAGAGGATAGAACAGGCTCAACCCAGACTGGCCTCTCTTAGTGCTACAAACAAAAGACAAAGGGTTCCCTGTGGGCACAACCAACATAACCAAATAAACGGTCATCAAGAATGAACACCTATTTGCTGACGTATACAGGACTCTTCACAGAAAGATGTTGATGGCACAATCATTCCCTACATTCCCACACATCAACAAGTTGATATCATTCTTTGATACCACAGAGATCTTGGAAATACCAAGAGCCAAAATCTATATGAGTTCTTAAAGCATAAAGCCTGGTGACCAACCTTATACTGCAATGTCCAGGAAGTGTTAGAACAGTGCGAGGTCTGCAAAAAGTTTGCCAGAAGCAAAACCCTGCCTAAGTCTGTACTCCCCATTCAAACCCAACTACTGTTCAAGGTATGGGCTCTTGACATTGTTGGTTCCATGCCAGGAAAACACAATGACAAGAAATACATTATCACTGCCATTGACTTTGCGACAAGATGGCCAGTAGCCCAAGCAGTGAAGGCACACACTGGTAACGACATCCAACAATTCATTGGTAAGGAAATAATCAGCAAGTTTAGAAAACCAGAACTCCTGATAACTGATGGAGGCAAAGAGTTGACCTCCAAAGACACCAATGTATACCTCATCAAGAATGGGGTCAAACACACTGTAACAATACCATACCACCCACAGGCCAATGGACACGTAGAGAGGCTTAATGGTAGCCTTGTGCAAGCCCTAGCCAAACTCACTGCTGGGAGACCTGAAGACTGGTATAAGCAGCTACCAACTGCATTACTTGTGTGTCAAACCCAAGTGAACATTTTCACCAGAAAAAGCCCGTTTGAACTGGTATACGGCACACAGCCAAATATCATTCAAGCATTGACAGGACCTAAACTGGAAATTCCAAGTGAAGTTCCCCACGCTTGGACCCTCAAGTAGTAGGGGCTAACAGCAAGCAAACAGCCAAAGAGAATGAATGTCTGCAGAAGACATTTGTCCTCATCTGCAATAGACATGAAGTTGGGGACAAAGTATGGGTCATGAACGTTGACAAGAGCAAGTTACAGCCTGAAAAATTAGGGCCAGCAATCATTATGAAGGTAAACAACAGTAACACTACCTTGTGCAAGGACTTGGAAAACGTAAGCAAGACAAAACCCTACACCATGATTGCCTATGACCCTGCAAAGCAAGACAGAAGCAACAAGAAACCGCCCTGCCTGCCACAGAACAACAACTAGTTCAATATGGCTCCCAGGCTCTTGACAACCTCCCTGACAACCTGCCCCCAGAGGAGGCTGACCTTCAGTTGGGGGGGGGTGTTGAAACCGCAGGCTCAACCCACCAGCAAAGTTCCAACCAAGTGGGCTCGTGACCCACAATCTGATTATCTGGTCACTCAAAGCCAGACTAGGAAGTCAACTCAAATTCCTAAATCCAACAACATGAACAGATAATGATCCTTTACGGTGGATACCTCAATTTGGCGCTTGACTCATTATCAGGATCAAGCCACCCCCTTCTTCCATCCAGCCGTGTGATCACCAATCTTGTTCCTGTTATCCTTGATTCACATGAACTATATAATCACTATCTCTCAATAAAGATTATTATCTATCTTCTAAATATTTTCCCCGTGTAACTCTGCTAAAACAGCACAGTTACAATAAGTACATATTTCAGTATTAAAAAAATTAGTATTAAAATATAAAAAGTAAAAAAATTTAATTTGTAAGGGGAAAATATTTATTAGGGGATGCTAACTGCAAAGGGATGTGATTATATGAGAAATTATCTCCCAAAATTAAATTTTTGGCTAATACATCTAATTGGATCCATGTACTCTTCTGTATGTGGTGGACAACCCTGGATGTGATTGCTAGAGGGGTGGCGCCCTGTACCCTGGTGGTTGCTAATTGTTTGATAAAATGAAAGCAGGTGAGCAAATTGACTAGTAGGTTTTTGGGGGGGGCACATAGTACCCAGATAGTGTTGCCAATGCAAATGAGTCATAGAGGATGTGCTTGACTGTCCTGTATCCCCGTGGTGTCTTCTGGTGGTTGAGGACTACGCAGAAAATATCCATTTGATTAGGTACATCCTCCAACTTTTTGACGTTGGTTTTTAATATGCAGTGGAGGAGGATTCCCAGGTTTACCGCAACATGGATTCTTTGCAAGGTATACTTTTCCAAGAACATGCATAATTTTTTGAAAGTTTGAACTAACCTATTAATATAGGACGTTTGGTTGAACTTGAAGAGGGTTCCGGGGGCGCCTGACTTGAATCAGCCCCCCAGGCCTCGGCAAATGAAATAAATAAAGGTTTAAAATTATTCAAGAGGACTGCATCCCCAACTTTATTTGATAGTGCCTTAAAAACTTCATTGAAATTTCAGTTTTTAGATATTCAGTCCTATTTGAAAGTCGGTCTTTATTAATTTTTTTCATATTTGTTGATGTTTTTGAAGGGGAATTGTTGAATGCTTTTGTATATGTATTCATCAAAGTTCAGTTTGATATCCCCGCAAATTTCATTCATTTCTTTGATTTTGATAGTTGATCCTAGTTCATATGCTTCCCTTATCCATGGCAAGCACCCTGCAGGTGGTGAATATTCCCTATCTTGAGCTTCAATATTAAAGAAATTATTCATATTCTGTTGAATTATTTTATTTATTTGGTTTTTATTTATTTGTTTTACAGGGGCCACCAGTAACTGGTAACCCCCGTAAAACCAACTCAGCGTATAAGCTGCCACTTCCGCAACCTCATCCCCATTTCTGGTGATGACTAAAATAAATATAAGTAAAACATAAAAAGACTTACTAATTGTTTCCCTGGTGGCCCCCTCAGCCACAGGCGCCACTTTGGCAAACTTCATGAACATTGGATGCTCTTCATTAATTTTTCTAGGCTTAATTTTTCTTATATTTCTTGCTACTTGTGCTTCTTCTTGGTTTTCATTTGATAAAGCTTCTGTATTTCTTGAAGCACTTCTGCTTCTTGATTGTGTTTCATTTTCATCTGTTTCCATTAGATTGTTTTCCTCTTCATTTGTGTTGATTTCCTTTTTAATTTCTGTTCCTTCAATTAGTTTGATCTTATTGTTTTCTTTGGCCCCCTGCCAGAACTCCCACAAATTGTAGGCCGTGTTGTTGAACTTCAGACTTGATAAAATTGTTCCCTGTAGATTAAGTAATGCTTCTTTGTTCTTTTCATCTATAATATTTCCTAATTTATCCAGAGCATCTTCTTTTGACTGGATTAGTGGCTGGCCCTTGTTACCCAGCTTTCCTGTCACTATTTCCCTGATATTTCTTTCTATTTCAGCAACCTTTTGCAGGTGTGCTTCTAATTTGTTGATCAAGTTATAGATTGTTGACATTTTGTTTGAATTCTATCAAAAAACTGTTTTTTATAGTACTATCTTCAATGCATACATATTTTTCATCATCATTAATAAATTAAAGACAATAAATGTAAATATTGGATTAGAATATTGCAATTAGACGTCAACTCTTGATATTTTGATATTATGTGCATAACTCAATGCATTTTGATTAATAAAATTTGTTTTAAACTTGACCTTTTTCATTGTAATTTATTAAAATGAATTGTGTTTATATTAGAGAGCCATTAACGCTTAGTACAAATATTGATACATAGTGCATTTTACAGCCTGTATATTTACCTATTGGTAATAATTCTGTAAACTTTTCAGTAGGATTTTGCGAGGTAATAATAATGTAATGTGTTAATAAATTACAGTTTACTGTCATTAATTGGTTGATTTTCTTTGCTGTGGTGATTATGCATTTTCTGATATTTATGCACTAGTATCCAATTGGTTGGCTTCACATCCAATCACACAGGTAATAGGAAATCAAGCTGCCACCCCAAGACCAGATGTGGTCAGGGTGGCAGCTTGTTTTCCTATTGCCTGTGTGATTGGATGTGAAACCAACCAATTGGATACTAGTGCATAAATATCAGAAAATGCACAATTGCCAGAGCAAAGAAAATCAGCCAATTAATGACAATAAACAGTATTCTATGACACATTAAATTATTATTACCTTGCAAAATCCAACTAAAAAGTTTATAGAATTATTACTAATAGGTAAATATACAGGCTGTAAAATGCACTATGTATCAATATTTGTACTAAGCGTTAATGGCTCTCTAATATAAACAAAGTCAATTTATTTTAAATTACAATGAAAAGGCCTAGTTTATAGTGATATTTATTAAACAAAATGCTTTGAGTTATGCACATAATTTCTAAATATCAATAGTTGACGTCTAATTGCAATATTTTAATGCAATATTTACGTTTATTGTCTTTAATTTATTAATGATGATGAAAAATATATATGATCATAATTTTAAGCTAATTTTAAAATGTACAACATTTTATTAATTATGAGAAATTTTGATAATGTAAAAAGAAAATATTATTAATTATGAATTGAAAGAGAGATAGCAATTTTAATAAGTTGTCACAAAGAAAAGATTTATTTACTAATCAAAGTACGAGAAGGGGAGGGAATGATTGGAAGGAATATTGCCTTCATCTGCACCTGTGAAAGGGGCGGCATCAGAGATAGTGGGAAGGGAATGGGTGGTGGTTTGGGAGTCAGGGTTGGAAGGCAGGTGGCTTGATGGGGGGTTGGAGAGGCAGGGTTTGTTGACTGGGAAGGTGCAGCAAGAGCTGATTGCTTCAATTGCTCAAATTCTTCTTCTGTCACATATACTGGCTTGACAAAACAGATGAACTGGCATGGGGGGAGACGGGGGTCCTTTCTGGACTTATCACTATCACTGCATAGAAGATGACAAGATCAAATAAGTCCTGGACAGATGCAGAAGGGAAAAGCTCATAACCCTTATCAATCATGGTGCATAGTTTGTTGTAGGTGGCAGGCTTCAAGCGCCTGAGGGCAGAACCAAAATTGTAAAGACATACATCTGCAAGATGCATGTTGGCGTAGTTAATGGGGTAGAACCAGCAGGTATGCCCTGCAGCCCTTATTTCTTGGGTAGCCCATTCCTGCTGCTCCATCTACGCACTCAGTACAACTGTGTGCACGGAGTTTTGTGTGGCCCACTCCTCCAGCATGGCCTTGAGCTCCGTCTGGTAGGCATACCTATCTTTGGTGTTCAATGTTGCTGAGTAATAATTGACGCCCAATGGGGAAACTGTCAATAAAACCCCAAAAAACCAATATAATATTGGGCCGCGCTTGTACACGTCAGACTGGATATGCTTCTCTCCAAATTCTTGGATACTTGCCGATATCTTAGCATACAACAGAAAGATGATGTCATTACAGGCCCTCATTGCTCTTCCTTTGATAAAATTAATAATAGTTGAATTGTAGGGGTCAGTGTCCACCAAAATAGGGCCACTGAGAACTTGATTGGACAAGATTCTAACAGCAACCACAACTCCACAAATTTGCAAATTCACTGTTCTTTTGTTGGTGAAGATGCCGTGGAGTTCCAACTGGAGACGTACCTGGACCAGGGGCATCCGCGGGTCACGTTCCATAATAGCCATCATAAGGGGATGGGCTGTGTCACCTTTGGTCATAGTACAGGTGTCAGTTGGGGTCTTCTTTGTAGGGGGGCCACAGTTGGTGTGGGCTCACAGGGTTGTAGCCACAGTAGACTTTGCAAACCCCATTGCGGCCGCAATTTCCCCAAGAGACATAAGCTTCCCTTGCTTTTCAACCATTTCAAGAACAATCACCGGAGTTATTAGTTTTCTTCTGTGTCTTGCAGGCTGATTGGCTGGGGGAGGGATGTGTTTATCATGGGAACTGATCAATGCCATCTGATTGGCTGTTTCAGGGACCTGGGCTCTCTGGGTGACCCCATGGCTAAAATGGTTGGTTCTGGATGTCATTGCTGATAAGGGATTTGGGTTAGCAGCTGCCTGTGTGTGATGGACAAACAGGGCCATGCTGGAAGTTGTAGGAGAAAGAACACACTCCTGGGTGGTGCTTGCGGAGGGGCCTGCGGGTTGGGAGTGGCCATAGACAGAGGCTTCACCATTAAGAGATCCAGTGTAGCCTTACATGATTTTGTCAAGGCCAGGGAACAGCTCATTGACTTGGTTGTTATTGAAAGAAGACATAATAAATTTTTATTAAAATTTTAAGCTCAAGAAGAGGAATGTACATTTTAGTCAATTTTATTTATATATATATTAGTTTTGTGAATATTATAATCTAAATTTTAGCCGTCCTAAATTGGAATAGGGTGATTTTTGAGAATACCTATGATTTCTAAAAGAATCAGCACAAATTCACTCTAGATCCTTTAGAATCCTTTTTGAGACACCCATAAATTATATTTATTTCAAATTCCTTGCAATTATGATTTGAAACTTGGTTCTTGGATTTGACAATCCTGCAATTTCAGATTTGTTAAGTTTTACATGATGTCTATGATTTGTTTGAAATACAGGAAATCTCAAATCATACATTAGAATCCCGCATTTCTGATTCATGTATCCTGCATTTGTTTGCTGGGTTTTGTCTTTTGTTAGTTGAGTTATCTGCTCAAGAGATTCAAAATTTGCCAATTTAAATAAATCAAAACAATCAAATTAAATGTTTGATTTTATTAAATATTTTATTTTTCACTCAGCTGAGTTGCCCACAAAAGTAATTTGAAATTTGGGTCAAAGATTTGACAATCCCGCTTTTTTACTTCAGGTTCTGAATTTACAGTATTGATAGGGGCGCCACTATCTATTATGGCGCGCACCTTGACTTTATTAACAGAAATATCTGCTTAAGTACATTCATAGTAGAGTTCAGAGTATAAGTTTAATATGTGTACACCCAAGGGTGCCAGAGTATCAAAGTACTGCTTGAGACTTTCGCCAATCTCAGGGAAGTTGGCCTCAATTGTCTCAATGGGAAGGGAGAATTGAACTCCCTTCAAGGAAGGTAGATCACTGGCTACACTGGGATCAGAAGTAAGGCAAAATTCCTGGACTTGAGCTGTGTACGGTTTGGAAACTGTCTCTACAGTGTTTGGTATGACCTTTCTTTGGTGTCCCCTACCTCTGGCAGGAATGGCATAAAGATCATCTGACAAAAGCATGTGTAAAGGATTCTCTTTGAATTCCTGTTTGGGGGCAAAGTGGGACAGCTGACTGACCAAAGGCGGATCTAATATTGATGCCTCTGGTGTTGTTGTCTCAGAGGGAGCTGTATTAGTTTCAGCTGCCTCTGATGGCTAGTGGTCTGGTTCTTTTAGAATAGGGGAAGGGGCGGACTCAGTATATTCCTCTACTGGCCAGCCTTGACTTTTCCTCGGTCATCCTGTTTTTGGTTGACCACCACATTTACTGAGGAATCACACCCTTTCCCCTTGCAAGCTCTGGCCCAGTGTCCTTTTTTACCACACTTGTGGCAAGGGCCTGGCAGTTCCTTGGCCTTGTAGTTGCTTCCTGATTTATTGTTGGAGTTGGGAGCGGCATCATTGGACTTGGGCTTGCAAGACTTATCCTTAGTGGGGGTAGATGAGCAATTATCATGTCCTTTATTTGGAGCTCCAAACTGGGCCCCAAGGCGGCTCAAATAGCTGGTGATCTGTTGGGTTGAGCTGGATTGATCCAGAACGGGGAACATGACATTGGCTAACTCTCTGTAGGGCTGCAGTGCATGCCCCATGGTGATTCTGCAGTCCAACTCAGATAGGACACCAGCGCCTAGGAGAACCTGCACTTTGTGATAGAAGTGGTCCGCAAAGTCCTAAACAGACTTGTATTTTTTTGAACAAGATGTTACTGAACTCCGCCTTTTGGGCTTATAATCTGATTTCACTACCAAATTCCTCAATAACAGCCTGGCATGCATCTTTGTAAGTCCAATTATCCAATGGTAGGCAGGGCATGATGACGTCTACACAGGTGGGATCAAGGGTGTTTATGAGGGTGGTTGTCCTTATATGGTTGCTTGCACCTCTCATGGACATTTCAAAGAGGCAGATGAAAGTTTGAATGTTTCCATTTTGATCAAAATTTGGCAGGTTAAGCGGCTTAAACTTATGATCAGGGATAGTTGGTTCTGTGACTTCCTTTCTAGTGGTGTGGATATTACCAGCACACGGTACTGACAAGGGAGTAAGAGGAGGCATGGCTGCCACTCCTTGAGGAACTCTACGTGTGTCACCTGAATTATTACTCACGTGGTCAGGAGAGAGGTCAAAAAAGTCAGGTGATGAAGAGTTTTTCTGCTGCTCTGGACTTGATGCTGGTACAGGCGTTGCTCTTTGGCCAAAAAAGATGTGCTACTTTCAAAAGAGGCTATATTTTCCAATCTAGCCAGTATGGCTAACACATTAGCTTCAAATCCCTTATGTGAGGTTTGTTTCTGTGCACCTGCTCTAGTAGAGAACTGTAGTTGTTCTCTGCTGTTAATACCGTATTGGATAAAAGATCCTGGCAGTTTAACAGTTCCTTGGTCTGGAATTCAGCGGCAGCAAGATCACTGCAGAGCCCTGCTATGTCTTTGTACAGCTCAGATGTTAAATCCTGTGCATCTTTTACTGTGTCCCATAGCTTTTTCTGGTCCTTGGCGTATTTGGTGTGATCCAGAAAGCACTGATGGTCCTCCTGTTTGTCATTAACGGGATGTTGGCTACAGCTAGTAGTCTTTATTTTGTTGACCATTTCTGCAATTTTGTTGACATAATTAACTACCTCTGAGTGACAGGCGTCCTGCTTAGTGCAGTTGTCTCTGATTGACTGGCACAAGTCCTCCTGCTGGGTAACAAGATCTGCATGATCTTGGCTGCTTGTCAACATCTGCACGTGACAGTTTAAGGTTACACAATGGTTGGTTACATCTGCAACCCATTGTGCACTCAGGCCTCAGTTATCCAGGACACCACCCACAAGCTGGCCAACCTAGTTGTTGAATTGGTTGACTATCTTTTCTACCCTACCATGGGCAAAGGCGGTGGAGTCACATAGATCTGCCACAACAGTCTGTACAGTCATGAAGCTGACATTCAGTCAACTGACCAAATTGAAGTTGGCCAACTGTAGCTCAGAGAAAAAGCGGTTGAGCTCATTCAACACCAGCTCCTGCCTGGTAACCAGTTGTTGAAGATGTTTGATAACTGGGTGCACAAAATATGCAAGCAACTCTTGGACCCTACTCTGATCAGTTAGAAGAGCTGCCCCAGTTGGGTGCAAGTGACATCCTGGTATCTGTGGAAATTGTTACTCAGATTGTTTGTAGTACCATCAATCTGGAACAAATTGAACTCGGTGTTGCCCTGGGGATTGTTGAGATTAGATCTACCATGTTGCAAAGCTTGCAAGACAGTGTGTACCTTATCTATGTTGTATTGTTGTTGGCCAATGGCAATGACAGTCCTTGTAATGTCAAGCTGTATCATATCCAGTGAAAATGTGGGTGCTTCATATGAAGTCAGCTCTAACCAGAAGGATTGATCTTGCTCAGCGTTGCTGGTCTCCATGTATCCCTCCTGTACTTATCAACAAAGCTGGGGTCAATGAGGGCAAGGCAGCGCCTTGACTTGACACCAATGGAAACTCGTTTTTGTTGTGAGCACCACTGTCAAGATTTTGTGTTCTTGAAGAAGAGATGTAGTTTTTATTAGTTGTATTATGCATTTTGGGATAAGGAGATCTGTATGATGACAGATGTGTTTCCAATTGATGTAGATGATTGCTGCAACAAGCTGGGTTCTGTTGCTGCTTGAGCCAAGTGATAGGAGAGTCCTGTGGTCTTTGGGACGCAACACTGTCATTGGTGTTTTGGAAGGACTCTGAAGTAACAATAATACACTCTTATTGTACTTGACACTACTACTATCTGGCTTAGTAGTAATGTTGATATTTTCTTATTTATGTCTGCCATCCAAGTGATCTTGGAAGGACTTTTTATAGTTCAAAGCCAGCAGCCAGACTGGCGTCTAGCTGCAGACAACTCTTACAAGCTAGCCTATCATCCCCAAGCTACTAGTTTCACCCCCAGAGTTGGATTCTAAACCTAAATAAGGTTTTAGAATGAGGTAATATTCTAGGCTATTAATTTCTCCTCTTCAGCCTAGATATTCCTTGACTTAGTTGCGTTCAACTAAGTTGACATTCATAGCCCAGGACCCATCTTATGTTTAGTCTAATGTGCAGAATTTGCCTGGGTGGTCTTCTGTCTCATTTCTCAGTGAAACAGGATGTTTGTATTTTCCTGTCTTTATTCTGTAGGGCAGGTTTGCGTCTGTTTTGGGATCCAGAATGCCTAGTATCTAATTATAGAAGCTTCTGGATTGGCCTGTGACCTGAGACCAGAAATGTCTCAGGTGTCTTCTGGATTTGAACTATAACAATCTTGACATAGTTTCTCTGTATTCTGGAATAGAAGTCTCAACCTGGCTGTGATCCATTTATTGTTAGCCAATTAGCTTTGATGATGGGAATATGAATCATTCAACCCTAATAGATCAGTATTTCCTGATAATAATATATATAAAGTTAACACTATATGGCTTTTATTGGCATTTAAAAGGTAAAAAATACTTGAATAGTTTTTACTTTATTAAAGTTATAAATAAAAAGTTAAAAGTTAAGAGAAATATGTAAAAGTATTATATTTAAATATAGATTTTATTTTAAAAATTAAAAAATATGAAAGAGAAAAGTTAAAAATACAACATATCAAAAAATCAGATAATTTTATTATATAAAACATAAAGTTTTGTATGTGAGAACTGAAAAGCGTCAACATTATGAGTGACAATTGGTAAAAAAGCTGAATTCTCACTGAAAATTAGAAAATTGTAAACATTATTTTTGATGACATTCTTACTGTTGACTTTTTTTTAAAAAATTTACTATGTTTTTTTCATAGTACGCTTAATTAAATTTACGCGGGCTAGCAAATATTAGCTGTTTTCTGTGTATTTTTGTTTGTATAATAAAATTGAAAAAAACATATGAAAATAAGTAAAAAATTATCAAAGTTCTTTATTTCTTTATTAAAAATTATATTTGGGTAGTGGCAATATGATATTTTACCATTGTGTTCATTGAAAGTTTTCTTCAATATTGAAAAGGGTAAAGTGTTGACAATGTCACTTACAACATTCTTTATATGAAGTGGCATATTAATTTAAGCTTAATTGTGCCACTCTAATTTGCTTAACTCCACCCTGGCGGATAATCACAAGCAAATAAACAACATTTCTGAGTGTCAACATAATTTTTAATAATAAATTCTATAGTAACTTCCATAGTAACTCACACTTAAATTATTGGATTTCTGTTAGCCACCAATCCACTTAATATATTAAAGCCAGAATAAGTGCCACATATATATTTATAACATGAACTTTTCAACAATCAGCTATATGCACAATGTCTTTTTTAATATATTAATTTAACAAAAAATATTTTTAAATTTGCACTTAATTTTTTTACTGTAGATGTTTTAGTTTTAGTATTAAAAATAAGTTTGTCTTAAAAAGTGTTGACATTGACACTTTTACGTCAAAAAACAAATAAAAAATAAACTAACTTTTATAAGTACATGTAAAGAAAAAATCTGGTTAAATTGAGTTTTTTATTAAACTAAATATTAACTCATGTCAAAATAGCCACAATTTTGTCATGTTTTCTGGGTTTGCACCCCTGAACACTTTTAAAAAAATAATTAAGCTAGCACAACTAGCAAAAAACATAGGAGATTTAGAGTTTTGAGTTGACAGTGACCATGTCAACAAAGTGTCAGCATGGGTGCAGTTGCTGTGGTAGCAACAGGTTTATTAATTGTGATGGCTGCCCTATGCCACTTGTCATATTCATCATTAGTCATTGCCTTGATTGGCTGATATATGGCTGTGGCACGGGGTGGGAGGCGCTTATCCTTGCGTGATTGGTTGCCCATGTTCATATGGAAAACTATTTGAGCAAAAAAGTCAGCCACCATTTGGCAACCAAAGAGAGACTTGTGATTGAGGGTGCCAAGATAGAAGTCATTGAACGCCTGGAGGCAGCGCTGCCAAACTGTATCTCTAATATTGAAGAACACTACATTGGCCAGATGGATATCTGCATGGCTGGCAGGGTAGACTGAGGCCTGGTGCCTGCGTCCCTGGATGGCCTCAAGAGCAGTGAAGCTACCCTCTATCTGGAGGCTCAGAAAAGCTGGTATATGGAATTTGAGATATCCCAGGAGTTAAGCAATTCACTGAGGATATGGTTGTACTCATAGCCATTAGTGAAATCAGGGTTTTTCCAATAATAGATAAAACCCTTGACCAAAACAGCCAGAAACGCACCAATGAAAGTCCTCTTCTTAATCTTCTTCCTTCCATTCTTGGTGGCAACTTTTCCTTGGGTGCCAAAATCATCAAAAGCTATGTATAGCTTATAGTAAGAGATGAACATGACATCATCTGACAGACTAGTCAGGCACTTGAATAGGGTGGATTCAATGGTCTTATCATATGGGAAATCCTCATGGCCATCCTGTTGATTGCTGGCAACATTGGTAAGTACCCGGACTGAAGCCACCTTTCCATACATCCAGAGCTGCACCATGCGCTCAGACCCCCATATGTTATTGTGCGCAAGTTGCTTCTGGACCTGGGTCAATGGAAGCTTGGTATCCTGCTGGAGGAGGTCAAGCATGATTGGTTATACCTCAGATATTTGTGACTTGGGGGCCTTCTTGGGCTTCTTGGCTGCCCCAATCTGATTCCCCTTATTCATCAGGCTGTTGAATTCCCACATGAAAGTAGCCTGGGTAAATTGCAACTGGGCGGCAATCTGTTCCCAGGACAGACCCTGTAGGTTCAGTGCCACAATTTCCTGAAGAATTTGGGAAGTGATGATTTGTTGCTTGGGGCGCTGGACCAGGGGAGCTGAAGCCTGATTGGCTGTAGGGAGGGCAGGTTGGCTGGTGGCAGGAAGTTGTTCCAAATCAAGGTTGTCATCCTGATTGGTTGGTTGGTGGGCATCTTGTGCGGGGATGGGTACAGGAGCAGGGGAAGAGCTAGAAACTATGTGACTACTGAACAAGTCAAAGCCATATGGGTCAGTGGTCAGGTACAGGTCAGCTTTTTTGTTACCCGCCTCAAAGGCTTGGGTGTAAACAGGTGCCTCCATGTTCTGAGCTTTGACTTCATTGAAGCTGGCTTGGCTGCTGCTGGCTTGGTTGCTGGCACCAATGAAAATGCTGTTGTTGTTGAAAACCATTGTAAAAAACCTAGGATAAAATCACTAAAAGTAGAAGTTTAAAATTTTATGATTTATTTTTATTGTAGTCACCATTCCATATTTGGAAGGTTCTCAAAACCATTTTACACAAATCAGGAGCCATGAAAATAAATAAAAATGCCTCTGCTCCTAAATTAGATAGCTGTTGATTGGTTGTTAAACTATTATACTTCTATTTTAGGCTACTCATACTACACATCTTGTGTGACTTCATTTTGTTTTATGATTATGGAATCTCACTTATAGATTGCTTAAATTTTGTTTCATTTTAGTCCTTCTGTTAGTGCCTCATATGAATCCTGATTGGATCATAGTATACTCCAGAACAGCATCCATCCATCTCAATTTATGTGTCAGTTCATTTTTTTTGTAGTTTAAACAACACCACTTGATATTTGCTATAATTTTGTATAATAGGCTAGTGAAATTTTGTTTTTTGTTTGACAGTTTATTTTTAAACCAAAATATTTAAATTATTTGAATCCTAAATCTTGCGCAACTTGGATTTTGTTCAAATCTGAAATCATTTTGTTTAAATCTGAGGTATTTTTTGGTTGTTGCCATAGTTTTAAAACTACTGCATTCATATTTTTGAAATCTTTTTATTTTTTTATTCCTATTTATTTATTTTTGCGTTTTTATATACCATACTTGTGTAAAATTCTGCAGTGCATCTGCTCATGCTTTTTATAGCAAATTTCATTTGTTGAAATTTAATTTTTCTTTCTAAAATGCTTCTGGTTGGGTAATTTTTTGGGCCACTGTAGGAGAAAATTCAAATATATTGTTAATTAATATAAGCCCATTGATTTCTAGTTTTTTGATTCAGATTTGAGTAAAGTTGATTTGTTTTCAGTTGGGCTTATTTTTCTTACAGATGACACAGTCTCACTTGCTGCCACAGTTTTGAAGGCTACTGTCAGGAATATACTTCCTGCCAACAACTTGTTTTTAGTTGAAAAGGGGGATCCAAATTACCCTCTTTCTTCTTTACAATCTTCTAAAGGTAATGTGTTAATGGGCAGAATCTGCTCTGAATCACCTGTAAATTCATGTCCAGAAGTGGTTTCTGGTGTATCTTTTTCAGTTACGGGTTTCAAACCCTCTCAACCTTGGGAAGAAGAGAGTTGATAGGTTCACTGTAAGAGAAGAGAGTATTGGTTCCTTGTATGAAGACTAAGGATGTCAATACACAGTTACTAACTTCAAAAATACCTTTTACTTATCTAGGCAGACCAAAACACAGTCTTACTATCTTTAAACACAGATAAACCTTAATAAAGAGTAAAGTTGAAGAGAGCAAGAGTTGAATCTTTATTTTTGTTAGAAAAATATCCTTTTATAGGATTGTTATCTCATGGGCAGTTGACCCAAGAATCCTAGGGCCAGACCAGCCTATGTATTGGGGCTTTACTGGATAGTGTTACCCAAAAGACATCTCGCCCAATGCTCCATTGCAGAGTCATTGTTATTGCATCATTTCTGCTCCTGACCTCGTCCGGAGTCAAGCATAATGCCAGCTGTAATGTCAAGCTGCTATCGTGGCTTTCTTCCTGAAAACCAGTCCATCAATCCCATGTCCTATGGGTGGGATCCACTCTATTGCATAGTATAATAATATAACATATGAAAAGTATATCAAGGAGTTTTTTTAGGGTTCAACCCCAGCCAATATAGGCAGAACTGGGTTAACCCATAAACCAACCATTATTGTGGTTATGATGTTTGGAATAAGCACCTAAAATTGCATTAGTGACCAAGTTTTCAGCCCCTATGGAGCACTTGGATATTTTGGGGTGGTGCCGCCGCACTGCTGGATTGATCAAAGGTGGATACTTAATTTGGGTTGGATTGGGGGCAGATTGGTCTAATATTTTTGGGTAAGGAAAGATTATTCTTAATTCTTAGAACATTTGGCCTTAGTGCCACCAAATATTCCTGGGGCATCAGCTTCTGAGTCAAGCATCAATTCATTCTGAGTATCTTCCAGATTCCAATCAATAAGATTGATGGCTGAATTGTCAAGTCAAAAAGCCAGGGATTTCACAAACCTGGTTCTTCTTCTGAGGTCTTTAAAACTGATCAACACTGTATAAGCGTTAAAACCACTTTGAACCAATCATTACCTTTTGTTCAGGGTTCCAACCAATCAAATGATTACAATGCCAGTTCAAACCAACTTGAGAAGACAATTGGTGACATTGGCAGCTTGGGGGAAGCGTGTAGTCTTCTTTGCTTGGTTTTGGGTCCTTTGTTTGCTGTTCTTTCCATTGTTTCTGTGAAAACCACCTCCTGGTCCCCAGCTTCTGTGGGTATTAGTAACTACAGTGCCAATCCATGCCCAAAAATTGAAGATAGTTAAGAAAATTATGATACTTGCAAAGAAGAATTTTTAAAGCATAAGGAAATAATTTGCCTTCTCCAGTTTTGAAAATCCTAACTGCCAAATCCCCTCATTTCATCTCCAACTTTCCAAATCTCCTTTTCCTATATTATTTCTGCTACCATGCTATAAAAAGCTGGTAAGCCCTATTTCAGTATTTGTTTAATCAATAAAGTCTACATTCATCCAAGTGATTGTTTTGCTTATCTTTTATTTGACTTAAACCTCTAAATTTCCAAACCATGAAATTACCCAAGGCTCCTCTTATGGAGTTGCTTGGGTATAAATGATTACTCTGGATAGTCCTGACTACAATGGTGTTCACCAGCGTTTCTATAGGTTTTTTGCTGATTCAGTTACAAAGCCAGAGTCCCAATTCCTTGACAGCTCCTGGCGCTGTGTGATTCCAGGCGTCTGGTATACCGCAACACCTCTCTCAAACAACCCATCTATCTTGGAAGAAACCAAGGTTTATGGTTCCACCACCCAGGTTACCAAGCTTCAAGTTTTCTGTCTGTTGGCTTTGGCCTTTTTATTATGTTATCTAGGAGTGTACTTCTTCTTGGGGTGTTTTAATCCCCTGCTAGGCAAGTACTGACTCCTTGGAGAGTTATTCTATCTAGGGATGGTCTCCTTGCCTGTGGGATCCCTGGTAACGGGATTGAATCCCTCTGCAATCATTCACCACCTAGGGAGTTTACTCCCTAGTGGGTGGGTGCCTGACAGCTACTGTATGTTTAATATGTTTGAAAAATATGCACAAAAGTTGCACAGTATAATGCAAATATTTCTTATAAAAACAAGTAAATATTAAACCAAATAAATAGCACACAAATTTAAATAAAAAAAATATCATATCAGACAATATCTCAGTTCTGAGCTTTATAAATTACTATACACAGTCTGAAACAAATATAGGATATAATTATTACTAGTGTCTTTTTTGGATGTAAAAATTAAAAAATATTAAATGAATATCTAGGCAAAAAAAATGATAATAATGAGGCTAATATAGTTAGATATAGAATTTCAATACACATAAACAGATAATATGATATTGATGAGAAAACTTTGGTATCTAAAATAGTACTGCAATTTCCACAGCTGTTAAGATGGACATATTGAATTCAGATTAAAGCTAACTAAAGCTGCACATAAAACAAAAAATAAGTGGCACAAGTTTTTTCTATTGACTACAAGGGACAAAAGCTGCTAATAATATTAATGTGAAAAATGAAACACATCAAACACCAATAAAAATGTAGCCACACTCAAAACCATTGATAAAACCCAAAAGTCAGAACAAATCAAACTTGTGCAAGCATTTTCCAGGTCCCAAACAACACCTGGATGTTTATTTTTTCTTTGGAAATAAATACTTGGAACACATAATTATCAAATAGAGAGGACACAAAATTTGTGCAAGCAGAAAACTAACCCAGACAAACAATATTGTCCTTTTAGTTAATTTTGATTGAAATTAAGTCCCAGAAAAAATTAAACCTGTGAGAGAAGAAAGCTAAAATAACTAAGCTCAGATTCCATCTTGGGAGGAAAGCCACCAGGATACCAACCAGCACAACACTGGGATGGCCACTCAAACAGAGGTCCACAAGGGCAAAGGGTGAGATATCTGAGGAAGGTAGACATTCAGTCCCATCAACAACATGCCTGTCAGCAACCAAGACGTATGGTGAGGGACAGGTACCAGTTGCAATGGCAGGTCTTGAGAGAGAAACAGTCCTTTTATAGAGAGGGGAATGAAGGCCAAAGTCACTTTGGGGAAGAGCTTTTGAGAACTAATTGTTCCAAAGGAATATTTGTGTTGTCTAAGACCAGAATATTAGCAAGATACTCACCAGTGGACAACAGGTCTCAAGCTTTACCTGGGAGATTGTCAATTAAATAAGGATCTTAGCAGAATCTTCTCTCACTGAGTGGGCCCAAGAAGACAAGCGCTTCCACAGATCTGAAGAGGTAGTCCAAACCAAAAACAAGACAGATTCTAGGGTAAAAATCAAGAATTTTTCCAGTGAAAACAACATTTTCAAATTTACCAGAGAATTAAGGGGACTCTGATATTGTTGAGAGAAGGTAAGCAAGTAAAATTGACCTGGTGCTAGGGTGTCAAAAGAATCCTAGAATTTCTAGAGACTGTGAAGTAGCGCCAGAGAACAGGGAAGCTTTACTATATAAAGATAGATTTCAAAGACTGTTTTTGCACTTAAATAAAATAACTTAAGATTAAAGTAAGTAATTATAAGATCTAACAACTTAAAATCAGGATTGAGTTGGAGTTTGAAATCAAGAATAGGTAGGAAGTGTTGTGTAACACTAACACTAATAATAGGATGACAGGAACAACTGCTGGAAGCTAATAGAGAAGGATTTAAGGAAACAAAAGCCAGATTTAAGACTATATTTTTTATAAGAAAATGACTCCAAGAGAAGAGTCTAAACAACAACAAATCAAAGTTCTAAAGCTTTATTGATAATAATTGACAAGCAGGGACCCACTGAGGGCCTGTGTGGTACTCAAGGGTTCTAAGGGTAAATTGGATGTAGCTGAGCAGCAACTGGGAACACAACAGGACTAATATCTTCTTACTCAACAGAACATCTATTTGTGGGCTCTGCAAGTAATCTAAGAATTGGAAGTCATTGGTTATGTTTGTATGGAAAAATAATTGTCTTTATTGGGGATCTCTTGAGGGTCTTTTTATAGCTGAAGGGAGAGGAGGAAAACGAAAGGGTGAGTCATGCTGACTAGGGTCTAGACTGTCAGGCACTAAGCTATTCTTGAAGAGCTTAAACATTTTGGGTAATATTCAGAGGGAAATGGCTTAGATTGGGTGAGAAGTGAACATTTGAACATGTGATCTGGGAGTCAGGTGATTGCAGCAATAGTAGGGCTGTCTTTGGGGAATTGGGTGTAGAATAGAGTTTTAGACTACTTCCCTTAGAGTCCATGCTTGGCAAGTGGGGTGGAAAGCCAATATACCAATTTACACAGTAGGCGCAAAAAATGGGTTGATAATTGCCATATGAAAACCTCTTCCAATGGGTCACCAATCAGAGAATCTGCGGCTAGCTGCAGATGCATCAATTAGTCTCTAATTGGAAATGCCCCTATAGGATTTGGAGGGTTACCCTCTGGCGTAAAACACAAAAAAGGGCAGTGGTTCCCCTTATAATTCTCCAAATAAAGAATTAGTCCAAACATAGCAATACTGAGATGTGGCACCCTGTACCACAGCCTGCTTGCTATTTGAAGAATAAACTCTCAACCAGAAGTACTACCAAGAGTGGGGGAGCCCCCTGATTAGCTAGAAGATAAAATTTTCAGCCCTGTTTCAGGGAGGCTGGAAGCTTTTGTGACAATTTTTAAAGTTGATTCTGATTGATTTTAGATGTTAAATTGGAGTTTTTTGGATAAAACACTTGAGAATCTGAACAGGATGGAGCTGTTTTGCTGGTAACCTTTGATTTTCTAAGAAAAGCCTGTTTTAAAATAGGCCTAGCCTAGGTTAATAAACAGTCCAAAATAACTTTGTTTCTTCTACAGTTGAGCTAAGAGATTGGAGCAGCGTAGGGGAGGCTGGGAGGAATAATCTAATGAAAATTTCCTGTCAGTTTTATGGGCCATATCTCCTAGTAAATTTAAAGGTTTAGCAGAGTTTTGAGAGGATTTTTTAGACTTTTGTAAAAATAATGTTCTATCTAGGGCCAAAGAGGGAAATAACTTTACAGAAATATCTATAGCAACCCACTTATTTTTGGTTAGGAAATTGGGGTATCATACTTTAAAATCCAGCCTTTTAATTGGATCATTAAAATATTGGGTTGTTTTTAACAAAATTTAACTCATATCAATCAAAAAATATTAATATATTTTTTATTAATGTTGCAACATCTTCAATTACTCCCTCTTGGGAAATTAATTCCCCAAGTAACTACCAAAATGATTCCCTGGCTAATCATAAAGTTGGTGGTACTCTTATCATTTTTCTATCTATTACAGGGATTGAACAATTTGAGTCCTAAGTGGAACACTACTTGGACAAGCCTCATGACCGCCATGACATAAATGAACAACATGAGGTAGCTCATGATCCTATATAATACTCTAAACTCATGTCCAATAAAGTATCATTCTCTTCTTAATTTTCACCTTTATCTTGTTTACTATATTTCCCAGAAGTTTATGCTTGACATTAAGATTTTATTATATTGTTAAAATGGTTTTTGTAAGTGATAGAAATTTTTCAATAATTGAAGTTCAGTACCAAGAGCTTATGATTGGCAACAGCCAAGATCAGGGTGATATTGCAGCTGGTGTATATACTCAGGGCTTTAACTACACACATAAGAACAAAGAGGTTTAAGGTTCTTCCAGTAAAACTGTACAACTGTTGTGTTTACACCACTTAGAGGCTAGCACTGATAAGGACAATCATCAAAATCATGTGCAAGAAGACATTGGAATCAATCTGCATTTGGCCAATGATATGCTTGTTTCACCAGATAAATCTACCCAATCAGCATCTATCATTTTTCAGGAAAAAAATTCAAGCACAGCATCAAAGAAAGGCCAAAAATTGTAATAAATTAGATTTTCAAGGAGATTTTGGCCTTAAACACACAAAAACTGGACTTTTGGACAATTATTGAACACCTTGGGTTCACCCAGGCATCTATTATGAGAGATTTTAATGGGATATGCAAGTGTGGAAACACTATCAAAGCAAAGCCTATACACTCTATGAAGTCATCTTGTTGCACAGAGGCTCATCATACTACCAGAGCTTCCAATAATTTCAAAATGTCTGGTGAACCTCTTGGCTCAGGAATTGTCAGGCTACACTATCTCAAAAAACACCATCTCAAAAGCAATAGTAAATTTGGCATTTCAATTTAAGGCATTGCAGATAAGAAAAAAACTATCTTAAACAGCAGTTATGTCTGAAGTAAAAAAATATAAAAAATAGGCTTAAAAAAGCTCAGAATCTCAAATCTGCAATCAGAAAGGGCCAATAGTAGTAATAAGACTATGTAAAGCCCCAAAGTCAAAATACACCCATAAACAGTCATTTTCATTTAATATATCTATAATCTATATTTTAAAAGATGTATAATAGTATTAAATACTAAAGAAAAGTAAAAAATTAAAAGAAAATAAGAAGATGAAGAGTTTATTTAGAAAAAGGATTAAACATTGTTTAAGATAGCCACAGATATAGATTACAGGTTTTCAAGTTTATTGTTGTTAGTATAGTAAGCAAGGACTGACTTGCTTATGTTCTGGTATTTTTTATTATTTTGTTTTTTTGGGAGGATCATTTTTATTCTTTATTTCAGTCTTGAAGAGATAGGCAGAGATGGCTTTCTGGGTCTTGAGATGCACTATTATCTTTTTAAATTTGGGCTTCTTGACCTGGACCCTTGTAGCAATTTGACTGTACCATTCTTCAAGAAAATAAGTGGTCTTGATTTACCTGTCTTTGATCTTCTTGAAGCAGTTCCAGGTGTCAGGATACTGCATTCCAGTTGGGGTTCTGTTTTCCTTGGCTGCCAACTTGCTCTTTTGGGATGAGGGAAGAGCCCACCATAGAAGGGGTGCTAACTTGATGAGATAAGATGCTGAACGGCATACCAAGGCCCAAGGTTCAGTGGAGGGCACCATGATGTCAACTACCAGGCCAAGGTAATGTAGGCTATGCCTACATATTGGCTGGCTGTGGGAAGATACAGGTCTGGGATAGGGGCAGGAGGTCATTTTTGGGTGTTGGGGGTGCTTCTACATCTGTCTGATAGGCAGGCAAATAATTTTACTTTTCATGGAATATGGCAGCTGGGTGCTTTTACCAGGCTCCTTCATGATAGACTGTTTGTGGAGCTCTCTATTGGTCCAGGAGTCCAAAGCAGAGGATATTGTCCAAGGTAAACTCCTTTTATTATGGCTTAAGTTGATAGTCAGAGAAATGCAGCAGGATAAAGGGTGCTCCAGGAGGATAATAAAACATGGTCTAGGTTTCATGAATTTACTCAGGACGTGAGTTGTCAGGCCAGGATTTTCTGTTAGAACAGTAGTGGAGTGGAAAACCACCAAACTAAATCAGGAATAAAATGGTAGAACTAAGGTCCATAAACTTATTTATTTCAGAATAACAATACCATTTTAACAAGACTTCACATAGTTTAAATATCATTCAAAATGCTAAGTTCAGATTAAACCATCACCTGATAGCTGAGTTGCATTTTCTTCCAGCCTGAGAGTTCTGGGTCCATTCTGAACCTTCTGGCCCATCATTTCCTCTGTTGAAATGTCCTTTATATGAAAGTCTAGAGATAAAATCTTCATGGCTTCATCATTGCTACTAGTGTTCACATCATCCTGGATCATGATACCTTCAGAAACTATAAGCCAGTTCAACCTTTGCCTCATTAATTTTGCATCTTCTGGAGTAAGCTCTGGGTCACTGTCTGGCTGGAGATCACATGGCCAGGTAATCCAAACTTCTAGACAATCATATGAATTCACTTTGGACTTTGACTCTTTATTCTGTCAGCTACCCCTTTTTTGTACAGCCTGTAACTTATTACAGGAGTGATAACATGCTGGTTCAGCGCTTCCAGAAATCTAGATTGGTCTGGATTAATCACCAGACTATGACTCTCTTCCACACTCTGCAAATTTGTGACCAGGCAGTCCTTCAAATTCCTCTGATTAATCAGATTTGAATTTCTGCTTGTTTCACCTTGCTCATTGGCTAGCCATAAAAAACACAGGCAAAAAGCTGTGATGATTCACATGGAGGCATTTTGCAAGCAAGGACTTATTTGGCCACAATAAAGACTCTATGCTTGAAGTTGGAGAAGGATAGTGGCTTTAGACAGGTAAATGCCTAGTATGTAACTGATGGCTGCTAGAGCTGGAGGATGTCCCAGTCTAGTAGGTAACTGAAGGTTACTAGGGCTGGATGGTTCTCTAACCTACTAGGTAACATATAGCTACTAGAAAAAGAGGAAATCCAAACCTGGTAGGTAACTTATGGCTGATAGGAAAAGATAGTGCCCAGACTAGTAGGTAACTGGTGGCTACTAGGGCTGGAGGGTGATGCAACCTAATAGGTAACTTAGGGCTACTAGTAAAGGATGATCTGAGGTAGCTCTAAGATCCTTTGGCCACTTGCAGGAGGTCTGCAAGTGGGAAACTTTACCTAAAGGACGTGTAAGGTTTCCTGTCTTTGTCTTCCTGGGGGCTTTGAGGAGGTCTTGAAGCCATCAGAGAGTTATTAATATGACCAGGGACATTATCAAGGAAGCTTCTTGGGGAAGCAGCTGCAGAGCTTGGTAATGAATAGGTCTCTTGGAAGTAAAGTTGGTTACCTTGAGCCTGAAAGCTCAAACTGATCACTTGAGTGAGTTAAAA